>JBBBDQ010000871.1:1902500-2025000 GCA_037127315.1 Ascarosepion bandense | reverse complement strand
TATTCACATATTTAATAACATGGTTCTTCTCCATGACACTGGAACCATAGCTGTTTGACCCTCCTCCATGAATCTACATAGCTTTTTGGCCCTCACTCTCTGAAAGGTTGCCGACCCTTGCTCAATACAAACATTTAAGAGTGTTTGGATTTCACTCTGAGGAACCTGACGAGGATTCGCAAAGAGTTAGATGAGTCTAAGCGTGATTAAGAAGGTACGGTATCTCGCTAAACTCACTCTTTTCGTTCTGATAAGAAAAGAACTCCTGAATTTGTTGCTTAGTGCCTCAGACTCAACACGGAGGCCTACATCAAGTGTCTTGGAGGGGTATTGCTGCCCTGCGTCAAGAGGGTGGCTGCTGAATGACCTTGTTGTCTAGCAACAAGTCCCTGCACCATGCCACACAAGTAGGCTATTGAACAATTTCTGTCACCACATCATCCGTTACATCTGGCCACCTAACTCCCTAGACAGCAACTCTGTTGATTATTATGACTGGGGCGCTGTTGAGTGAAAAACCAACAAAACTTTTTGTAACACCAAAGATGAATTGAATGTAGCAATTCACCGACATAAAGAAGGAGGCCCTCTAGAAGGTTGCTAAGATTTGCAAGAAATTCCTAACTTCTCTGAAGGCCATAGATGAAGCCAATGTCAATTTTATTGAACAAATTTACTCTTTCGTAGTTGAAGATATTTTTTCGATATATATATATATGTATATATATATGTGTGTGTGTGTGTGTGTGTGTGTGTGTGTGTGTGTGTTAATATGCAATGTTAGTGTTATTTTTATTTTTGCGTCATTTTGTCAATTAATTCATAGCACCCTGCGGTTCTGAATTCAAGGATAGGTGACGGGTTTTTTCGAAGCGCAAAAAAATTGACGTAAATACTGACTAAAATTAATATAATACATTAATATAATTATCATTTCATATACTCTCTCTCTCTCTATATATATATATGTATATATATATATATATATATATATATGTATATGGGGGAGAGTGTGTGTGTGTGTGTGTGTGTGTGTGTGTGTGTGTGTGTGTGTGTGTGTGTGTGTGTGTGTGTGCATTATGATTATTATATTTATTCGTATTTATATACGGGTTTATTACTTTTTACTTATAGGATGAGATCAATTTTAATTTTTTAAACAGCTTTTCAGTATGTAAATATTTTGTTTAATTTTCTTCCCCATTTACAGCCTGATTTATGCATAGCAATTTTCAAAATGGGTATTTATTTCTTTAGGAGGGTTTGGTTTTGAATGATTTTCAGAAGGAACCTCTTAGAATACTGACAGTTCGAAATAATGTCATTACAGTTTTTTTAACTATTCACTTTTTAATTCTGTTATTTACAATTATTATTTCCTGGCTTGACAATCATTATATTCATGACTTTCTAAACGGGTGAAGCTGCAGAGATTATCAAAACCCTTTTGAGGTAAAAGAACGTTCAGAAATTGTTCTAAAATCACGAAATTCCTAGTATGAAACATACTAGGAATTTCGTGATAGTAGAAAACTTGAAATATTGCTTGTATAACACTCATTCAAATCTAGTTAAAATAGAGTAAGATTAATTTATACTTCTGAGATGAGGTAGTATTTACATTATTTACACTATTCGGACTACTTTCCTCATCTTTATTGTCACACAAAGGCCGAAACGTCGTAAACATGTCAATAAAGATGAGGACAGCAGTCCAAACATTGTAAATAATGTTTGTACAATAAGTTTATTGTATAATTTTCTTTGTTTTACCGTTTTTTACGTATTGTCAAGTTTGCTGTCACGATATATTTAACCATTCATATTTCATGACAAGAGTTTAAATGTATCCTCAAGATTAAATGGAAAGTGTTTGTGAAGGCATTGAAAGTTCCTCCAGAAACCAACCCTATACATTCAGTTACATGAAAACCCTTTAAAAACATTAACAGAATTTACAAAGAGGCCAGATTCTGTACGGTGCAATACAGTAAGTTACTTGCTAGATTTTAAAAAAAAATATTATAATTTTTGTAATAGCTGAAACCATGGATTGAACTTGTTAATGATAGTTAAACCAATTTAACGAGCTGACAACCATCATGTGTGCATGTACATGTGGTCTTGCACCTACACTACCGGCCATAATTATTAGGCCACCCCAGCTTTTTTTTAAGAAATGAAGTATTTCATACTATTTTTAATATTTATTGCCAAGTGGATAATTCTAAATGAAAATAGAATGGTTCTTTTGTTATTTTTACTTTGCAAAATTTTACAAGGCAAAAAGCAAAGATGAATTCGTCCGAATCACCCTAAAGTTTTTTAATTCTTTCATTGATGATACTGCAATATATGTAATTTTAAATATTTATAAATTCATTTGATGCACATGTTATTGTGTAATATTAACAAAAAAACCATTCTATTTTCATTTACAATTATTCACTTGGCAATAAATACTAAAAAATAGTATGAAATACATAATTTTGTTTTTTAACACTTGGGTGGCCTAATAATTATGGCCGGTAGTGTATATGTGCGTACATGTATGTGTACATGTTTCTGTGTATGTAATTATGCATATCTAGGATCATGCTGGACAAACTACGAAACAGGAAGGATGATGAAGTCCTTCCATAATTGCAGTTTAGTTTCAGATATAACAGTAAGGACAGATTTGTTGTGAGGCTATTGAGGGAAAAATCATTAAGTAGAAAATTGACCGATGGTTTTTGATACTACGAATAGAAATGCCATATTGAATAATCTGAAGAAGCTTGGATGCCCTTATGAGCTTGACCCTGAGTTTTGTTTAACGCCATATCAACACCTCTGTTGGCCATTTAATGCAAAGAAGGTGGGGCTCTAATGTATTTCTCTTTAATGTTCGGTTATACTGAGAAAATTAATTTAGTCAGATTTTAATGAAATTTTTTTGTTTTTATTCTTTTTTTATGTTAGAAAACTGAAAATGGCTTCTAGTTTTGCATTAAAAAATGTATTGCTGAGAATAATTTTTTTCTTTCAAAAATGTATTACGGTAATTTTTTCTTCAAATATTTATTGTTGGTAATATATTTCCTTCAAAAATGTATATTTTTCTATAAAAGTCTATTTTTATGTATATATTTTAATAAAAGTGTATTTTTATACTTTCATAGTTTTTTGGCCCCAGTTTGAGGATTAACTATTTGCCCATAGCTGGGACCCTAATAGGTGCTACCACTCCGGCCCGGGTGAACTTGAGAACAACAGCAATTCAAAGGTGGTTCCATGCTCCTCATAACCTCCCAATCAAAGGCTTTGCTGCTAAGTTTGTCTCTGTTCTCAGAGAAAAGAAACAAAAGCACGTGTCAACGTAGATGATAAATACTCTGATCTATTTATGTAACAGCGCCGAATCTTTTTCTGTTATACTTTATTGTTTTTTAATGGCTGTTCAAGGATGCTGACATGGCTTGCACATCAAATATGGAAAAACGAGTATTGAATAGAAGGCGCTTTTACTGTCAAATCAATCTACTGCTATCATTAATACGTGATTAAATGAACAATTGTGATATTATTGCTTCGCGTCCCAGAGTGACATGCAACATTTTATGGATTCCTTCTCGTGATATTTGCAGTACTAGGTCTAACGGTTAGCTTGGAAAAGACCGTCGTAATGTACTATTCTGATTCAGAAAAAGCAAAGCATTTAAGCAGTACTGTAAATACTGAATGCAATATAAATATATTTCTCACATAATAGTAAAGCATTAACAAGATGAAGATAATATTCTAACAATGTCTTAACATTATGTCAGAAGTAATTTTGGGAGATTATGTTGGAGGTATTTCTGCTTCATCCTATATAAAAAATGTCATTGACGATGAAATAACCTTGTCAAACAAAAACGTCATTAATACTTACGGAAAACCTAATGAATTTAATGGACGTCTATAGTCTCAGCATGGAATTTTGATTGAGACGAAGTTGAAAGTTTTTGATATAATCCCTAAGCAGTTTCTATTGGCTGAAGTAAAAACTAGCGTCTATGGCGAAATTGAGATATAAGTATTTCATCAAGAATAGACGGAAGAAAGCGAGCATCATACAGACTGGGGAAAAACTAATTGATCCAGGGGAATGGATAGAAGACACTTTTGAACAGAATCGTGTTGGGCATAAAAATTCCAATAGTGATATTTTTGAGGGTCTTGCTGTTAATTTACATGAAAATGTTGCTTCAAGATTTGATCTAATGTTTAATGAATGTGACCACGTAAATTAGGCATCAAATATCCCCAAAGATGTTACACATGGAGAGAAAAAATTCATTTCGTGTCATACGACTATTGCAAAAGGCGCTCAGTGTTGCCACATCTGCGTTTGCAATTGTGAGACTTTAACCGGACTAAAAAGAAACAATCTGTCGAAGGATCAAATGATGACATTAAATACAGTCGAAATCCAGTCGCAGACGTCGTGTCCGTATGTAATTTTAATCATGACACTGGGGGTACAATTGCTCAATTCCTAGAATAGAGTGAGTGTAAATATAAGGTTAGACTCTCGCGTTTCAGCGTTGAAATCAGTGTCTACTTTTCACACACGCACATGCGCGCACGCACGCACACACACACACACACACACACACAGAGATAGATATAGAATGAGAAAGAAAGTAGGGTTTGGAGCAGCAATGCATTTTTTATACATTTTCCGTTGAACAATCTTACCAACGTATTTTTGTTTATTATTTAATTTAATGGTTAACTTCTGTTTCATTATTTTATTATGCTTGTGTTAGACTTTATTATAAATAAAAATGTATCAACCCACAAAAATATTAAAATATAACTATATGTATATATGATAAAAGCATATATATATATATATATATATATATATCATTGGTATATTTGGTTTATGTGTTTTTGTGAGACCGTATAGTGTTGGGTTTTTTTCTGGATGGCATGCGATATGCTTTAGCCAGGAGGAGTCTTCTGTTTTTAATACTTTCTTGATATTGATAGACACAAGGAGGGGGACATGGCTTCTTGTACATCAAATATGGAAAAACGAGTATTGAATATAAGGCGCTTTTACTGTCAATTCAATCTACTGCCATAATTAGTACGCGATTAAATGAACGATTGTGATATTATGGCTTCAACTATTACAATATATATTGTAATAGTTGTTACAATGGTTTCTTTATGCTTGAACAGTGGGTTTAAAATCGATTTGTTCTTTATATATTGTGCCGAGAAGTGTTGTTAAGATTTTGCTAAATTTGCCAGCTATTTCATGTCAGACGCTGCCTATTCCGCATATGATAGGTCTCATTGGTATATTTGGTTTATGTGTTTTCGGGAGACCGTATAGTGTGGGTGTTTTTGGATGGTATGTGATAAGCTTTAACCAGGAGTCTGCTGTTTTTAATACATTCTTGATATTGTTTATAAATGTTTCTGTTTCTTTTGTGATGTTGTTTTTGTTAACTTTCTCGTATATGTTATCATCATCAATGAGGCCTTTCATTTTTTGTTGGTATATGTGCTCGTCCATGATTACGATTCCCCCACCTTGTGTCTATCAATATCAAGAAAGTATTAAAGTTGTTACCAACTTGATTACCCGAAGAAGAAGCTGCCAAAACACATGGTCAGCTTCGAAACGCGAAATGTTTTGTGTAGTGATACTATGAATTTATAAACCATTGTAACAACTATTACAATATATATATATATATATATATATATATATATATATATATATATATATATAAAATATACTGTTAAATATAAGAAACCATGAGCGTTTAATCATAGGCCGTTCTAAACATCGTATTTTGGCTTTAATTTCAGGTGAAAATAAAGACAAAAATTCTCCAACAATTTTAGTCAACAATACAATAACCCTCACTCATACACACAGTAAAAAGAACCATCAGATATTGAAGGCCATCCACATTAAATCTAAACAACTTACAATTAGTGAAATCACGTTTAAATCTGGTCATAACACATTACATTGCATTTAATTATATGGTTCTGTTATCATTTCGAGCTCTCACGCAGTGTGACATCATAGAACCGCATTACAAATTTACGAACTGCGTTTGCTATTTTTGGTAACTGTTATCGTTGCTTAGCAAAGTTTTATGTCAACAAAAGAAAAAATCGTTGCTGATGGTGGATGTTTTTATGTTAATGTCCTTGTAATCTCTCTGAAGATGGCTCATGTAAACCGAAAGCTTAAAACCAACTTAATAAAAAATTATACAAATGTTGAAGAATTTTTGTTTTTATTTATTTTCACCTGAAATTAAAGCCAAAATATGTTTAGAACGGCTCAAGATTAAACATAATAGACATTCATTGTCTCTTATATTTAACAGTATATGTTTAGAAAATTATCTGCTGCATCGATACATTATATATTATGGACTCTCCTGTCGATTTCGACGTAAGAGTTAGACTGCCACACAGAGAATTGCTTAAAGTGGTGAAGGCTTGTGTAGCACCATCCACACTTTTTTGAACTGCTGATAACAAACAATCGGTGCAGAAGTTTGCCACGGATCGCATGAACAGCAAACCTCAGATATTTAACCCATAACTGGAAGGAAAGGACGGATTAATACCTTTCCCAAGGGTACCAGTGCGTAAGTGAATGCAGCGTATTCGACTGGAAATCGAACTCGGCTCCCCGATTTCTCTTTTCAATCCGATATCCACTGCACCACAAGGCACATCCGTCAATAACACTATATATATATATATATATATATATATATATATATATATATATATATATATATATATATATATATATATATATTCGGAGATCAAAAATGTATTTGGTTTCTGCATTTTTTATGCCGTTTTCAATTTATTATAATCGCATAAAAATTATAATCCTTTAAAATGGATATTTTCTTTCTTTATCATGTGAGGAAAATGCATATATCAGTCAATCGATCAATATGCAGAACTATTATTCGATCAATAAGTATTAATATTTGTAATTCTAAGTTTACGTTTGAAAATCGTATTCGATAGAAAAGAAAAAAATATTTTATACGAAATGCTTCAAGAATCCGAAATATAAATTTTAGGATTTAAATGGTAACGACTTATTCTTGCGTGTGTTTATGTGCCTCAGCCAATGTATATATATATATATATATATATATATGTGTGTGTGTGTGTGTGTGTGTGTGTGTGTGTAGTCATGTGTACGCGACATTATGATTGTTCATATGGTCTTTGTATATATATATGCTTGTACATGTCTTCCTTTTCTATATTTATATGTTTCTATGAAGTGATTTTTTTGTGTGTGAAAGAGAGAGGGGGGGTGAAAGAGTGAGATCGTGTGTGTGTGTGTGTGTGTGTGTGTGTGTGTGTGTGTGTGTGTGTGTGTGTGTGTGTGTGCGCACGCGCGCACTCGCTCGCGCGTGTGTGTGTGTGCGTGCGTGCGTGCAGAAGTTAACTTTTCGCCGAGGCCGTTTTTGAACACCAGGGTGTCATTTTTAATCACCGTGGAGGGTCTAATTCTTTCACTAAAAATCCGCTATTTTTAAAAAAATATATTTATTTGCTTTTATAAAAACGTGAAAAAAAATTGATTTTGTTTTTACTTGAACAGATTTTTTTAATGTCACCCTTGGTGTCTTTTCTATGAGTGAGTAAAAAGACACGCTGATATACCTTAGGGCATTTTTTAAAAAAAAAAAACTTCAATTATATTTTTAAAAAGTATTTCTAAATATTTCTAAAATATTTCTTTAAATTTTAGGAAGTGCCAGAACGCATTTATTGCTCATGATTTCGACACGAAAAGTCAAAAACATTTTAAAACGATAAAATCCGGCCTAATGTAAAGCTGAAGTAAAATTCAAAATGGTTTCCGTACGTGTATTTTTGAGTTTATGATGTTAGCCTACGTAGTTTTATTTCTTTATGGCTATAGAATTGTTTGTGTGATTTTATATGTGCATTAATCCATTTGTCGAAATATTGTGGGCTTTTTGTTTGTATTTTTATATGCGAGACGCCTCTTCCCCATCATTTAAACTAGTATGCGTCTCTGTGCGTACGCAAAGCGAGAATTCGGGTAATCAGGTGCGACTAGAAGCAGGTGTCTTTAAAAGTTTTCCACATGTGAAAAACTTACCGCGCGTGGGCGTAAAATATAGTTAGGAACAGAAGAGCAAGAGAGAGAGAGAGAGAGAGAAAGAGAGAGAAAGAGAGGGGAGGGAAGGAGGGACGGTGGGGGAAGAGTTTATTGACGTGTAGCGCTAATACTTATGTATACCTATAGGTAACATAACAAAATGTTTCGTTATATTATTTTCTTACAGTTAGCATAATTCGTCACACATATTAATAAACACACGCTTACGTTTATTTATACAACTATTCGTTTACAACAAAAATACATAAACAAAGGTAGATAGGCACAAAACAAATACAATGTGTCCATAAATTTCGTGTGCACTTTAAAAAATTTATAACTTTATTTGTATTTGCGATAGAAATAACTTGTGAAAAAGATTAGTAAGAAGTAAATCTATATTTTTATGATTTTATTGAAATTTTATTTAAGTTTCCACATGTCCTCCATCATTAGCAATACAAAGGGTAATACGATTTTTCAATTCACAGCAAACATTTGCCAACCGATTTACAGTAATGCCTGAAATCACATTAGTTATTTTAGCTTTCAAATCTTCTAATGAACTAGGTTTGGTTGCAGACACACTTGTTTTCGCATGTCTCCATGAAAAATCTAATGGAGTCAAATCTGGCGAACGTGGAGTCCAATAAAATGGTCCACCCCTTCCGATCCATCTGTTTACATATCTAAGAATTGTAGCAAATTTTGTGGTAAAGAATTATTCAATAACTATACTTAAAACTAGGTACATTAAATTTTATAACATTTTTTACAGATTATTTCTATCGCAAACCGAAATAAAGTTATAAATGTTTTAAAGTGCACATTGACTTTTTGGATACTCTGTTTATAAAAATAGCTTTTACAACATCCAAAATGATATCAAAACACATACTGTAAAACAAATTTTGAATTTAAACTAATTTCTATCTTTCTTTTGTAATAAGTGATGTAAAAAGTCGGAAGATCTGAATGCTTTTTCGAAGTAATTGTGATTATTCTTTATCTTGGCTGTATGGGCATTTTACTAGCTGTGTGCATATTAAGTATAAATTAGCTACATCTGGAGCTAGACGTGTGGGTACTAAATGTACATTCACAAAAAGCAGCGGTTGATTTCCAGATGATTGCATGCAAATGCATAAAACTATGAGTAGTGATCGGTCATTGTACACCGGAAAGGTAATAAGAAAATTATATTAATGTTCAGCCATTAAATATAACCTCGAGCACTTTTTCTCCGTCATGTCTATGTATCAATGAGAGTTTTATATCACGTACATTAATTAACCGATACACTCTAATACAGGGAACGTTATTATCGAGCTGTCTTTTAAATTTTGCATAACACATATAAGATCATATTGTTTCCAATGCTACCGAGCAGTTATTAGGTAGTCAGTCAGTCAATTGCCATACGTGATACACGCGAAAGCGACATGACTGATAGGCAGAAGATTATCCCGCAGTAGGTTGCCATTGCTTTCTGTGGTAGACTGGTTGGCGGCCAAGGCTATAGAACCCAATCTGTCATGTTATTTGACTCATAACTAGAGGTGGAAGAGATGTATTATATTATTAAGTAGTAATTATTGAGGGATCAGTTTATTATTTCATAACAATATAAAACTGATCTCCCACTTTATACCCATTAGAAGCCTAAATCATGTTTTCAACTATTATATTCAGTCAGTCAGTCAAGTACCATACGTGATACACGCTTTGGGCGATCATGTCTCGAAAGAGACCTGACTGACTGGGCAGAAGATTATCCCGCAGTAGGTTGCCATTGTTTTCTGTGGTAGACTGGTTGACAGCCAAGGCTATAGAATCCAGTCTGTCCTGTTATTTAATCCATAACTGGGGGAAAGAGACGGATTAATACCTTTCCCAAGGGTATTTGTGTATAAGCGAATGCAAGGAATGAGACTGGAATACGAACTCGGCTCCCCGATTTGTCGTTCCGAGCCGATGTCCACTGCACCCCAATGCATATTTTAGACAGTATTTTGAAAAATATTTTTAGCTGTTAGTGTTTTTTTCTTTTTAATGGTGATTCCTTGGCATTTCTATCTTGAAAGTATAGACATTTCCCACTTGGTAAACTTAATTTGTATGTGCATGTTTTGTACGTATCATTTACATATATTTTAGCATCTTGAGTTTGTCGATGACGTATAAAATGTCCAACTGTCAAAAAAAGAAAGGGATGTCTCCCAGATGGTTGCATGAAACTGATATATGTAGCGGTCGGGAATTGCACACAGGAAAGTTAAGAAGTTATATATATATATTTACTATTTACGGTCTCACACTCTGATTGAGCACTCTGGAAGAATGGTAGACTTTGAAAAAACAGTGTCTACTCTGGCTCATTCACGAATGAATTAGAGCACTCTGGCTATTGGGCGTGTATAATGACAATATACATGCTAAAAAGGCTACCTTCTTCTATCAAATGCCCATAGCCCAGAGGTAGAATCGCCGATTGACGCCAATTCGGTCGGGTTTCATTCCTGGGTTAGAAACAATCGGAGTCTGACCGTACTGATGAGCTGTGATTTCTTTTTTTTTTTAATCATCTCACCCCAAGCAAGGCATTCCACTGCCACTATTGCGCATGGGGCTACATAGGGGAAGGTAAAGAGAAGGAGTGGATAGACATAGGTAAAGAGAAGGAGTGGATAGACATAGGTAAAGAGAAGGAGTGGATAGACATAGGTAAAGAGAAGGAGTGGATAGACATAGGTAAAGAGAAGGAGTGGATAAAAGCGATAAAAGTGATACAGGTAAAGACATAGGTAAAGAGAAGGAGTGGATAAAAGCGAGAAAAGTGATACAGCGAAACAGATCTGTCTGCGGATGACTATATATATATATATGTATATATATATTTAGAAAACATCAATATTTTGGATAACATAAAAAAGCATCTTAATGAGTTATTTACTGAGAAATACCTGAATTTTGAGGTAGACAGATTATTTACGTACAAGGAAAACTAGAATAATTTTGCGTAACAAAATAGTTCATATTCAATAACGTATGCCACCCCGTGTTTAAAAAAGAATGATGTATTTCATACTATTTTTAGTATTTATTGCCAAGTGAATAATTGTAAATGAAAATAGAATGGTTCTTTTCTTAATACTGCACAATAACATGTGCAGCAAATGAATTTATAAATATTTAATAATTACCTATATTGCAGTTTTATTAATGAAAGAATGAAGAAATTTAAGGTCGACGAGTTCATGTTTTCTTCCTTGACTTGTAAAATTTTGCAAAGTAAAAATAACATAAGCATATCATATCTGCCGATACATATATATATATATATATATATATATAGACAGAGAGAGAGAGAGGGAGGAAGACTGTGAGAGAGAAAGACTGAGAGAGAGAAAAAGTGAAAGAGAGAGAGAGTAGATCTTTTCTTGTCTATCCGACAGAGTTTTATCACATGAAATGTACGTTAACTTTAGTCGATATTCATGTTTGATGAGATGCTCTAATTATTTATAAATAAATATACTTTTTAATAAATAAAAGGAGCATCTATACAAATATGAGTACCCATTAAAATCACATTTAAATTTATATATATATATATATATATATATATATATATATATATATATATATATATAGTAGTAGTATAGCCCGGCGTTGCTCGGGTGTAACGAAAGCTTTAAAACTAATCCATGGTTCTGGAGCTCAGACTCTTTGGACGTTGGCACGAAAGACTAAAAAGCAATAGTCGTTTTCAGTTAAAGCAAAACCGTAGACAGAGAGAAAAATGAATGGATGTAAGTCAAATTTTGATTTCCTGGTATCGATATCAAATAAGTTTTTTTCGTCGTAAACTGAATTTTGAAGGCTAAATAAGTCCTTTGAGTAAATGGTATCATGGCTGAGACTAAGAACTACAATTATACCTACTTAGAGCCAAACCCTTAGCAAAAACTAAAATAAAAGGGCTGAAAAATATACAGGTATACAGACAGATAAACAGACACACACACAAACATCTTCCCTTATATATATATATATATATATATATATATATATATATATTATCGATTTTCTGCGCTATTGTAAGAACTGCAACCTTGAAACTTCTGAATATCGTTTTTTATGTCCTTGTCTATGAGTGTATCAAATTTGATTAAAATCGGACTACTCCTTCTATAACCCGATTATTTTGATTATCGATGTTCGATATTTATTGGGGGTACCTCGACACAAAACCTAGCTAAGAACACTCGCAAACGCTTATTGTACAACTGTGTAAATTTTCAAGAAAATCGGTTCAGCCGTTTTGGAGTCTATAGGTAACACACACACACACACACACAAAGTCCCATTTATAAATATGTTTAGATTTATATATATATATATATATATATATATATATATATATATATATATATATATAACAGAGTTGTGTAAACAGGATTGTGTGCTGGCTTCCACTTTGTTCAGTATAGACTTCTCTGCAATGTTCATAGATGCCTTCTTATATGGAGATTTGGGTGTTAAGTTCCATCACTGCACTGATGGTGGTCTGTTCAACCTCCGGAGGTTGCAGGCCAAAACAAAGTTGAAAACAGATATTGCTCGTGACTTCCTGTTTGCTGAGGACTGTGCACAAAAAGCCAGCTCCTAACTGAATATGCAAACAAGCATGGATGCCTTTGCCACAGCTTGCAAGGATTTGGTCTCACCATCTCCATTAGGAAAACTGAGGTCCTGCACCAACCGGCACCTACAGTCTCTTACATTGAACTCAACATCGTTGTAAAATGGACAGAGGTTGACAGTCACACACAAGTTTGTGTATCTTGGACGCACACTATCACGCTGCCCAAACATCGATGAAGAGGTCACCCACAGGATAACAAAAGCCAGCGCAGTACATGCCAAACTGAGAGAGAGTTTGGCATGCGCCGTGGACTGTGTATAGATACAAAGCTTCAAGTGTATAGGTCTGGAGACCTACCATTCCTGCTCTATGCTTGTGAAACATGGACAGTCTATAGCGGGCACGCGAAACAACTGAATGCCTTCTATATGATGAGTCGGCATGCCCTCCTCAGTATCAAATGGCACCATAAAATTCTAGACTTAGATGTGCTGGAACGTGGCAAGTGTGACAGCATTTATGTCATGCTTGTGCGCCTCAACTTCGGTGGGCTGGTCATACACATCGCGTGGAGGACTGCCGACTACGAAGAAACTCTTCTATGGCGAACTCTCCACAGGAAAACGTCCATGTTGAAGTACAAAGACAGCTTAAAGGAGGCCCTCAAGTGCTGTGGCATCCCATACTACTCCTGGGAATCAACTGATAAAGATAGAGCTGCCTGGAGATCCCAAGTGAAATGTGGAGTTGCAAAATTTGAAGCGGGTCGCATCAGGTCCCCCAAAGAGAGTCGCCAGAAAAGGAAGGAGCACGAAAGTTCCCCCCACCAGCTTGAGTCTGCACCCTGCATCCCCTGCTCCTGCTGCAACAGGCTGTTGCGTGCAAAGATTGGCATTATCAGCCACCTCTGCACCCACCCAAACCCTTAGTGACCAGGCGTCATGATCTTTTTTTACATGCCAAGAACGAACATAAAAAGCCTGCCTTCTTCTACTGGACGCTCCTGGCCTAGGGGGTAGAATCGCCGACTGACGCTAATTCGGTCGGGTTTCAATCCTGGGTTAGGAAGCGACCGAAGTCTAAGGCGTACTGATGAGCTGCAAAACAGGTTTGCGGATGACTATATATATGTATATATATATATATATATATATATATATATATATTGGGTTGTCCCAAAAGTTCGTAAAGACTTGCGAAATGGGTCTATCTAGTCAAGTACAATCGAAACAAGCGATGGGTTCAGAAAAGGCAAGAGACACCGTCGGTTCCAAAACAAGATCGATTCGGCAAGAAAGTCATGTTGTGCGTTTGGTGGAATTTTGAAGGTATTGTGCATTTTGAGTTAGTTCCGAATAGTCTTGCCATCAGTGCCGAACTTTGCTGTCAGCAACTTTAGCGGGTCTACGAAAAGTTGAAGCAAAAGTACCCGGCTCTGATCAACCGAAAGCACGCTTTGATGCAGCAGGACAATGCCAAGCCACACACCGCCAGGAGCACTAAAGATAAATTTGAAGAGCTGGACGGCGTTGAGGTCTGCCACATCCAGCCTACAGTCCTGACTGTTCTCCATCAGATTACGGCCTTTTCCGCTCAATGCAACACTTTCTGATGGGCCGCCGATTCGACTAGTTTGATGAAGTCGAGGAAGCATGTCAAGAATTCTTTGATTCGAAGCCGGCTAAATGGTACTTTATACAGATCCGAAAGCTTGCAGATCGATGGCCGAAATTCTTTGGAAATGATGGTTTTTATTTTGAGCAATAAGTTTTGTTGTTTTTGCGAATAAATTTTTAATTTTTTGCAGGTGTATTCTGGTAACCTTAGATTACTTGGCGAGTAAAATTTAAATGTTTTGAAAGTGCTTACGAACTTTTGGGACAACCTAATATATATATATATATATATATATATATATATATGTATGTATGTATGTGTGTGTGTGTGTGTGTGTGTGATGGATAAATTGTTGTCTAAATTCCGCAAATATTAAAATGACACTGACATCTCATTTTAACAGATAAATTTATTAAATTATACAAAAATATCTGAAGATTAAATGTATTCAATAAAATTGCCATTGGCTTCAACCATGGCCTCCAGACAATTTCGGAATATAATAAATTATAAATAACCTTTAATGAAATAAATTATAAAATATTTTGGATTTACGCCATTCCCTAAAAAAATTGTCTTTGTTTACGTTAGGGTACGAATCACAGCAAACAGGTATATTTCGAGAAACAAGAAAAATGTGTTACGGATTCTCCTCGTGGACGCAGGTTCGAATCATGCCGCAAGTCGCGTATTTTATTAAATTGGTTTTAAAATAATTGAATATGCCACGGTAGATGTAAAAAAGGATTATTATTAAAACTAGCCAACTACTTAAATATGATTATCTATTAAAAATAACATCTAAACAAATATATATATATATATATATATATATATATATATATATATATATATATATAAGTGGCTTAAACTAATGGATATTTATTCCACACTTTAGTATTTATTTTTTGTAAAGTGCTCAGTAAAGATGTAAACCATTTATAGATATACAATTATTATTGTTGTTATAATAATTGCATATTGCAACTAAAAACATATCAAGTTTCAGTGCCCAGTGCACCATCTTCAGACAAGTAAATGGGGTTCAGTTACGGTTACTACATATATTGATAAGTAAATTCAAAATAAAAATTAAAAATTAAAAAATGACACCATATGATTTGAATTTCGTTTCGTGGGTGGTTATTATAATTTAGAAGATTTGTGGGTGTAGACCAATGAATATTAGTTTAGTTTAGTTGTTTGTTTTACCAGCATATCTAACCTTTGGGGTCATTTAATGCTGAAGAATTTAGTTTTTGTTTACTGCTTGTTGATCTTTTGTTTTTGAGTCAGTTGCTATCGAGATATAAGTAGAGGTGATTTGATTTGATGTGTGATGGTTATATGCTATCTTCTTTTGTAACTATATTTTTTTATATAATTTTGTCATTTGGATCATCTTTGTTAAAGATATCTTTCAGATTGTTTTTTGATAGTATCTTAATCACATTTGTTCAAAATCTATGCATCTTGTTAGTATATGTTTCACTGTGTAGATCTTCTGACATGGAATGCAAATTGGTGCCTCCTCACCTTTTAATATGTTTGAATGGGTGACAGCAGTGTGGCCCATTTGAAGTCTAGTCATTACTACTTCTCTTCTTGATATTTTCCTATTATAAATTTTAACTTCTATCCATTCTTTGAGGAGGGGTTTAATTTTGTAGAGTTTGTTATTTTTGCAGGAGTTTCACAACTCTTGCCAATTGGTCGTAATAAAGTTATTGGTTAGATATTTGTAAGTATTAATATATTAAATTTTAATAATGTAACAAGAGGAAGGAAGTGTCAGTTGTCTGAAATAAGTTTTAGACATATATGTCCCTAATATATTGTTTGACATGCGACGAGATTGAAATTAAAGCAATAAAATATTTGTCTAAAAAGGTGTTGTTAGTACAAAAATACCATTTTAATATAAGGAAATATAAAATACCATTTTAATATAAGGAAATAGGCGTAAAGCGAGATTGCTCATTTAGATTTAACTGATAGTGAAAGTGTAAACAACAATGTAACAGAAAATTATGGTTAGGTTTCAGGTATATAATCTTAACTACAAGCCGTAGGATTAGAGATTATAGCATATAATAAACAGTTTGAGATAATTTTAGATATTTTTGAGTTTCTGAGTAATCTGGTGCCAGTAGGTAATGATTTTATTACGTTGGTTTAATAAGTTAGTTTTCGGGAATTTATTTATTTATTTAAATTTTTCTTGTTAGCAAAAAACATTTTTATATAACGATATACACGTTCTAGCTTTTGTTAATATCTTCCATTTTACAATAACAGTTTTACTTGCATCTTTCAAGTGCCAATAGTATCTAGAAAGTGAAGTTGAGTTACTATACATTTTATTATTAAAGAATTGCTTATGCTGATACGATCACGACTTAAAAGTGTTTTTTGTACTTCCAATATAATGTTTGATAAGGGTTGAATTTTCTGTATTGGAAATGGTAGCTTCTGAGACTATAGAATATAAAGCATCTATTTTGCAGAGGGCATTCGTTACAACAGCTGCAGCAATTAGTATTATTCTCGTTATTTATAATAGGGTGGTTTTGATTGCTTATTTTGTTATATTGTTTTAGAATTGTAATGATTTGATTATCATTTCAAGATTACCAGTGTTGTTATAACTAATTTTCAATGTAAGGATTACGTTAAGGAATTTATTGCCGAAATTACTTCTAACCAATTGGTTAAATAGTGGTGTGTGCTAAATTATTTTTCTATTTCTATTATATTTGGTATTATTTTATTTTTGCATATAATATTTAATATCATTGCATTTATACCCGCTATTTTAGTGCATTATTGTAATCATGACTGTGTTTATCAAAAGTGTCCTCAGTTGAGGAATCTGTGTTGATTCTCTGTTCATCAGAGCATAATATGTGTTTAATAATATATGGTGGGTGATTTGATTTAGGATGTATGTAAATATGGTTAGCATTATATTTTACGTCGGGTGAGTGTGCGTTATTAAATAAATCTAAAGTAACATCTAGGAAGTCATTTTTTTAGATTATTTTCTTCTATTACATTAAGACTAAAGATTTTCATTAGTCTATGCATTAATTTATGAATTCTATCTATTTTAAAGTTTGTAGAATTATGGACAATCATGGGACCATCGTATCTATCTAAACTTATTTATAAATGTTTACTGTGTGTTAATATTTACTCTTTGATAATGGCTTATGTGAGCCGAAAGCTTAGACCCGATAAAAAAATCAACAATTACTGTGATTTTTTGTTGTCTTTCAACGACATCACCTTCAAGTATATCAGACGGTATGAACGGATCCTACACAAAATTAATAGAAAAAAACTTGTCTATATTATTCAATGAGACCTGCATTAATATATATATATATATATATATATATATATATATATAAGGCAAGATGTTTGTGTGTGTGTCTGTTTATCTGCCTGTATGTCTTTATTTTTTGAGCCCTTTTATTTTAGTTTTTGCTACGGGTTTGGCTCTAAGTAAGTATAATTGTAGTTCTTAGGCTCAGCCATGATACCATTTACTTAGAGGACTTATTTAGCCTTCAAAATTCAGTTTACGACGAAAAAAACTTATTTGATATCGATACCAACAAATAAAAATTTGACTTACATCCATTCATTTTTCTTTCAGTCTACGGATTCGCTTTAACTGGAAACAACTATTGCTTTTTAGTCTTTCGTGTCAACGTCCAAAAAGTTTGAGCTCCAGGATCATGGACTTCTTTTAAAGATTTCATTACACCTAAGTAACGCCGGACTATACTGCTAGTAAACCAATACTATCAATATCAACGCCGTCATAGACATTTAAATTATACAAAATAAACAATCTCACCGGGTCTGAGCCTTAGAGGAATCTAATGAATGCATTGATATTTCAAAGTATGCATTGGAAGTCTTTTTGGTCCATTGTTCTTCGTTTTAAATCAGAACACAATTTCTGCATTTTAAAATAATACCCAGTTCATTATCGGAAATGTTAGAGTGAACTCTAAGGCCAAAGTGAAAAGATCTTTGATGATGGATGGATAATAATCAATTATGTCGAATTGTATAAAAATGCTATTATTCTTATTGTGCATACCTTTCAAGCAGTTAGTTACATACACGGTATTAATCCACTACAAGAGTACGAAGGTGTTCATCATAGTCGGGTTAGTTTTTTCCAGGATGGTTTTGCTGATTCTTCCGATTTCTGGTCTCGTAGAATTTTTTAGACATGTGAATTTTGCTGATTCTTCCGATTTCTGGTCTCGTAGAATTTATTAGACGTGTGAATTTTGCTGATTCTTCCGATTTCTTGTCTCGTAGAATTTATTAGACATGTGAATTTTGCTGATTCTTCCGATTTCTGGTCTCGTAGAATTTATTAGACGTGTGAATTTTGCTGATTCTTCCGATTTCTGGTCTCGTAGAATTTAATAGACGTGGGAATTTTGCTGATACTTCCGATTTCTGGTCTCGTAGAATTTATTAGACATGTGAATTTTGCTGATTCTTCCGATTTCTTGTCTCGTAGAATTTATTAGACGTGTGAATTTTGCTGATTCTTCCGATTTCTTGTCTCGTAGAATTTATTAGACGTGTGAATTTTGCTGGTTCTTCCGATTTCTTGTCTCGTAGAATTTATTAGACGTGTGAATTTTGCTTGATTTCTTCCGATTTCTTGTTTCTTCGTAGAATTTATTAGACGTGTGAATTTTGCTGATTCTTCCGATTTCTTGTCTCGTAGAATTTATTAGACGTGTGAATTTTGCTGATTCTTCCGATTTCTTGTCTCGTAGAATTTATTAGACGTGTGAATTTTGCTGATTCTTCCGATTTCTTGTCTCGTAGAATTTATTAGACGTGTGAATTTTACTGATTCTTCCGATTTCTTTTCTCGTAGAATTTATTAGACGTGTGAATTTTGCTGATTCTTCAGATTTCTGGTCTCGTAGAATTTATTAGACGTGTGAATTTTGCTGATTCTTCCGATTTCTGGTCTCGTAGAATTTATTAGACGTGTGAATTCTGCTGGTTCTTCCGATTTCTGATCTCGTAGAATTTATTAGACATGTGAATTTTGCTGATTCTTCCGATTTCTGGTCTCTTAGAATTTATTAGACGTGTGAATGTCTTGGTTCTGAAATCTCATTTATAGTCTTTGATTTTTTTTTTCTTTTTGAACACGCAATTTTCAAAATTAGAAGTTATATCGTTTTCATCCATGGTTGTATGAACCTGATAGATATTTTATGGTATGTATTACTGAATGAAAGAACAGAAATTATGACTAAGTGTAACCATGTCATAAAGCATGGTTGTATGACCCTAATGGGTCATAAAACCATGCATGAAAACCTTATAACTCCTTCTAATTTTGAAAATTGCGCGTTCAAATCACCAATATTTAAGCGTTCTTTAAAAAAAAAACGATAAAAATCAGTTATTGCAAATCACCTGAAGATACCACATGGGAGAAACCTAACTCATATCTGTTTCTTGTAAAATTTATAGTTAATAAATCATAGATATTTTAACTTATAATAGGTAACAGATTGTTCAGGAGTATTAAATTTTAATTTCTTTGTTAAACAGTTTACGGCCACATCACGTTAATACCCCGAAATTAAGCAACGTCGAGCCTGATCAATACCTAAACAGGTGAACGCTTTGGATTACTAGATGCTGTCAGGTTGAATGTGCGAGAGGTGTAACGATAATTGCTCGGATTTTTAATCAGTGAGTCAGGTTCCATTTCCTGTTGGTTACATTTATTTTTTTACGCTCAAATACCTTTGGGAAATCCCGAATCCGCCTCATCTCTCCTAGTAAGTATCGTATTATAGAAGTATTTTATCAGTGAACCATTATTGTTTCAAAAATTTCTTACAACTTAAAATCTAGTTTGTACTTTATTAATGGTATTCATGATTTTTCCTTCGTTTTAGTAGTGTCAGATTTACTTTCTGAATTAGAAGAGAATGGAAACCCGTAAAAACGAAAAGAGTAATCCAAAAGAATGCTATATAAAAATTATAAATTATCAATAAAAGAGAAATAGAGAGCTCAATGGATATTATCCAGAAAATATATTGAAAAGAAAACTAAACAACATGATTAAACGATTACAAATCTGGAATTTATTTCAGCAATATATATATATTTTTTTGTACAATTGCCTAGTTCAGACGGTTGGTGAATATATATATATATATATTTATGCATGTGTGTGTGTGTGTGTGTGTGTGTGTGTGTGTGTGTGTGTGTGTGTGTGTGTGTGTGTGTGTGTAATTATTCTCATCGTAATTAATGACATGCATTGTGTTATTCTAACAAAGAGTAGATGTTTGAGTCACTCGACAAATCACTCTTCTGTCAAGAATGCTGTAGATTTTCAGTCGGATAACCAGCAAAAAGCGGTCACTCCAATAGAGAACGTTGACAAGCTTCTTAGTTATAACTGCATCGAATACAGAAATCAAGGGCAAAAGAAAATTTTAATAAAAACAAAACTCATTTGCTTTATATGATTCAAATACTTAAGAGCGAAATTTGACAGTAATTATTAAAAAACAAAATGTATTCTGTGTACATATCCAAGACCTTAAATATAGACTTCATAATTTTTTCAAGAATAATTGAAAGTAAACTTAAGAGTCGAAACGTTGGAAGCAGGCAATGACACTTCAGTTAGTCAGTTAAGTGCCATATGTGATACACACTTAGGCGATCATGTCTCGAAAGAGAGATGACTGACTAAGCAGAAGATTTTCCCGCAGTAGGTTGCCATTTCTTTCTGCTGTTGACTAATTGCCAAGCAAGGCTACAGAATTCAATCTACCCTACTATTTAAGCTGGATGAAGAAGAGATTAATTAATACCTTTTGCAAGTGAACATAACGAATTAAACTGAAATGCGAACTTAATTATATTTCAATCACTGCACACTAAGCAAAGCGGGTCCGCCACTAGTGTGCAGGGGTTACAGTGAGAGAAAAGACTGAGCACTACAGTGGGTACTGAAGAAAGGATAAAAGATAAACAGGATTCCAGAAGATAGAAGATAGCAATTGACGTTTACATAGGTAAACAATGTTATGTAAGTTGTTACATAGTAACCCTGTCGGTGTAGCTGTGTCTTTGTAACTGGAGCAGCCACGGGCAAAATTATCATTGATCAGGAATAGTGGTTTGATTCTGAAAGAAAAGACACTTTATATCTAAACTAATGATTTATCAAGTTTTCTATTAGGTAAATATGAGAAACACATACCTGGAAGATGTGACATGCGAAGAAATATCAGCAGTAGATTGTGCATAGTTGATAAAAAGACTAATAAACACCCATCTTTGCATCAAATCATACCTAATTTACCCGTGTTGCCACACAACCCATCAGTCAGCACCTTACCAGAAATTGCTACAAATCTATAGGGTACAATTCCTATATGATCCAACAGTTAACAAAAACAAAGTAAAATTGCAAACTCGCAAAAGTGGATCAAATCGACTAAAAACATTTTGGAAAAACCAAGACAAAGACAAATTTCACACGTTAGTGTGAAAAGCAAAATTCTGGATCCTAATTGGATAGGAAATCGAAAATTAGTATATGACGTCAGTCAAATCTTTTTTTTTTTCACACCTAAAGAAGAAAATGCCTCCCGGAGCCGGTCACATTACGATAATAAACTATTTAACCACGTTCCGTGATCGGTCAAAATCCGTCCAGAATGGGAGCGGCTAGCTGACGGATCTTGTGGCAATATAACAAAAGACATTTCAAGAAGTTCACCCGGACGCAAAGACGCGTCACTTATTTATTCTATTTCTTCCTTTTTTTACTTCACGCCCCCAAAGAGAACCACAACTACAAGACTCTCTAAGTACAATTTTTTTTATTTTTTTACTTTCTTTCTCACCCTGTCGCCAACCTACCATAAAAGGGAAAGGAATATTTTTGCATTCTGCTACTATCAAACCATGAACTCTAAACTTCTATAGACATTTTAGATACTTACATTTCACTTTGCAAATCAATTACTTACATTTTCTCAATGAACATTTTTCTTCTCACAAATGTTATAGAGTTCAGTTAACAAAATTTCACTTATCACTTATCACTTTTGTCTTCTAACAATTTTGTCATTCTGTTAATAAATCTTTGCTTTAATGTAGAAACGAAATATTTTATCCTTCCACATTTCAACATCTAACCTTCAAACTTCTGATATTTAAATTGTAGGGATTTCGGTTGTGTTTAGCAGAAGGTCAGTTTACTAAGCATAACCGAGGCCCCTACAAATCCAAAACTTTAATCTGAAATACGAGTCATGTTCGTAAATACCCTCGTTAGATGGAGATATTCATATGGATATCCTGTCACGAGACTAACCGTTCAGAAATATTTAAAATGTTAATTCTATACAACCGCTTTCTAATATTTAAAATGACATTGAGGAAGGGAAACCTGTGGATCTGGGCGGAGTCTATTCTTCTTCGAACATTGTGGACTGGCGCAACATAATCACAATAAAAAAATCTACACCAAATAATAGAAAATACATAATTTGGAGACTTTCAACAACAGAAACAGTTAAAATGGATAGCACATGTAAGTCGAAGAGAAATTAATAATACTCAAGATGTTGACATTCCACATTAAATTAGACAAAAGTTTAGGAAATAAATTACTGTCAATGAATAAAAATGCGATAACAGTTATTATACTTCAGCCTTGTAGTTGTTGTTGTTGTTGTTGTTGTTGTTCTTCTTCTTCTTCTTCTTCTTCTTCTTCTATTTGCCTTGTTCTTTCAGGATGTAGGCGATCATGGCTTTCCACGTCTCCCTATCCCTGGTGGCTCTTAGCACTCTTTCTCCTGTAACACCACGCAACCTCCGTTTTGTAATTCAACTGCTCAGGCCTTTCAGATATGTCCCGCTTGCCTTCTAGCTGTTCTGTGTGTATCAGATTTAACTAGCCTTTTTTCCTCGCCTTATACTAAAGAAACTTTAATATTAGTTTCTTTTTTATTTACACTATTTACATTATTCGTACTGTTGCTCTTATCTTTGTCATATTCACAATGTTTACTCTGAAAACGTAGCACACGGAACTAGAACAATCTACCTCGGTGGACGAAATTGGTTCAAAAATCCAATCGCCTACCGGGGTTTTATTCTATAAAAAAATTATATTAATAAACTTTCAGTTCCCGAAATGACTTCATCAATTGGTATATAAGAAAAAAAAACTATCTAGACATTTATCACATTTTCTAGATAAGAAAATAATTTCCGGTTAGATGACGGTTAACATATTTTTCTTATATATATATATATATATATATATATATATATATATATATATATGCAGGTTTCGTAAAATGAAAGACAAGTTGTTATCATTAAGATTTTATATAATTTTCCAAGATTTTTTTCTTTTCAGAACTCAAATTACATTCAAAAGAATATTAAAAATAATGGAGACATAACTAATAACAAAGAGAAATCCTATACTAAATAATATCAATTATGAAGACGCTAACAGTGTGCTTACCTTGTTCGGAACATAACAAACACATGATTCTATATATTATTTTATATTATGAGCACATTTATTTACAAGTAAAACAAAATTTATTCTTCATAATAGCCAGAAGTATAGAAAACCTTTGAACATTTCTTATATAATTTTGGTTCTAAAATGAAAAAAGTTTTAAGTACACATGAAAAGTTGCATATATACTAAAAATAGTATAAAATACATCAATTCTTTAAAAAAACTCGGGTGGTCTAATAATTATGGCCGGTAGTGTGTGTATATATATATATATATATATATATATATATATATATACACTACCGGCCATAATTATTATATATATATATTGTCATTCGCAGACAGATCTGTTTCGCCGTATCACAGCTCATCAGTACGGTTAGACTCCGATTGCTTTTTTACCCAGGATTAAAACCCGACCAAAATGGCGTCAGTCGGCGACTCTACCCCTGATATATATATATATATATATATATATATATATATATATATATATACACTACTATGAGTTAAATATTTTTTATTTCCTCGAGTACAATATATATATATAATATAATATAATAATATAGTTATATATCAATTTTACATTGCGACATGGAAATTACTATGTTTCGAAATAGGTTCTCATCATCAGGCAATGTTGGTGTGGTTGTGCAGATGATTTACATTTAAATGACAAATTCTTTTGGTTTGCTGTGAATGTATGTGGGTGTTTTTTGTGGTTAATCAGAGTGGAGATTCACTTTGGGGTTTGACCCCAAAGAATTCATGCTAACCAACTTTTTTCCTCCTTTTTCCTTCTTCCTTCTTCCTCAATCCTATTCTTTCCTTGTTTGTTTCTCTTCCTTAGTGCTTTACCTCGTTGTGGTCCAGTGGATATCGGCTCGGAACGAGAAATCGGGGAATCGAGTTCGAATTCCAGTTGAATTCATTGCATTCACTTACGCGCAAATACCCTTAGGAAAGGTATTAATCCGTTTCTTCCCTCTAGTTATGGGTTAAATAGCAGGACAGATTGGTTTCTATAGTCTTGGCCGGCAACCAGTCTACCTCAGAAAGCAATGGCAACCTCCTAAGGGATAATCTTCTGCCCACTCAGTCATGTCTCTTTCGAGACATGATCGCCCAAACGTATTATTTATTTTTAAAAATGTATTCTATTTTCGGCTTTATTTTTACTTAGTTCGGCAGTGATTATTTTCCTTGTGTACTTGTTGGTTATATGCATGTTATTTCATTTAGGTTTTATCCATTTTCTAATGTGAATAATTTACAATGTCTACATATGACATTAATTTCGTTGCGTTTATTTAATAAATTTTTATTTTTAAGGGATCTAATAATAAATAGTTTTCGTATAAGCCTAATGAAATTGGAATTATATATATATAGGCCTAGGGTTAGAATCGCACTGATGAGCTGGGATACAGCTAACCGTACTGATGAGCTGTGATCCAGCGAAACAGATCTCTCTGCGAATGACTCTTATATATATATATATATATATATATATATATATATATATATATATATATGTTGTACTGGAAGAAATAAAAAATATTTAATTCATTTAATTCTCCCAGATTTGTATTTCTCAAAAATACTGATTTGTTAGCTTTTATTAAGATTCAAAATCAAATATCAATTTATGGCTTGTTAGCTTATATCTATTTTTTTATACTATGAAGAACATACTAAGTATTTATCATCTTCTACCACTTACTAAATTTGACCTATGGAATTTTGAAACACAAACCTTGTTTTAAGAAAGTTGTCAAACGTAGGCTTTAAATAGATTTTTGCAGGAATTTATCATAGAGGACTCACTTACAGCCTCACTATTCGCATCGCATTCATTGGATAAAGGACCGTCTTGAGAATATAAAGCTCATTATTCACTGTAATTTATTTTGAATTATATCATATCTCCATAGCCAGTAATCTTAAGCAAGCTTGATTTTAACCTTGCGTTAGTCACCTCAGATTTCTGAAAATGTATAGTCCCCTGGCATCTGCCACCCATTATAGCTGAGCTATAACTGTGTCACATCATGTGCTACAAACTTACTGAGTCGGCAGCATAGTGGGAAGGAACAAAAGAAACAAATTACCAATTAGGAATTATGAGTATTTTATTAATTTTGGGGTACACGAAACACCCCATGTGACAATGCAGGGCTAAGGATATTGGCACTACAGCTTTTTGAATTAATGTATTGTAATACATTTTAGGGTAAAAATCTTGACTGTAATAAATTGGAGTAGATAGACTAAACTATCGCCCGGTTCACACTCCACCCACGTCTATTGAACAGGTGTAGAGGCTCATCCCTTGTTCCCTGTTTAGGATGTGGTTTCCAGCTTTCTCTTTTCCAATCTTTTCACTCTTTTCTTTCTTTTGTTTTTTCCTCAATTGGAGTAGATAGACTAAACTATCGCCCGGTTCACACTCCACCCACGTCTATTGAATAGGTGTAGAGGCTCATCCCTTGTTCCCTGTTTAGGATGTGGCTCCCGGGGTTTTCTTTTCCAATCTTTTCATTCTTACGTAGCCCCCTGCGCTTCAGTGGCATTACCGCCTTGCTTGGGGTGATATGATTAAAAAAAAAAATATGCATCTTTGCTAATGCTACACTTAACCTAAATTATTGCTTTTAAGGAATAGCGTAAACACAAAGCAGTGTTTAGCTTATTAACAAAAAAAAGTAACTTCGATTTTATTGAAGACACTATTTAACAATTCATACTGCAGTCATTAGCTTATATTTCTTTTTCTCTTTTGTCGCAAAGAACGGCTGAACGTGTCTTTTGCAGTTTTTCAAGCCATTGAAAATGATTTTCAACGTAAAATTCCAATAAGGCTAGGGATAACTGTTAATCCTGGTGTTCAATATCTGCTGAACACGACCAATGCGACTTCGCTACCAAATTGTAAAAATTCGTTTTATATTTACGAAATAATAGAACTAGTCTAACATTATTCATATAGGTCATTACGGTATCCTTTATTTTAACTAATTCAGCATGTTTTTTTTTTAATTTGTTGACTACTAGCAACAATACTTCTTCAAAGGAATCGTTTCAACCTCCAGGAGTAGATCATAGAATAGGACTCTCTTTCCCTCTCAACATATGCTATATGCCTTCTTTTGTTGATGACTACCGTTGGGAACGAGAATTTATCCCGCTTCACTCAAGAATTTGTGCTCCTCGTTGTTGTCAAATACACACTTTTTATTTTCGCAACATTTAATTGTTATATTTCACTTAACTTGAATCTGACATTAAATGACATATAAACAAGTTTTCACAAAAATATGTTAACGCTTCATGCTGCGACACTGTTTCCCGCTGATATATATATATATATATATATATATATATATATATATATATGGTTTAATACAACGGAGAGAGAAAATTTAATATTAGTGTTATTATTAGTTGTGCTTTATTGTAATCTGCGATGTGAGCTTATGTAAAAAACTATTTTAATACTATCATGTACTTGTAAAATCCAAGGAATAGAAAAACTGGCCGACAGTTGGGCAAAAGAAAGAAAAATATCATTTTTCTTCTTTTTTCGTGTACGAAACGGATTGTTTTGGGCTAGTTAAAATTTTGTAATATGTAAGTAGCCATAACAAAATATCAGGTCAGGTAAGGTTAGACAGTTGTTCCTGGGAACAGATTGTAGGATCGGAATACAGAAAGACATTACATCATGTGATCTGTTGATATTTCATTCATCGAGCCATAGCTCCCCACAAATCGTGTGAGTAGAAAATAATCTCATTGGTCAAAAGCTTTGAGTCGGCTAGATTGGGGATGGCTATAAAAATAGAGACTCGGCAAGAAAAAGAGTTGGCTGGGTATTTTTTGAAATTGCAGTCGAAATGTAACGACTGTGGAAAAGGTTCCCGACTGGGGAGCAATGACCTACGGCTGGTCGCCTACCACAGAACTGATGGCTAAAGAGTTAATGTCGAATGAAGCCTGCCGCCGATCAACTTAAAGAGTTAATGTTGAATAATGCACCTCCGATAGGAATTCCGAAAGAACGTTAGTGTTTTAAAAGTTCCTCGTTCGCTCTACTTCGGTAAAATCTGTTAAACTCCGATAAGAACCCGAAAGAACTTTGTTGTTTTAAAAGTTACGTAGAGAATTAACAGCTCTGATTATAGAGAATACGTGAAAAGACTTTAATGAAAATTTGAAGAGCTCTGTTTACTTTAACGAAACTTCGAAAAGACATTTTTATTTGACTATTGAAAGCTCTGATATTTTGAAAACTCTCTCTCTCTCTCTCTCGCTCTCTGTTGTAAACTTGCATTCCAACAACTGTATTATCATTCGAACAACTGTATTATCTGCTCCTGTAACTAATAATTATTTTTTTTATAAAGACTTTATTCGAAACTCTCCAAGAGTCTTCGACCTTATTCATTTATTTACCTTTTTTTTTTACTTTTTTTTTTTTTTGGGGTGCCGTGTTTATTTTTTACCAAAAATGTGCACGGTCTGGACCTGATGGAAAGACGGCTACTAGATTTGCACAACGCGACTTTCTGAAATCAAATCACAGCGTTGGCAGTAGGTCCGTTGTTGCAATTGACGTCTTCAGGACCAGCTTCTGTGACGAAATCATCACGACCTGCAGCAGCGGCCCGAAAGCGTCGACATAATTGGTGCCGTTTCGACATCATCGCAGCGGGATCCGTTCCTGAACCAGCGAGCGACCGAACCAACTAGCCAGCCGGGTTGCAGTGTCATGATACAATTATTTTGAATATTATAGCTATCTTTATTTTTGTATAAAATAGACACAACGTGAGCAATGCTATAATGTGTTTACTTTAGTCTTCGACAGTTCTTTTAAACTATAGAGAATCGTAAAACTTCACAAACCACTTTTGACATGTGTGGTTATCTATAAAATGATTTAAAGTTATTCTATTTGAGTTGAATTTTAGTTTTAGTAAAAAAAAGTATAATATGCCAAAAATGTTACTTTTTTCCGTTTTCCCAAAAATAAAAATAATATAACAAAGATACGCATTTTTAAAAAATAAAGACAATAAGGCAAGTCTTAGAAGATAGTAAAAAAAAAGATCTTTTTGAAAGTAGTTAAAGTTAAATGTCCCAAATCGACAAGAAATTATTCGTGAATATATTATGCTTTTTTAAATTTCCGATCTTAATTTCACAGATTTTTAAAGAATGTAACGTCGTTAAAGAACCATAAATTCCAAATCGAAAACTATTGATTTCTTTTAATATTCAGTTAAGTGCCATACGTGATACACGCTTGGGCGATCATGTCTCGAAGGAGGCATGACTGACTGGGCAGAATATTATCCCGCAGTAAGTTACCATTGTTTTCTGCGGTAAACTGGTTGCCGACCAAGGCTATAGAACCCAATCTGTCCTGTTATTTAACCTATAACTGGAAGGAATAGACGGATTAATATCTTTCCCAAGGGTATTTGAGCGTAAGTGAATGCAATGAATTCGGCAGGAATTCGAACTCGGCTCCCCGATTTCTCGTTCTAAGCCGATAATATTATCCTTATTAAAAATTCTTCTTCGTTCGATATCAATATAGAGGGTGAAGCAAAAGTCACGCACCATAGGGATAATTTATTAAAATTCCAAGTTTGATGACTTCAGTGGCCAATCAACAGAACTTTTTCAGCCTATCCATTAATCCCTATGGTAGGTACGCGATTTTTGTTTCACCCTGTATATCAGAAAATATATTTCCTTCTGAAAATGCGCTACCCAATACCTTTGACATTACTGTTAAAGAATTAGGTGGAAGCCATAAATAATATCTATTTTATTTTTATTTTTTATTTTTTTTGGCTGGGGGTCTATTCATCATTATAATTTAAAAAGTAAAGTATAATTTATTCAATGATTTATTCTTATTTACCGTTATTTATAAAAATATATTTTACCTCAACATCAAGAAAAGACAGTTGAAGTTTTTTTTTTTGACAAGTAATGAGGAAGGAGGGCTTTGAGAATCTGATGCTCACGTGACGTATAGAGAAGAAGAGCAACAAGGGAAAACAGCGCACGACATGGACTTGAACAGATGGGTTGGGGAGCGGGGAATGAGTGGAATAGAAAGAGAAGGAATACTAAGAGCAAAAAAGAATAGAGAAGTGGAGAGCCTTGATAGCCTACGGCCTGAAGGGACACGGCGCATAGATGATAATGATTAATGAAACAGCTCTTCGATAGATTTGAAGTAAAATTACTGATGTTTTGAAGTGAAAAAAAAAACATTCGATAATCTCTTGAGTCTGGTTTGCATAAAAGGAACTTTTCTCCATTAAAGATTTTTTTTTTTTTGTAGCGCTCAAATGGAATATTGGTTAGTGCAAAGTCAGATGAATATGATATTTGGGATAGGAGGGACGAACCGACTTCCATTTTTGTATATTGTGTTATTGCAGTGGTCAGTGGATTTTTTCCCATGGTCGAAAGAAAGCTTGCGAGCAAAATTGTATGGACACCTTGCCACTGCTGAATGTATAAAAGCGCATTTAATGTTTAATTGTGGTTTAAGCAATCTAAATGATAGTATCTCGACAATCACCACACCATCAGTATTAACTTTATTCATGGAGACGAGCTCGATTTATTTTTTTTCGTTGAAACATTTAACCTATTTTTCATCCCTTGTCATGATATATTTAAGGAGCGGTTATTTAAGATGAGCCATTAGTCATCATAAATGGTTCCCAAAAACAGAAATTTTGAATCAACCTAATATTTTAAAAAATAAGATTATTCGTATGCATCGCCATATATTGGGTTCAAAACTCTTTCATAATTTTAATTCAAAATAAAAAAAAACTTTTATAGAAGAATGTCTTTTTTTATTTAAACGGGATTTACATTTTGAGATAAATAATTTCCATAGCTAGACATCTATAATTTAGTCTGAAAAAATGTACAAGCTAAATATGTAATCTTTAGTTAGAGATAATGTCGTGATCAACAAGTACTACTGATCAATGTAACTGGTTTCTGTCTTTAGAAGAAAAGCCACTAATAACATTTCAGACACTAGAATGACACCATAAATTCGTATATATATTAAAAAAAAAACTATTAAAATTTAATCGTTTTCTGGAGATGAAAAGCAATAAGCACGATATAATTCACCTTCCAAATCAGCGACTCTCCCATTGCACTGAAGAAAAAGGTCACTCAGAATCTCTAATGACAGGCAACCCAAAACGGAAATGCCGAGAAAGACTGAGCAATTTCTATTAAAAATTGACATGTGCACTTGAAATTCGAATTTCTAACACAGCCTTGTGCCATATTGATTTTAAGTGGGCCTTCAAATATACAACCTTTTCATCCCAAAGATTGAGCAATATATACAAATGCAAAAATGTGATTCTCAAATCAAATACGGCTTTGAGTCAAACATTTTAGACGGGTAGACAAACGCAACAGTTACGGGCAAAACATTCTTCTTTTCAATTTAACTGAACCCGTTGATATTTCAGGTCAACTTTGTAAGCAAATGCAATGTCAGTTGGCGCTGCACCTTTTCAGTCAAATCTTGCGTTGTTGACAAGTATCCACTTTTCATCGCTTGGCTCAATTTCTTTCAAAGTATATTTAATAGGTACGTTTTTATTAATTATGTGCAATTCTCATATTAAAACGACTCGTATAAATAAGCTTTTATAAATAATTTCACCCTATAAACTTAATCAGTTCGTTTTACTAAAACCGATGAAAATAAACTTTTCGGATTCTTGCAAACTTTTAAAAAACTTGAACAATACTGCAAGAATTAAGTTTTAATTTATTTTCAGTCAACTGAGTGTTATACGTGATTTACGCTTTGGGCAATCATGTCGCTTTCGAGACATGACTGACGGACAGAAAATTATGCCGCAGTAGGTAGTCATTGCTCTCTGCGGTAGACTGGTTGCCAGCCAAGGCTAAAGAATCCAATATGTTCTATCAATTAACCCATAACTGGAAGGAAGAAACAGATTAATATCTTTCCCAACGGTATTTGTGCGTAAATAACTGGAATTCGAACTCGGTTACCCGATTTGCCGTTTCGAGTCGATATCCAGGGCACTATGACATCTTACTTAATTTCACATAATTAAATTCATAATTTATCTATGAGGAGTGTGACGATTACCGTTTCCGTAATTCAAATGGGTGTTAAAATTTCAAATCCCAGCCAGTTCATTTTCATTCACTTGTTGATAATGATAATTGTTGATAATTGTTTTCAAACGAAAACGAGAGAAAATATAAAATATATAGTTTGCAGCCATGAAAATATTTAAATATTGTCAAAATGTTTTGTTGATTTTCGATGTTATCTCAAAAAGGTTGATTTTTGACAAATGCACATCGGCTTATGTGAATGAGCCAGTAGCATAATATGCTTAGAAAGATATCGCTACTGCATAATTGCAAGGTAGCCTTGGCTCTCTAGCCTTGTCTTCTCACCAGTCTAGGAGAAGGAAAATTCTGCATTGGTGACCAGACTGAAGAGGGATAGACACACTACTGCCGATATGCTTGCATTGTATTTGTTGCTCTTAAAACCCTAATAAATTACAGAACCCCTCATATGTCTTTTCTGGTGCTCACACACCTAAATCCTTTCTTGCTAATTTAAGAAAAATAAATTGAAAAGTTAAAATACGCTCCAAAGGAAAGGAAATCCATGTAAACCTGTTGAATTTTATTTGTACAATAGCAAAGATTATTTCATTGTGCAAAAAATGATATGCAGTGTGGATAATTTGATAGTAAGCTTGTGATCGTAACTAAACCAGACGTTTGTCTATCAGTTTATTAAGCTTGATGATTTTTTGGATAATGAGATTACGGGAAGGAAATACAAAAAAAAAAGTCACAAGGAAAATACAGTGAAAATTAAACTTGACAAAAGTAATAATTTCCAAAAATATGCAGATGATTAATCACACAAAAACAATGAAATAATATTTTGTAATTATTATTTTTTTTACATTCTTTTATTTATTTCAATATCTTTTTTTGTGTAGGTGTTTCCAGGCAATCGATCAGCAACTTTTTAAAATCAATCAGATGAAATCGAAGAAAATATACATGAGCGGTGACATCAACAAGGAGGAGGAGGAAAATAGTTTGTGAATCTCAGTTTTTTTTTTAATGTTTTTTGGGTTTTTTTTTTTTTGTTTTCACAGATTTTTTTTTTTTTGTCTATGGAGGGCAGGGATGGGACTTTTTTTTTTGTTTGCTTTTTTCTTTTCTTTTTATTTTAAACATTTATTTATTTTGTGAATTCATTTATGAAGCATATTTGTTCCGGTTATAATGTGTCAAACAGTCCGTAACTTCACAATGAGTTTTTTTGTTTTATTTCGTTTCTTTTTTGTTTTTGTATAGTTTTCTTTTTTTTTTTCTTTTTTTTTTCTTGTTGTTGAACAATGCCACCTTCGCCTATTAATTTATTCATAGTTTTTTTTTCCATTTTATCATTTTTTCTTTTTTTGTCTTAAAAGTTCAGTCGTCTGATGAAGCAGTTTTCAAACGTAAACGTTCTGCATTGTTTTCCATCAGTAAATTCGGACATAAACCCCCAACTGTACAGCTGGCCGAGGAGGGCATTGCTACCCTTAAGGTACATTGCCCAAGGTCTACACGCTCTTTCCACGGGCTCCTTCTTTAGCCAGTCCTATTTCAAGCATGCACTAGTTAATCTACCTGCCCTGTACAGTCTCTGATCATCTCTGATCTCCAGAGACGCACAATTTGTACGTCCATATTTCATATTACTCAAATCAATTACCAAACTGTGCACATGCTCATTTGAACTTTTCCGACATTTTGTTCGGTTTTCTTTTTTTGTTTCACAATTTTTTTCCTACTTTAATTTTATGTCATATATATATATATATATATATATATATATATATATATATATATTGTTGTTGTTGTTGTTGTGAATACCTGAATATGCCGGTCTAGATACTGGAGCGGAGATGTTAATAACTTAACCAGGGTTTCGAATGTATAGGACTTGGGTATCAGTTCGTGCATGCATAAGTGGTTTTACTTTCCACCGTATACATATATATTTAACATTTTATTTTGTTTCAAGTTTTATCCTTCAAATAAATCCTCTGCTTTTTTACATAGTCGTGATCATGTATGTCGTGAATAGATTCGTTTTTTGATGATGCTTCTTTTGCAATTTGATGCTATATGGCCAATTATTTTATTTCGGTTCGTGGGCACGGACATGAAAATAATATTAACAACTGCCCACTAATTTATTTTTCTTTATATAAATCTTTATAATCTTGTACTGCGTCGGTACAAATATTATCAAGATTAGGGAGGTTTAAAAAATTATCAGGTACACAAATTATGATTATTTTTTTTAAGTATTAGATATAAAATTCCTGTAGTTTTCAATAACTTCAGCTTTACATGTACAGTAAAACCAGCAAGTATTATAGTAAACCGGTTGTATGATTTTTTCCCGAAAATTAGCAGTGCAATGAACGTATATATATATATATATATATATATATATATATATATATATATAAAAGAGATAATAACTTAACTATACTCGTGTCGACAAACCTTCCACATATCGAGCCAGATTTCTCTGACGATCCGTTTAGGTGAAACCTAGGTAGGTTTTCTGGCTCTCTAGGTTTTCTTTATATATATATATATATATATATATATTGATAGCTAGCTAGATAGATATAAATGTCTTTATTTATACATATTAATATGCATATATATATATATATATATATATTGTATATATATATATAGCGGTATTTTACCATCACACCCTATATATATATATATATATATATAGGGTGTGATGGTAAAATACCGGTATTTTATAAATTAATTTCGCGTATACACCTTGTATGTTTTTACCTTTGTCAACTGAGAAGTCTATTAGGATCAGTTGGGCACCTTCTTTGAGAAAACGAGCACCATTCTGTACTGCTTGGCATTCGCACCGGAAGTTTTAATACGATTTTTTCAGAGTGTGTGTGTTTTAATATGAGGAGAGTTCAGATGAGTCTAATGGTAATTACGAACATACGACTGCTCGGAAAACACTCTGATTGTTCTGATAAGAAAAGAACTTAAAAAGAATGTAGGCCTGCATCAAGTGTCTTGTGGAGGGAGTGCTGCCCAATATGAAGAGGGTGGATGCTGGAAGTCTCTGTGTCTGGTAACGTGACTATGCACCATGCTAAACAGTCGGGAGAACAAAGTCATAGCTGTCAGACAATTTCTGCGACCACATCACCCTTTGACCACCTAACTCCCACAACTGCGACCCCCTTCCTTTATTATAATTTAGGTACAGTTAAGTCCAAACCTCTCTTGTAACACGAAATATGAAGTGAAGGCAAGGATTATAGCAGCATTAACCACTTTAATAAGGGGACCGTCAAGAAGAGATGCAGGAGATTCCGAAGTTGTTTGGAAGCCGTGGTTGAAGCCAATGGCAATTTTATTGAATAAATTTACTCTTAAGCATTTGAAGATATTTTTGTGTATTTCGGTAAATATATCTATTAAAATATGACGCCAGTGTTATTTTAATTTCTTGCGTAATTTAGACGAAAATTTATCCAATACCCGCCCACATATATATATATATATATATATATATATATATATATATATATGAATGATAATACACTAAGTACCAATCATATTTTGGCTTTAATTATTTTAGACAAATTAAGCCATCAATGTATGTCATTTTTTAAATATTTTTTTTTCAATAAATTCTCCCCTTTAAAGTTTTTAGATAAAATCACTGCTTTTAAATGTCCAAGAAAAGCAATGTGTAGCATTTTAGGAAAATATTTTACCAGGTAACACTCCACTTATACGGAAATTGCTATAAATTATGCTAATTAAAGATGGAATTTTTTTTACGTATGTTGTAGGGCGCATCAATGTGGTGTAAATTTTACCAGGGCTAATCTGAATGACTATTACGATTCTGTAAGAAGCCTGGTCCTCACTCGGTGCAACAAACTTAATGAAATACTAAATTAAGATATCTACATCTACTGTATATATCCATCCGAGCGTACATACGCACTTGTAAATAACCAGAGAAAAAAGAATGCTAAAAGCAAACTTGATAAAAGATAACTTTAGAGATGGACATATATGTTTGCATCTACTGGCGTATGATACATCATACGCTAAAAGTTTGCCTCCTTCTACCGAGTGCCAATAGCTCAGTGGTAGAATCGCCGACTGATGCCAGTTCGGTCAGGTTTCAATCCTGGGTTAGAAGCAATCGGCTTTCTAACCGTACTGATGAGCTGTGATACAGCGAAACGGATTTGTCTGCGAATGACTATGCTCTCTCAATCAGATTGAGCACTCTGGAAGAATGGTAGACTTTGAAAAAGTAGCTACTCTAGCATCTACGCATCGCTCATTCAGTAATGAATTAGATCACTCTGGCTACTGGCGTATGACACATTATAAGCTAAAAGTCTGCCTCCTTCTACCGAGTGCCAATAGCTCAGTGCTAGAATCGCCGACTGACGCCAATTCTGTCGGATTTCAAACCTGCGTTAGAAGAAAATCGGATATCTAACCGTGCTGATGAGCTGTGATACAGCGAAACAGATCTGTCTACGGATGACTATATATATATATATATATATATATATATATATATATATATATAATACACAAAATATATGTCAAATATAACATTCTTAGGAAAATACAAAAATTATATTACTATATGAACTGATATTTACTAACCTCCCAAAAATTTGTCACAAATAATATAATAGTAAATTTTATACTTTTAATGAAATACTTTGACTGAATGCTGATTGGATAGACAGTGTGATTGAAAAATAATTCCCTGTTCTATGGATGAGTAACCAGGCAGGTATCCTAACTTAACATTTTGGGAGTTTTTTTATTTATTTACTTTTTTTATTTTTATTTAATTATGTTAAAGGAGAAAATCTTTTAAACGAAACCAAGACTTTGAAAGAACTTGAAAGGCAAATAAAAGAATTTACATCTTCCATACTACAAAAGTTCCTGGTGAAATTAGTTGACGCAAATCCTGGGCGGCTGGAATAACTGGTAGCAAAATTTAGTGCGTATATCGAATTTTAAATCAAACCTCATGTTGAATGCTTTCCCCCTCATATTGATTTTCTGTCACAATTATAGTTAATAAATAAATTATAAGTATTTTTAAATGGGCAGTTACTTTTTAATCCCCCTACAGATTAAATTCTTGAAATGGTGCTAAAATACACTTATATATACAAATATTCAAATATTGTCTAATAAACGTCAATAGTATATTTCTCAAATATTACAAAATGGACATTATTACTCATATAAGTAAAAGAAAAAAGAAACAGTTTTCCTTACAACACGTTTCTTCTCTGCGTAACTTTATCAAGATAAATGTGAAGATTTCATATTATACAGAGTTAAAGTGGAGTTAAAATATCGTTGAGTTTTCAAATTTGCTAACGCTCTAAAAATATTCATAAAGATAACTGCCTAAGATAAGGTAATCTATAGAAAACAATAAGTAATATAGTTTATTGCCTAATAAATAATAATATTACCCATATTCAAACATCGATATATATTAGACTAGCAGTATAGCACGGCGTTGTTCGGGTGTAATGAAAGCTTTAAAACTAATCCATGGTCCTGGAGCTCAGACTCAGCCTAAAGAATATTTGTGTGAAGTTTGATGAGAATCGGATAAAAATTGTGGATTTGTATAAAGGACATACAGACAGATAAACAGACACACACAAAAACATCTTGCCTTTTTTATATATATATTATCGATTTTCTGCACTATTGTAAGAACTGTAACCTTCAAACTTCTGAATATCGTTTCTTATGTCTTTGTCTATGAGTGTATCAAATTTGATTAAAATCGGACCACTCCTTCTATAACCCGATTTTTTCGATTATCGATTTTCAATATTTATCGGGTGTACCTCGACACAAACCCTATCTAAGAACACTCGCAGACGCTTATAGTACAACTGTGTAAATTTTCAAGAAAATCGGTTCAGCCATTTCGGAGTCTATAGGTAACAGATACACACACAGACACACACAGACACACACACACACACACACACACACACACACACACAGACAAAGTTCCATTTATAAATAAGTTTAGAGAGATATTTGAATTAATTAATTAGTAAATTTTGTTATTTATAACCATTGGTAATAATTATTAGATGCTTCTCATTAAACTGGATAAAAAGGTTTAGCAAATAATCTGACGTTACTTAAAGATACATAAATTTATAATTAGCTTTCCTATATATTCTTCCCCTGAAACGTGTTCTTAGAAAGCAGGATATGATTCTTCATACAGGTGGTACGTTCTTTTCATGCTAAGCGATATTTGCTTCGAATCTAAGATTTCTTAAAAGTAAATAATTCAAAGCATAATAAGTTTACAGATATATATATAGGAATTTTATGTCAGTTTTGTTACAAAGTAGGTTCAGTTAGCAAGTCTGATGAGTATTCTAAGATTGTATATGAGCTGAATAAACTCAAAGACCTTACAAATGTTTTTTGTTTGGCATATAAACACGAAAACCTACACGTGTAAATGTGACTCTCAGGCCAAATTTAAAAGGATATATATATATATATATATATATATATATATATATATATACTAGCAGTATAGCCCTGCGTTGCCCGGGTGTAATGAAAGCTTTAAAACTAATCCATGGTCCTGGAGTTCAGTCTCTTTGGGCGTTGGCACGAAAAACGTAGGTTGTTGAAAGGTTGATCTCGAAGCCGTAGAACTTACTAAAATGTTGATTTCCGGTATCAATGCCAAATAAGTTTTCTGTCGCATACTGAATTTTGAAAGCTAAATAAGTCCTCTGTGTAAATGATATCATGGCTGAAACTAAGAACTACAATCATACCTACTTAGAACAAAACCCGAAGCAAAAACCAAAATAAAAGGGCTGAAAACCTAATTTTGATCAGACCCAATAGGATATGGGGGCATCGATTTCCAATATCGGAGTCAAATATCATCTAAGGATAAACTAACCTAAGTAAGTCCATGAAAACTTATCGTACCCATCGGGAGTAAAATTGAAGAAAATGAGTCATATTGATGGCTCAGATTCGATAGAATGTCGGGTGTATCTACTAATGATCTACTAATGTTTCAGACTAAAAATTATAATTTTACCAAGTTAGAGCAAATTCTGCAGCAAGAACCACGATAAAAGGGCTGAAATCCTGATCTTGATCACATCTGATCGGATATCGTTGTATCGATTTCCGATATCGGACGGAAATCGGAAAAATAAGTAGCCCATAACCTGATTGCAAGCCTCAAGAATATTTGTGTGAAGTTTGGTGAGAATCGGATAAAAATTGTGGATTTGTATAAAGGACAGAGAGACAGACAGACGGTCAGACAGAGAGACAGACACACACACAAACATCTTGCCTTATATATATATATATATATATATATATATATATATTTCCTTATATAAAATAACCATTTCATGTCATGTTACGTATTATAATCATTTCACCCCAAGCAAGGCAAAATTTCCACTGGTGCACATTGAGTTACAGTGAAAGAACATGAAAAGGTACAGGGTATGTCAAAGAAAATATAACAGATAGGAATTGACGTTGCATTCAAACTTTTGGAGATTGTAACTATCAGGGAAGAAAGCAAATGGAAATGAGTTCCAAAAAGGGGAAGTGCGAGAAAAGAAACTTTAGATTAGAAGAGGAGTTTACATTTACCTATTATGTCAGTAAAAAGGTAGGACCTTGATCCATATATATATATATCAACACAAACACTTACTCAATACATGGTCTTAGATGAGAATATAAAGGAAAAAACAATATAACATTGTTCATGTTTGTCTAAAAATAATCTACTTTTAAATTTCTAACTAAAATGTTTTAAATTATGATTTATTTATGAATATTATAATTTTAATCTACATAAAAATAAATTATATGTACATAATTAATAAAGAAATTTCATTTTTAAAATTTAAAAATAGATTTTATTTGACAACACGAAGGACCGATAACTTTTAAAGTGATGTGATGCATAAATATATGAGGTAAATGTAAAAAAAAACCCAGCTTTGTTTACTAGACTTTTGAATAGTTTTCATTATTGATTTGTAAAAAGCAATTATGCTAGGTGTGGGACGGATGTGCGTTGTGGTGCAGTGGATATCGGCACGGAACGAGAAATCGGGGAGCCGAGTTCAAATTCCAGTTGAATTCATTGCATTCACTTACGCGCAAATACCCTTGGGAAAGGTATTAATCCGTCTATTCCTTCCAGTTAAATAACAGGACAGATCTTATTTGAGAAACGAACAGTTTTTGTTTTTCTCATATTTTTAGAACCAATTTATGCAGTAACCAGTTAACTGTCACTGATTTATGTTTGTAAATAGTTTAAGGGTTTTGCATGTTCGTTGCAAAATAACTTTGCTGATCTTACCTCGTTCAGTTTTAGTTGGATTAAGAAGTCTAAATTCGGGGTTGTTTGGAAAGTTACTTTTGTGGACTTTGATTTCCTGGTATCGATATCAAATAAGTTTTTTTCGTCGTAAACTGAATTTCGAAGGCTAAATAAGTCCTCTGAGTAAATGGTATCATTGCTGAGACTAATTTCTACAATTATTCTTACTTAGAGTAAAAACTAAAATAAAAAGGCTAAAAAAAAATACAAACATACAGGCAGATAAATAGACACACACACACAAACATCTTGCCTTATATATATATATATATATATATATATATATATATATATATATATGTATATATATTATCGATTTTCTGCACTATTGTAAGAACTGTAACCTTCAAACTTCTGAATATCGTTTCTTATAACTTTGTCTATGAGTGTATCAAATTTGATTAAAATCGGACCACTCCTTCTATAACCCGATTTTTTCGATTATCGATTTTCGATATTTATCAGGGGTACCTCGACACAAAACCTAACTAAGAACACTCACAGACGCTTATAGTACAACTGTGTAAATTTTCAAGAAAATCGGTTCAGCCGTTTAGTAGTCTATAGGTAACGGACACACACACACAGACAGACAAAGTTTTATTTATAAATAAGTTTAGATATTCTCGGTTTGGTTTTAATATGATGTTTAATATGTCAGATGAATGTGGCGGCTACAACCTCCAGGGGTTTAAATGTAGGGTCAATAGACACCTCCTAACACACTAACTCACACCCACTCTCTCCAACTCTCTCCCTATGTACATCCTAAGTCGTCTACCACCCACCTTCTGACATTTCCCATATCCTATCGCTCTATGTAACCACCTGCGCTATAGTGGCAGTGGAATGCCTTGCTTGGGGTGACACGATTAAAAAAACTGTTAAATGACATGGTTATTAAAAAAAATTGAATTTAAGGGAGAATACATGACAATGATTGCTTAAGTCAAATGATTATTGGAACTATAATTTTCTTAAAAGAAAAATCTTCATTACCAACTTTGCATATGTTGGGCTCTTTGAAGGTAATATATATATATATATATATATAATTTCAATATAACAATACCCCCACCAACACCGGCTACTGAATCTTAGGAGGGAATTCATCAGTAAGTGCCCCCACAAGGCAAATTTTTCGAATACTTAAATTTAGAATTTAAATCCCCGTTGACTAGATGTTAGAATATAAATCAAAAGGATTCAATTTAAGTTTTAATCTTAATTTTACCCTAACGTTAACCTTAAAAAGTATTTAAACCCCCTACCTTCCTATCCCAAGTTCCTTTAATTGCCTATCTTTAGAAAATATGGATTCTTTTACTAAACCCCTTTTTCCTTGGTTTAACACATATATGTATATATATATTTTTTTTTTCTAATAATTTTTAAACTGATAACTTCCTGTAATTGGCATTTAGCTGGCTTCTACCTAATCAAATAAACTTAAATAAAAAGTTTTAAAATCTTATATTGAAACCCATTCCTTCTCGCCTAAATACACCTCTTCAACCAGCCCAAAATCTTAACCTTAAAAAAGTAATTTAACGCATTTAGATGTCTATTTTTATAAAATATGAACTCCTATTCCCCGTCCCTTCCTAAATATACCATTTCAACACCCTGTAACCCCGCGACTACCAGCTCTGTCCTTTTCTCCTTTGTGACCGTTGTTAACCTAAAACCCCTCCACACTCTACCCCAGGACCTTCGCCATTTGAAAAAACAATGTCGCTGACGTGACGTGGAATCTCTATTAGAGATCCTATGTCGAAATATCCATCATTTAGATATGTGTATATATATATTTAGACAAACTTATAACTATACTCGTGTCGAAAAACCCTCCGCGGATCTACGTGGAAGGAAAAATGGTTATAGAAAAACAAAGAGCTAAGCACATGAACATCAGTCAAAAGGATTCGGACCGAGTCAGCACGTAGCCCAAAGAAAAAAACCCGAGACGAGTAATCAACTAAAAAAAAAGAGCTCAATACTTAGGTAGAGCAGAATAAATAAAGTATACATAATGAGCCAACAAACCTACCAAGGTTTCAACTAGCAGTATAGTCCGGCGTTGCTCCGGTGTAATGAAAGCTTTAAAACTAATCCCTGGTCCTGGAGCTCAGACATTTTGGACGTTGGCAGGCAATACTAAAAAGCAATAGTTGTTTCCAGTTAAAGCGAAATCGTAGACTGAAAGAAAAATGAATGGATGTAAGTCAAATTTTGATTTCCTGGTATCGATATCAAATATGATTTTTCGTCGTAAACTGAATTTTGAAGGCTAAATAAGTCCTCTGAGTAAATGGTAACATGGCTGAGACTAAGAACTACAATTATACCTATTTAGAGCCAAACCCGAAGCAAAAACTAAAATAAAAGGGCTGAAAAAAAAAATACAGACATACGGGCAGATAAACAGACACACACAAACATCTTGCCTTTTATATATATATATATATATATATATATATATATATATATATATATATATATATATTATCGATTTTCTGCACTATTGTAAGAACAGCAACATTGAAACTTCTGAATATCGTTTCTTATGTCTTTGTGTATGAGCGTATCAAATTTGATTAAAATCAGAACACTCCTTTTATAACCTGGTTTTTTCAATTTTCTGTATTTATCAGAGGTACCTCGACACAAAACCTTGCTAAGAACACTCGCAGACACTTATAGTACAACTGCGTAAATTTTCAAGAAAATCGGTTCAGCCGTTTCGGAGTCTATAGGTAACGGAGACACACACACACACACATACACACACATAAAGTTTCATTTATAAATAAGTTTAGATATGTAAATTATTTCTACAAATGTATCGCGTCGTTGGAAATGACTATTGTTTGATTTCGTTATTTTTTTAACTTTAAAATATGGAGAAGAGTTTGTGTACCTTTTCACCATTTTATTTGACTTCTTTTTAGTCTATCCTCCCATTGTTACGCCCTTCCTTCTTTTTATGTCTCCTCCCCTTCACTGTCTGTTCGAATGGTCAGACCGTCTAAAATTGTTGGAGGAGAGGAGATTAAGACATTTCCCCGCCATGACATTCTTCTCAGTGGAGAGCAAATTTAAAATCTTGTCTCGTTCCACCTTTATATAAATAATGGAGGGAACTTAATGATTACACATGAAAAATATTGATGCATCGCTTAACTGATTTTTCGATTAATCAGTCGAATAAATAGATAAAATAAATAAAATTTTGTTTTAAAACGTAAATTGGTATTTGTATTTTTGATAAAAAAAAGAAACAAAAATATTAAACTTCAGATTCTATTAACTAAAAAGAAAAGTTTTTAAAATGTCTCTCTCTCTCTCTCTCTCTTTCTCTCTCTCTCTCTCTCTCTCTCTCTCTCTCTCTCTTAGACATTTTTAAATTTTAGACCTTTTCTTTTAGTGGACATTTAAATTATGAGAGCATTCTTAAAAGATCTTTAGTTTCTTTTTTTATTGCCTGAACCATCAAAATAATCATACGTTACATTCGAACTGAAAATCTGTGCTATTCTGTGAGTGCACAGATTTTCCTGACTATAATGGAATGGTTTTTTTTTTCTTATTTATGTTTCCTTTGTCTGGCACCACATCAACATTATTATCGTCACCGCTATCTTAAGGGTGACCATGAAAAAATAAACGCTATTATCATCATCAACATTAACATCATTATCATAATCACCAACATCATCATCATTACTATGTATAGCTGACTACAGAAGTGGGGTGTATCGGCAAATGCCCGAGTTTGCTCACAGGGGAGTGTTCACTGCTTGGCGGCGTAGGCATTCCGGCCGTAGTTTGACAAACATACCACTCGCTCAAGTTCGTGTGGTGATTAGGGGGCAACGTGGGATTGGGTGCAAGAGGCAACGACGGGGGGCTGCTCTGGGGTGGGGCCTGTTGTTGTGTCGGGGTATGAGATTGCGCGGTGGGTGATGCTGAGTTCGAATCGCTACTAGGGCTGTTGCTAATGGAGTCATCGTAGGAGCCGCCCGGCGGAGGCGAGCACTTGCCGTGCACCTTCATGTGTTTGCGTAAGGAACTCGGGTGCGTGTAGCTCTTGTCGCAGCCCCTCACTTTGCAGTTGTACGGCTTGTCGCTTGTGTGTACGTGAGAGTGTTTCTTGCGATCGGAACTATTTGCAAACCTTCGGTCGCAGCCTTCATATTCACACTTGAATGGTTTCTCACCTGCAAAAGAAACACAAAAGAGACGAATAAATAACGGAAAATGGGTCCAGATTTGCAACAAAATAAGGAAAATATAAAGACTAGCGAAAATAAAACAATGAGAAAATATATAACTTTTTGTAAAGAAAGAAAATTTCTCTTGGTAAGACAAGGAGAAAACCGGCGAGAAACAGATATGGCAAAAGACCGAAATTACGGAACACCCAGTGAGGATCGAACTCACTGCACAGTTGTAAATGATTCTGACAAGACAAGCTTGGTAACCATTACACCATACCGAAGTGCCCCCGGCGAGAGGCAGATTATTTAGAGAAAATGAGGGTCAAAGTAGGAGAGAGAGAGAGTGGGGAGGGGAGATACCTATCAAAGCGAGAACGAGAAATAAAGAAAAAGGGGAGAGAGACATACATATAGAAATGAGAATGACAAATAAAAAAAAAAGGAGGGAGAGAGACTGACATATAAAAAAAGAGAAAGAGAAATAAAGGAAAGAGGAGAGGAACTGAGAGAGGAAAGAGAAAGAGTGATAAAGAAAAGGGGAAAGAGAGTTACACGTCAAAAAGAAGAAAGAGGAAGAAAGAAATCAAGAGAAAGAGAGAGAGAGAGATTAAAGGAAAGGGGGAGATAAAGTAAGAAGTAAATTAAAAGAGAGAAAGATTATCAGGAAAAAAGGCCGAAGAAGACATAGATTTGAATGAGGAGGAAATAATGACAGACATCAAAAAAAAAAAAAAAACGAGAAATAAGAAAAACAAAGGAAAAGGAAGGTGGTACCGGAAGAGAAAGAGTGACATGTACGAAACATTAGAGAGGAGAAAACATGTCAGTCAGTTAAGTGCCATACGTGATACACGCTTGGGCGATCATGTCTCGAAAGAGGCATGACTGACTGGGCAGATGATTATCCCGTAGTAGGTTGCCATTACTTTCTGCGGTAGACTGGTTGCCAACCAAGGCTATAGAACCCAATCTGTCCTGTTATTTAACCCATAACTGGAGGACAGAGACGGATTAATACCTTTCCCAAGGGGATTTGCGCGTAAGTGAATGCAATGAATTCAAATAGAATTCGAACTCGGCTCCCCGGTTTCTCGTTCCGAGCCGATATCCACTCACACAGAAAAAGCAAAACTAGTATGAGAGAAAAGGAAAGCTAGAAACGTAGAGAAAAAGAGTGAGAGAAAGAAAAAAAGAGTGCGAGAAAAGAGGAAGGGAAGAAGAGAAAAGAAGAAGATAAATGCAGAAGAGTGGAAGGGAAGAGAGGAAGAGAAAACAGAAGAGAAATGAAGAACAGAAAAGAGAAAGAGAGGAAGATAAAAAGGAAAGGAAGAGAGAAAGAAACAAAGAGGAAGAGAAAAGAAGAAGAGAAACGAAGAGAAACGAAGAGAAAAAAGAAAAGGCGAAGAGGGAAGAGTGATAGAAAAATAATTGGAAAGATGAGAGATACAAATAAAAAAAAGAGTTAAATTGCGTTAGAAAAAATATGCGAACAGAGAATAGATACAGAAAATAGAGACGAATAAATAGAAGAGAGAGAGAAAGGAGACGAAATGGAGAAAATAGAGACGAATAAATAGAAGAGAGAGAGAAAGGAGACGAAATGGAGAAAATAGAGACGAATAAATAGAAGAGAGAGAGAAAGGAGACGAAATGGAGAAAATAGAGACGAATAAATAGAAGAGAGAGAGAAAAGAGACGAAATGGAGAAAATAGAGACGAATAAATAGAAGAGAGAGAGAAAAGAGACGAAATGGAGAAAATAGAGACGAATAAATAGAAGAGAGAGAGAAAAGAGACGAAATGGAGAAAATAGAGACGAATAAATAGAAGAGAGAGAGAAAGGAGACGAAATGGAGAAAATAGAGACGAATAAATAGAAGAGAGAGAGAAAGGAGACGAAATGGAGAAAATAGAGACGAATAAATAGAAGAGAGAGAGAAAGGAGACGAAATGGAGAAAATAGAGACGAATAAATAGAAGAGAGAGAGAAAGGAGACGAAATGGAGAAAATAGAGACGAATAAATAGAAGAGAGAGAGAAAGGAGACGAAATGGAGAAAATAGAGACGAATAAATAGAAGAGAGAGAGAAAGGAGACGAAATAGAGAAAATAGAGACGAATAAATAGAAGAGAGAGAGAAAAGAGACGAAATGGAGAAAATAGAGACGAATAAATAGAAGACAGAGAGAAAGGAGACGAAATGGAGAAAATAGAGACGAATAAATAGAAGAGAGAGAGATAAAGGAGACGAAATGGAGAAAATAGAGACGAATAAATAGAAGAGAGAGAGAAAAGAGACGAAATGGAGAAAATAGAGACGAATAAATAGAAGAGAGAGAGAAAAGAGACGAAATGGAGAAAATAGAGACGAATAAATAGAAGAGAGAGAGAAAGGAGACGAAATGGAGAAAATAGAGACGAATAAATAGAAGAGAGAGAGAAAGGAGACGAAATGGAGAAAATAGAGACGAATAAATAGAAGAGAGAGAGAAAAGAGACGAAATGGAGAAAATAGAGACGAATAAATAGAAGAGAGAGAGAAAGGAGACGAAATGGAGAAAATAGAGACGAATAAATAGAAGAGAGAGAGAAAGGAGACGAAATGGAGAAAATAGAGACGAATAAATAGAAGAGAGAGAGAAAGGAGACGAAATGGAGAAAGAACGGTAAGTTAACGTCATAGTAAATGAAGAGAACGTGATGAAGTTAGAAAAGAAGAGATTGGCAGAAAATCAGAAAGATATGGGTCAAAGATTGCAATACAGAAAAGGGTCGAAAAGGCGCCCGTACGTAAACTTATTTGTTACGTTTCTCTTATTATTTTGTGCAAAAAAGAACTTGAGAACAGTTTCAATGCGTCGGCCATATTTGAACGGCGCACAAAAGTCAAACGCCATAAAGTAACTACAAAAAACGTTGTATAAGGTTTTCAGATACTTGTAAAATGCATTACTTCAAGTCTCGTGGATTCACGAGCTTTGTGATTGCAGTTTAATGCTATTGATCTTTTTACTTTAGCAAAAAAGAAAAAACAAAACAATTTGCTTAGCTGTTTATGACTTGAAACAAATACACTAAAGGATAACAACCATAAAAACAATCATATTCGCTTAAAAACATACGTATTTAAAACAGATTCATAGACCAGTTGACACACACTTGTTTACACACAGAGACATAAACAGACAAACATATAGACACAATATATATGTGATGCTTTTGGGGAGCAATCCCTCTTTTATGCAAGTTTTATTAAAAACAGCAGCGATTAATTAATTTTTATCAAATATTTCTTGTTTCTATAATTTGATTTTTCTCTGGTTATAAATTAATTAGAAGATTATCCGAATGCATTTGTTTTAAATTATGTAAAAAAGAGACAACTACAGTTCCTGGGACATGCAATAAGAAAGGACGGCGTGGAGAACATGGTACTAACAGGCCAGTTAGAGGGAAAAAGAGACAGAGGAAAGCAGCGGATAACATATTTGAAGGACCTGAGTAGGTGGATGACAGAACGGGGGTTGCGTGGTGTTACAGGAGAAAGTGTGCTCAGAGCCACCAGCAACAGCGAGACGTGGAAGGCTATGATCGTCTACATCCAGAAGAAGAAAGAAACATTGTCCAAATGTTTCGTAGTTTCAGCTATATTCAGTTAAAAATAAATAAGAAAATCATCCTTAATAATGGTTCAAAGTATAAAACAAGTAAGGGGTTTGTTAAATCAGATTTTGCGAAAAGGATTTGTCTTTCTTCCTCTCTTATTGTATATATATATATATACATACATACAGAAAAAAAAATATATATGTGATTTCCCGACCACATGTATTTACCTACTAGATTGGCATCTAGGTCCTACCCTTTTACCGTCAAAATAGTTAAATGTAAACCCTGCTCTACACTAACAGTCCCTTTCCTCGCACTTCCCGTTTGTAGAACTCCTTACCGGTTGCTTGCTTCCCCAAAAGCAGCGTCAATAGCCATTTTCTATCTACTTAAATCCCATCTTTCTCTTATCTTTTCTTCGACATCCTTTGTACCTTGTTTTCTTCTCTCACTTTAACCGTGACGACCCTGCATTGCTTGGGGTGTAGTAATTATATTTAAAAAAATATGTATATTAATAAATTTAGTTTTAATCCGAAAATTATATTACTTATATTACGTTATTATAGTAGACACTCGGTATTTGTAATAAACTCGGTATTATAGTAGACACTCGGTATTTGTAATAAACTCCCCATTTTTATATTTATTAAAACAGTTTTGTATTTGACTAATGAAGCCATAGCTAGGGCAATATGCAAAGGTGTGTTCATGCCTTCTCCAAGAGCATTAGTACAAAGGGAATACAAGAGAAGAAGACTGAATTTGAACTTGGCTTGCCAGTTGCATTTTCTGGACAGATAATCACAATAACTGCACATTACTGGTATTAGGATGTGGTTTCCAGCTTTCTCTTTTCCAATCTTCTCACTTTGGTTTATATATATATATATATATATATATATATATATATATATATATATATTCGGCCTTATGTCACATCAGAGCTGAGCTTAGAAAATTACCCATAAATAAAAAAATAAAAAAACAGACTGAGTCTGGTATGGATGTAGATAGACCGAAAGGTTTCAATAGAGATGTCGTGAGTAGGTATCTTATGTTATTTACACATAAATGTTTAGCATCAATTTATATTTATAAATAAGGAAGGTGCATGCAGTAGCGTAAGGGATGTTGATGTAGGATGGTAGCAATGGCAGCTTCTGCTGTATCCAACAAAGAGAAGGAAGAAACACCAATTTTACAAGATATGCCCACGCATCATTTATTGTATGACTACTAAATTCACACACACGTGTCTTGCATTAACTTTTTAGCCACATATCTGACAAGAGATAGCGTCGTCATGTACTACTATTTGTTGTATAGTTAATAAAAGAATTATTCTTTTTTCAGTGTTGCGCCCCGGTCACAAAAACCGACGACGTTGCGATTACAAATGAAAAGACGTGTTAGAATAAAAAAAGACGAATTATGTAACTTTAGAATTTCAGTGCAAGATTTGGACAAAAATATCGTAAACTATACTGGATTATACAAATCGTTCATTAAGAAATGAATTTGAACCCTCTCTGTTATTGACGTGTGCTTACATTGTGAAATCTGCCTTCCACCACCGAGCGCCCAGAGCTTAGTGGTAGAACCACCGGCTGATGTCAATTCGGTCGGTTTCAATCCTGGCTTGAAGCAATCAGATTTCTAACCATACTGATGAGCTGTGATACAGTGAAAAAGGAATGGCTGCGGATAACTGTATATATCTAAACTTATTTATAAATGGATCTTTGTCTGTGTGTGTGCGTCTGTGTGTGTGTGTGTGTGTCCGTTACCTATAGACTCAGAAACGGCTGAACCGATTTTCTTGAAAATTTACAGTTGTACTATAAGCGTCTGCGAGTGTTCTTAGCTAGGTTTTGTGTCGAGGTACACCCAATAAATATCGAAAATCGATAATCGAAAAAATCGGGTTATAGAAGGAGTGGTCCGATTTTAATCAAATTTGATACACTCATAGAAAAAGACATAAGAAACGATATTCAGAAGTTTCAACGTTGCAGTTCTTACAATAGTGCAGAAAATTTGATATCGATACCAGGAAATCAAAATTTGACTTACATCCATTCATTTTTCTTTCAGTCTACGGTTTCGCTTTAAATGGAAGCAACTATTGCTTTTTAGTCTTTCGTGCCAACGTCCAAAGAGTCTGAGCTCCAGGACCATGGATTAGTTTTAAACCTTTCATTACACCCGATCAACGCCAGGCTTTACTGCTAGTATATATATATAAACACTCTCTCTTTGTATCATAGTGTATTATATATATATATATATATATATATATATATATATATATATATATATATATATAATACACTATGATACAAAGAGAGAGCGTTTATATATTTAGAATATTTCTCCTTTAAAATTTCTGATGACGATCAACTAGAATCTAAATATATTTTTGTCTATCAGCTTTTAATCTATATTTGATATATAAGTAAGTAGCTAACCTAGAGCCAACGGACCTACCGAGGTTTCACCTAATGGATCATCAGGCCAAGCAACAGCCAATTTGTCCTGATGATCCATTAGGTGAAACCTAGGTCGATCTGTTGACTCTAGCTTAGGTACTTACTTACTTATTTGCTCTGCTATTGTATTGAGCGCTTTATGTGTTAGGTTCTTCGTTTCGGTTTTTTTTTTCTTTCGACTAGTACTTTGACTAATGTTCAAGTGCTTAGTTCGTTTCTTTTTTTGTTTCAAATTTTTTCCCCTCCACGTTTATACTCGGTGGGTATTTCGAGACGTGTTTAAAGATAAATTTTCAGTTATAATATATATATATATATATAGGTAATTATCATCCAGTAATGAATTAAAACATTCTAACTACTGGCGTGTGTATATATAGTATATCACATGCTAAAAGTTTTGCCTCCTCCTAACGAGCGCCCATAGCTCAGAGCTAGAATCGCCGACTTGGTCGGGTTTCAATCCTGGGTAAAAGCAATCGGATGTCTATCCTTACTGATGAGCTGTGATACTGCAGATGACTATATATATATATATATATATATATATATATATATATGTGTGTGTGTGTGTGTGTGTGTGTGTGTGTGTGTGTGTGCGCGCGCGTGCGATTATCATTTATTGATGGTGATTCGTCGCTAACATTTCTGTTAAGAATTGCATAAATTTTTAAAGAATTATCTAACACTATAAAAAATAATATTTCCCAACTAATACCTAAAATCATAAAAATCTGCCGACTCATCAGTTATTTAGTTACGTTTGTCAGCGAGAGAGTGTGAGCAAGAGAAGCAATTTGAAATATAACTAAGTAGAATTAAATCTCATCAAAGGTCTACTATGGCAACTGCATATGATTTCCACGTGGTTGAATCCTTCTTATGATAAACTGTTTGTTTAACAGTTATTGGTACACAAAGTGCAATCAAATGCGCAGCGTTCAAATTTTAACCGCGTCCTTTTCGTTCACTTCGTTCTAATTCCATTAGAAGAAGCATGAATTTATCTTCCTCCATTTATTCATTAAGTAGCAGAGTGGGATTGCTTCTTATATTGAAGTGAGGTCTGACTGTCTTGCACCAAATAGACCGACTGCAGTACATTTTGTGCTCGATGACTCGTCCTCATCGTGAATTCTGATTTAATAAGAAATGCAAAATGAAAATCCTGAAACTGGGACACTCAGTTACGCGATGATAAGAACATGCCAAAAAATGTTTTTTTTTTTTTACAATGATGTCTTCTCTCTACAAGGTCCAAGAGTCACTCAGGATAGAGGGTCACAGTGTAAGGTGATTTTCTAAGCGTACAAGGCCGAAAGTATTGAGCATCCAATGAGAATCGAACTCTCTACTTAGTTGTAATGATTCTAGCGAGACAAGCTTGCTAACCATTACACGACCTCGAAGTGACCAAGGGTCACAGAGTAAGAGGTACCAAGGTGATAATGTGGCTAAAACGCAAAGTTTCACCCTAAGTGAAAGGAAGAAAAAGTTTTTAAGGAAACGGAAACCCAGTCTTAAACAGGAAAGAAGGCATGAACGGCTATCCCTGTTTAAAAGATTGAGGACGAGTGCGACCAGGACGATACACAAATTTAAGTGGCAAAATTTTCTTTAAAATCAGGAAATATTGATAGAAGTTTTTTTTTTTTTATTTCTGCTGAAATGATTTTGAGTGAAGCTGCAAGTAGTTCCTGCTTGTGGAACTCCCTTCCGTATACTTGCTTCCCTGACAGCTACAATCTCCAAGAATGCAACATCAATTCGCATCTGTTGTCCACTTGACTCCAATCATTCTCTCGTCCTTTCCCCATCTTCTAGCGTATCTTGATCTCTTCCTTTCTCACTTTACCCTGGCAATTGTCTTCACTTGTATTCACGTCCTTCTTTTGCCCTTTCTCTGACGCTCCCAGTAACTTCGCTCTTCTCCTGCTTAAAAGTTCACTCTTCTCTTATGTAGTCCCCAGTGCTCCAGTTGTGGTACCGCCTTGCTGGGGGAGGGGCATTTAAAAAATGTCCAGTGAGACAGCTGAAAAGCTGAATAAAGTTCCCTATATTCTGATGGTTGGTATCTGCAGCAATCAGTCAGTCAGTTAAGTGCCATACGTGAAACACGCTTGGGCGATCATGTCTCGAAAGAGACATGACTGATTGGGCAGAAATTTATCCCGCACTAGGTTGCCATTGCTTCCTGCGGTAGACTGGTTGCCAGCCAAGGCTATAAAACTCAATCTGTCCTGTTATTTAACCCATAACTGGAAGGAATAGACGGATTAATACCTTTCCCAAGGGTATTTGCGCGTAAGTAAATGCAATGAATTCAACTGGAATTCGAGCTCGGCTTCCCGATTTCTTGTTCTAAACCGATATCCACTCCACCACAACGCGTGTCCATATGCAGCAATCAGTCAGTTAAGTGCCATACGTGATACACGCTTGGGCGATCATATCTCGAAAGAGACATGATTGACTGGGCAGAAGATTATCCCGCAGTAGGTTGCCATTGCTTTCTGCGGTAGACTGGTTACCAGCCAAGTCTATAGAACCCAATCTGTCCTGTTATTTAACCCATAACTGGAGGTAAGAGACGGATTACTACCTTTCCCAAGGGTATTTTCGCGTAAGTTGAATTCAAGGAATTCAGCTGGAATTCGAACTCGGCTCCCCGACTTCTCGTTCCGAGTCGAAAAGAAACTGATTCCATTATATTTACTGTATAAATGTTACTGGTTTCCTATCGCTAGCAAACCTGGGCATAACGTAGAACTGTCTTCTTTCCTAACCATAAGAAGATGTAATTGGTACAACGGAGTAAGGTGTATATGGTACAGTATGCGTAGGAAAGAGAGAAAAGGATCCATTTTTGAGTTGTTTACTTTTGTTATTTCAATAAGAGGAAAATGATTTGGTTTGTAGTTGGTTTTTTTTTTTCTATTAAAGAAGCAGAAATTTATTTGCGCCGAAAGATGTTCTTTTTTTTTTTACTTTAAATTTTCTATTAAAATAGGATTTTAAATGGAAGAAAGCCAAAAATGAAAAATAATTGCATCTTTTTTTTAATAACATTCCACGAATTAAAATATAAGCAAAACTGTCAGAATTTTTAGTTTTAAAAACTAGAAATGGGAAAAAAGAAAAAGTTCTGTGATCATTTGGTTAGATTTATATTTTTGGTGCATGCATTTTTGAGGTTAAAATTCTTTACAATTGATAGAACAGACAACATTCATTTCTTGTGTATTTGTTTTTGTTTTTTTTTTAATCACATTTATATTTGGTTTAATATCTTTTTTCTTCCTAAGAGAATTATTTGAGAAGAGAATGAACAGGAGGAAAAAAGAGTTTTAAAAAAAAAAGGTTGTAGAAAAAGATTCGTTGTGTTCAATTTGTGTCATTGAGTGCGTGCACGTCCGTTTATGTGTGAATACAGATATGCAAAACTATTTTATTTCTCTTTTTTTTTCTTTTTTGGTATATGGGATCCAATTAATTCTTTCTACATTCGGGACACGCAAAAAAATGTCGCAAAGCTGGTGTTCAAATGTGGTGCGCAAGCAAGAAAGAATTATTTTCATAGACCTTACACTCTTATAAATCTTTTCGTTGAGAATATAAAAATGTCAAAAAAGCTTGAACTTGCTGTCCAGGACAATATATATATATATATATATATATATATATATATATATATATATATATATACGCTCTCACACCCTGTTTGAGCACTCTGGTAAAATGGTAGACTTTAAAAAAACAGTAGCTACTCTAGCATCTACGCATCGTTCATTCAGTAATGAATTGGAACACTCTCAGATATTGGCGTGTGTATACGTGATATATCACACTCTAAAAATCTGCCTCCTACAGAGCGCCCATAGCTTAGAGGTAGTATCACCAACGAATTCGGTCGGGTTTCAATTCTGGGTAAAAAGCAATCGGATGTGTAACCGTACTGATGAGGTGTGATATAGCGAAATAGATCTGTCTGCGGATGGCTATATGTATATACATATATATATATGTATGAGGGAAACAGAAAGAGGGGTTGTAACAAAAATTTGAAAAGTTTACGTATAGAATATATACATACATACATATATATATATATATATATATATATATATATATATATAGTTGCATTATGTCATTATAACACTAATAATAACTATATATCTATAAATGCTCTACATTTGTAATGAGCACTTTATAAAAGCAAACATTATCAATTCTTAGTTTTAATAATTAATTTTGTTTTTTTGCGAGAAAAATAAAATCAGTAAATAAAAGGTTTTACACGGATATAAAACTATTTTTTTTTTCATATGCTGTTACATTTTAGGACGTATCCCTAACATCCTTACTTCTGTTAACCTACCCAAACCCCGTTATGCTATCCACTTACTCAAGCCAGTTAAGTATGTTAGCCGTTGGTTTCCGCTGTCCATTTTCCCTCAATCACATCCGTGTGTATCTGATTTTCTAAGCCCTCCTTCCTCATCACATATCCAAGGAACCTTAACTGTTTTCCAAATCCTTATAGTTGCTCATATGTTCGGTCTCTGGTATCCTCAGCACCTTTTTGTAGAACCAGATGTTCGGTTGCCTCAAGTCTCTCTTTCACCTTTGATAAGATTCTCCAGCATTTACTGCCATATTGAAAAACAGACATCACATAGCAGTCCAGTACGCTTTTCTTTGTTCTTCGCGAAATTTTCCTGCTCCTCAATACTCTATTCAGCTTATGGAATGCATCATTGGCCATACCAGTTCGCTTTCGGATCTCAGTGTCGCAATATTCGTCTTCTGTTAGAACACTTCCCAGATATTTACATTTTTGTACCTGATTGATTTTAGTATCCCTCACCTGTAGTTGGCATTTTTGGGTTCCACTTTTTACTGATGACCTTGCATTCAGTTTTCTTGTAGTTTATTCGTAGTTCTTTCTTCCCACTTTCTTCAGCCAAATTCTGTAGAAAATCTTGTAGTTTCTTTTCCGTGTCTTCTAAAACCAGATATACCATCAAAAAGAGAAAAAGAGCGCACGAACAGGTAATGAATTGAGTAGGTTCATACTCCACCCAGGTCTATTGAACAGATGAAGAGACTCATCCCTTGTTCCCTGTTTAGGATGTGGTTTCCGGCTTTCTCTTTTCCAAACTTCTCACTATATTTTTTTTTCAATTGGAGTAGATAGATCTATCTATCGCCCGGTTCACACTCCACCCACATGTATTAAACAGGTTAAGAGGCTCATCCCTTGTTCCCTGTTTAGGATGTGGTTTCCGGCTTTCTCTTTCCCAATCTTCTCACTTTTTTTCAATTGGAGTAGATAGACTAAACTATCGCCCGGTTCACACACCTCCCACGTCTATTGAACAGGTGAAGAGACTCATCCCTTGTTCCCTGTTTAGGATGTGGTTTCCGGCTTTCTCTTTTCCAAACTTCTCACTATATTTTTTTTCAATTGGAGTAGATAGATCTATCTATCGCCCGGTTCACACTCCACCCACATGTATTAAACAGGTTAAGAGGCTCATCCCTTGTTCCCTGTTTAGGATGTGGTTTCCGGCTTTCTCTTTTCTAATCTTTTCACTCTTACGTACCCCCTGCACATCAGTGGCGTTACCGCCTTGCTCGGGGTGATATGATTTAAAAAAAAGAAAAAAAAAGATATACAAAGATAGAAAGGGGCGTAAGACAAGGATGTGTCTTTTCACCGGATCTGTTCAACTTGTATAGCGAGAATATTTGCAGGACCCTAGAATTTATGCCTGGATTAGTAATCGGAGGCCACAATTTAAACAACCTAAGGTACGCAGATGATACAGTGCTGATAGCAGACACAGAAAGGAAACTACAACAACTCGTAGAGAATGTAGAAGAAGAAAGTAACAAGAAAGGACTAGAAATAAAGTGCATGAAAACCGGATGGATGGTCATCAGTAAAAAGGGCAGCCTAATATGCCAAATACAAGTCGGGTATACCAGAATCAAGCAGGTACAAAATTTAAAATACCTGGGAAGCGTTATAACAGAAGACGGAAAGTGCGACACAGAGATCCGAAGGCGAATTGGCATGGCGAATGAAGCATTCTAGAAGTTGAGTAAGGTATGAAGGAACAGGACAATTTTGCTAGAAACAAGGAAGAGAGTACTGGATTGCTACGTGTTGTCCGTCCTTCAATATGGCAGTGAATGCTGGACAATACCATTAATGATGAAGGAAAAACTTGAAGTAACTGAAATGTGGTTCTACAAAAGGATGCTGTGAATATCATGGATCGAGCATGTGAGCAATGATGAGGTTTTGGAAATGATGGAAACGTAAAAGAAATTAATACTGAGCATCAGGAAAAACAGCTGAAGTTCCTGGGACACGCACTGAGGAAGGAGGGCTTGGAGAATCTGATACTAACAGGCCTGATAGAGGGAAAGAGAGACGGAAAAGCAACGGATAACATATTTGAAGAACCTAATGAGGTGGATAACAGAATGAGGATTGCATGGTGTAACAGGAGAAGGCGTGCTCAGAGCCACAAGGGATAGGGAAACGTGGAAAGCCATAATCGCCTACGTCCTGAAGGGACAGGGCACATAGAAGAAGAAGAGAGTAAAAACCGAGAAGCAGTTAAAAAGATCAGCGGTGGGTGGAGAAATGATTCGTCCATATCCTACGGACATCGTCTAAATGACACCTAGTTTCCATAGATGCGGACCATTTAACTTAAAAATCGTATTCCTTGATTTCAAGTAAATGGTTGAAAGATCTTCAGCATATTTCAGTGAAATTTTCAGTTTCTGTTTTCAGAATTTATAGTTTATAATTTTAACTTAAATATTTCTTTTTTATAATCATATCATATCGCCCGAAGCAAGGTATTTTACTGCCACTGGTTTGCAAGGGGTTAAATGGGAGGAAAGTTATGAGAAAGAGTGACAGGTTATAGGGGATGTCAGGAAGGAGATAAGAGAAGGATGAGAATACCGATGAGAGTGGAGTGGTCCGGAAAAGGAGCATGATAGAGAGGATAAAGAAAGAAAGAAAGAAAGAAAGAAAGAATCGTATGATTTCCATTTAATATATCGACCCAAGCAAGGTATTTTACTGCCACTGTTTTGCTGTTTTACATAGGAGGAAAGTCACGAGAAAGAGTAACAGGTTATAGAGGATGTCAGGAAGTGAATAAGAGAAGGATGAGAATGGTGATGAGAGTGGATTAGACGGAGAGAGGAGCATGAGAGAGAGAGATGGAGAGAGAGAGAGAGAGAGAGAGAGAGAGAGAGAGGATGCAGGTTAGTGAGATAGAAGATAACTATTGACTTTACATTTAAATTCTTGGAGATTATAGCTGTCGGGAAAACAAGTAAATGGAAGGGAATTCCACAGTCGGGAAGTGCGAGAAAAGAAGATGGAAAAATTGTGTCACTTCAAACTGACATCAAGTGGAACCTGGTTTAATTGACAAAGAGAGGAAATTATTATATAATGAAAACGAAATACACGTCACTTAGAACAAATAGTGAGAAAGACAACTAAATTAAATTGTAAAGTATATATATATATATATATATATATATATATATATCCGAGTGAATACAGAACGAAGAAAGAATTCTTACAACGTTGAAAACATTAATTTAAAACAGTGCTCGATATATAATATATAGAGCTGTGAATATTTATTATAAATTATATGTTAGAACATGTACATAATTCTTCTATATATATCCACGACAAAAAGAGGCTTTCCCTTCCTTTACGTACCGCCTGATGAGACATTGAAGTTTCAATATCAAAACAAATATACCTTTGTCGTGGATATATATAGAAAAATTATGTACATGTTCTAAAATATAATTTATATATATATATATATATATATATATATATATATATATAGGTAGGTATAGATGTTCAGTCCGTAAACGGCGAGTATAACCCAGCAAGATCAACTTAATATAAAATATTTAGTGTTATATCTATATAGGGAGCTCAGTGGATATTATCCAGATCAATATGATAATTATAAAGGAAAACTCAACACTTCATTTAATTGGTAATAATTTATAATTTATTTCAATGAGCTAAATTAGCTCATTTCATCAGACCGAACAATAATTTATAACCAATTTAAATGACGTATTGTGTTTTCTTTTATATATATATATATATATATATATATATATATATATATATATATATATATATAAGATAACGGTATATATTTTTAGATATCAGGAACGATTTTGGGAAAACTGTATCAGAAATTGGAAAAGACTTTCTTGCGACGTGTTCAGTGGTTTTTTAATATAAGTTGTCCTCATTTTAATTATAAGTTAGCCTCATTTTTTCATCGACCGGAAGTGGAACGACCATCTACAGTTGTGTTTACTGCTACGAAGGTTGGTCACTGTGCCGGACTAGAATATTATTCTCGTCGGAATCCATTTTGCACATTTATAAACCTTCCATTCGTCCGTGCATTGAATATTGTTGCCATATCTAGTCGGGTGCTTCTGTCATTAATCGCGAGGTTCTTGACAAAATCCAAGGAAGCATCAGTAATGTAATCGATCCTAAATTTGGCATCTCGACTTCACTGTGGTGACGTGCCTTCACTCTTTTTCTACAAATATTTTCATGTCAACTGCTATAACGAACTTTTTTTTATAGTGCCCCGACCAGATGCATTTAAGCGTGTGACTGCATTTTCATCTAGATCCTACCGTTTTACGGCTTAAATAATTAAATAAAACTCCACTTCTACTCCAACAGTTTCTCGTACTTCCCACCTGTGGAACACCCTTCTGTATACTTGCTTCTTTGATAGCTAATTTCTCCAAATATTTAAATGCGATTAAATATTCCCATATTCTTTCTTCTGGAATCCAATTCCTTTTTAACCTTTCGTCCATAATCATTGTTCCCAGTCTTTTCAGTCACTGTACTCTCCCCTGCACACTTGTGGCAGTCTGCGTTGCTTGGGGTGAAAGGATTAACAAAAAAGAAAAAAGAAAAGAAACGCATCACAAGAAAGTTTTTTTCAACTGGTCATATATTTTTTTTATATAAAAACATATTTCATTGTCTCATATATATATATATATATATAGCTAATTTTATATATATACATAAAGTTCACATATATATATATATTTCATATATATATATATATATATATGACTTAACAAATTACTTAAAGACTTCGAGAATTTAAAGTGTTCTAATGCCAGCATAATTTTTAAGAAAGTGCTCAATAAATGATAAGAGCAACAATAGTCAATTAATTAATAATTTTTTAAGATTGATTAATAAATGCATGAAGAGGTAGGATGCTTGAAAATTAATGACCATATATGAGTGTGTGTGTGTTTAGAGAGAGAGAGAGAGAGAGAGAGAAAGAGTGATAGATATATATATAGACAGTGCGTGTGTGTGTGTGTGTGTGTGTGTGTATGTGTGTGTGCGCGCGCGCAGTGCTTGTATAAAAATGCGAACAACACAAATTAGAAAATTCAAAAGGAGAGGTGGTGGAGCATTTGTTATTAATCCCGGAGACGCGTTGACTGCATCTTACAAGAAAACGAATTTAATAATCTGATAAAAATGTGTAGTGAGTAAGACGAAACGAAAATGAAGGGTTGGAGGTGAAGGCAAAAAAAAAAGAAAAAAAAATATAGACAAGACAAAATAAACCAAACCAAGAAAAAGAGAAAAAGGCGTAAAATGTCTCGCGAGAAATTAATAAGAATAACAACGAATAGAAAGAAAAGCACTAGAGCTTCAAGAGCGAAAGGGGGAATGCTGACTTAGAGTTACAGCTTAGCCATTCTCATTCTCTCTCTTATTTAAGTTATGTCTATTTTATCGCACACACATACACACACAAATAGTAAATTGGCGCGAAAAAGTGGTGGAGAGAATTTCAAGGGAGGTGTGTTATGGGAAGAATAGAGAGCGAAAAAGTATGTAGGATAACCAGCTAGGTGAGATTAAACACGCTGTACGACAGCCAATGGAATCTGAGCAGATGAAATAAAGACAGACTTAAAAGACACGAAAGATGAAGATAAATTTGTAGATAACGGAACGGGGGGGGGGGCGATGTAAGAATGATTAAAAGATGATGGTATTTCGAGAGCGGGGGTGGGTGGGAAAAGTAACAAAATGAAAATAGAGAGAAATTGAGCAAGATGCTAAACCAATATCAGTAAATGCGATAACAAAGGAAAAGATATGGGGTGGAGAGAGTAGAAAATGTGACGATTGTCGAAAAGGGAAAAAAGAGAAGAAAAGCTGTCAGTCAGTTAAGTGCCAAACGTGAAACACGCTTGGGAGATCATGTCTCGAAAGAGACATGATTGAGTGGGCAGAAGATTTTCCCGCAGTAGATTGCCATTGGTTTCTGCAGTAGACGGGTTGCCAATTAAGGCTATAGAACCCAATCTGTCCTGTTATTTCGTCGTCTTCTTGCGTCCATTAGCCGAGATAAAACTCACTACACCCCTCCTGTATTCCCTGTGCATTTGGAACCTGGCGCAGTTTGCAGCGAAATTAATAAACTTGTAAAATAGCTGAATACTTGATGCTTCGCCAGGGCTACACCCCTGTTATTTAACCCATAACTGGAAGGAAGAGATGGATTAATACCTTTCCCAAAGGTATTTGCTCGTAAGTGATTGCAACTAATTTGACTGGAATTCGAACTCGGCTCTCCGATTTCTTGTTCCAACTGAAGAAAAAGATACAAGTGCGAAAAAAAGATGGGGAAATGGAAGATAAAATGACAAGTAATGGGAAGTGAGAGGAAGAGAAGAGATAGATAGAGAGGAAGAGAGAGAGAGATAGAGAGGAAGAGAGAGAGATAGAGAGGAAGAGAGAGAGAGAGATGTAAAAGAAAAAAGTTACAAATAAGATAAAGGAAAGAGGGAGACAAACAGGAGAAAAAGAAGAGGAAGACAAATGAGAGACAGAGAAGAATTCGAGAAATGCTTCCTGTTTTTTTTTTGTTTTTTGTTTTTTTTTATTGCATATCGACCTCGGCAGGTCATTTATTGCCAACTAAATTTTATTTTTTTATTGCTGGTAGTACATTTTCTTTCAACGATTTATTGTTGTTTTTATATAAGTTTTGTGTCTAGTAATACTTATTCTTTTCCAGTACCAAGATTTATTGGGATTTGTTTTTAAGGACAGGGTCTCCAAGTCCTACCCTGTTATTTAACCCGTAACTGGAGGGAAGGGACGGATTAATACCTTTCCCAAGGGTACCAGTGCTTAAGTGAATGCAGGGTACTCAACTGGAATTCGAACTCGGCTCACCGATTTCTCTTTCCGAGCCGATATCCACTGCACCACAACGCACATCCGTCACTAAACGCTTACAGTACCTGGTATTCCCAAGCGGTCACCCATCTAAGTACTGACCAGGCTCAACGTTGCTTAACTTCGGTGATCGAACGAGAACCTGGAGAAATGAAAAAGTGGTACTGCACCTAATTTTTTTCTCTCTCATTCTCTCTCTCTCTCTCTCTCTCTCTCTCTCTCTCTCTCTCTCATTTATCTAAACATTTGAAAATGACTGAGTAAACTAAAACGACAGTGAAAAGAAGTACAAAAAATTGTGGTCAGAAACTGCAATTGAAAGTAATAAAAACGAATACAAAACAGAGAGGCAAAGTGTGAAAAGACAAGAGAAAAATAAAAGCAAAGAAAATGTGTTTAAATTGTTATTAACACTGAACATCACAGAAAGCGTGTTTCACGTATGGCACTTAAGCTGACTGACGGTGATACATTTATTTAACTGGTCTTAGTCTGGCATATAGAATCACAAGTGAATTGCCAATTAAAAACTGAATATCAGTAAATTGGTTTGAACTACACCCTTGCGACCCCGTTATATCAAATTAGAAATTTTGTACCAAATCCCAAAAAGAATCTACCACCTAAGAGATCCTGGTCTTGGCTTCAGTTACTTCCCACCGTTATGAATTAACCTTTTTGTGGTAATTATTCTAAGCTTTCGCCTCCGTTTCACGTATTTGTGAGCCATATTGAATTTTAAGGCTCGTAATTACACTATTGAAATTATATATTGTAAGTTTAATTTATTAATTCGTTAATCTAATCGTTTCTTCTCTCGAACTTCTCGCTTGAGAAAAACTATTCCGTCTCCTGGGTTTCCTGCCAACTACGATCTTCAAGTATTTAAATACTGTGTCAATCGTTGCAGAATCCTATACTTTTATCGTACGTTCTGTTATTTTACTCTGTGTAACCATTTATATCCCAGTAGCATTTATTGCCTTCCTTGGGGTGAAATGAAAACAAAACCAGTGTGGACTGTCAACAATAAATTTCCATAAAGGAATCCTACAGAAAAATGTTCGCAGTAAAATATTATTGCGCGGTAGAATGGCAAAGTGAGGTTAGAAAAATTATAAAAAAGAATGATAAAATAATTTTTTAAAATGTAAAAAATAAAACGCATTTGAGAAGGAAACATCCAGAGAAGCCATTACAGAAACACAGCTGTCAAGTTAGAAGAGAACAAATAAGGGTTCATCCAATCATCGGAAGGCGGTGGGAGAAAATGATTGACCCGCATGAATAAGCCTCGTTGATTTTTAAATTAAATGCAAAACGACATTTAATGAAACTAAATTCAAGGCTACAAAATCAAAAAGCAATTTTTCATCATTATTTAAACATCTTTCTTTAATGTCGACACAAGCAACATTGTCATAAATTTTTGCATTATTATTGATTGTGTACAGCTGAATTTAGATTTCACTGACAAAAATATCGATATTGCCTCATTAGGTATCCCTTAATGAAGGACTATTTTTGTCGTTCGTTCATCTTAAATTGTCACGGAAAGCAGAGAAGAGCTAGACGCTGGCGCCCATTGACGATCCAATATTTTTCATTAACATGTCACCCGTTAGCACAGAATTCAGAACGAACGCATGTCAATTCAAATTTTGTTGTTGTTGTTGTTTCTTCATTCTGTTTCCTTTTAGAGTATTCCAATGCTAGTTTATTTTTTGTTATTCGTTGATTTCATCGACTGCCATTGATTTGTAAACACAAGAAAGGCAGAGCTTATTTCACATTCTGCGGCGAATGCGAAATGCGATTGGCGGGAAAGAATTTCTATTCGGGAAGAAGAGAAATTGATCGGGAGAAAAGAAAGAAGCGACTACTTCTAAAGTGAAAAGAGAGGAAGACCCACGGGAAGAAAAAAATGAGGTTGATGTGCTAAGGAAGGAAGGGGTTGGGATAATAATGTTAACAGAAAAAAAAATATAACCGAACATTCGAGGAAAGATTTGCGGGAAAATATGGATTGTGGGTGACTGTGAATACAAAACAAGAATGTCGGAGAGACCTCAAGAATACACAAGAAAAATTTTATTTAGAATTAATTTTGTTTGATTTTTCTTCACAAGTGTCTAAGTTTGTTTCGATTGCAAATAATTCTCCTTTTTTAATTTGATCATAAACCTAAAAGATATTTTTGTTTGAATTTTATAGACTATTGTAGACGGAGAAAGAGTTTAGAAACGGAAAATAAAATTTAAGAGTAGACAAGAAAATTGGACTGCAAATCCAAAAATACATACAAGATAAAAGCACCAATGCATGCATACATGGAGCTGAATATATATATACTTGGTTACTTAGAAAATATAAAGGTTTACTTTCAAACTCTATTTCGTGAGTTTATTTACCCATGCACGAATATAGAATATATATATATATATATATATATATATATATATATATATATATATATATCTTCCAGAATATATATATATTTATCTTCCAGAATATATATATATTTATCTTCCAGAAATACCCCGCTCGGTTTTTTTTTATAAACATAATTATCAATTTATATGTGTCATATATATATATATATATATATATATATATATATATATGACACATATAAATTGATAATTATGTTTATAAAAAAAAACCGAGCGGGGTATTTCTGGAAGATAAAGAATCCAAGTCAAGGATTCTTTGCAATTAAATCCAGTAACAAGAAACCTAATAGTAATAAATAAAATTAAACTTAAACTAAATTTTAATTTATCTATCCCTAAGAATTTAATTCGACATGTGTGTGTGTGCGTGCGTGCATGTGTGCGTGTGTATTTAAGCATCGGCGGCCACAATTTGAACAAAATAAGGTACGTAGATGATACAGTGGTGATAACAGACACGGTGAGCAAACTACAAGACCTCATACAGAAGGTAGCTGAAGAGAGTGACAAGAAAGTTTTAGAAATAATCTTCAAGAAAACAGAGTGCACGGTCATCAGCAAAAATAGCAGCAAAAAATGCCAAATACAGGTGGGAGATATTAAATTCAAGCAGGTACAAAAATTTAAATACCTGGGAAGTGTTCTAACAGAAAACGAAAAGTGTGACACAGAGATCCGAAGGCGAATTGGCATGGCAAATGACGCGTTCCAGAAGTTGGGTAGAGTATTAAGACAGAGGAAAGTTTCGCTGGATTACTATGTGATGTCAGTTCTTCAATATGGCAGTGAATGTTGGACAATATCATCAAAGATGAAGAAAAAACTTGAAACAACTGAAATAAGGTTCTACAGAAGGATGCTGAGAATATCATGGACCGAGCATGTGAGCATTGATGAGATTTTGGAAAGGATGAAAACGAAAAGGAACTAATACTAAACATCAGAAATAGACAGCTAAAGTTCCTAGGACATGCAATGAGGAAGGAGAGCTTGGAGAACCTGATACTAATAGGCCAGATAGAGGGAAGGGGAGACAGGAGAAAACAGCAGCTAACGTACTTGACTGGCCTGAGCAGAGGGATGGCAGAACGGGGGTTGCGTGCTGTAACAAGAGAAGGCTTGCTAAGAGCCACCAGGAATAGGGAGACGTGTAAGGCCATGATCGCTTACGTCCTGAAAGGTCAAGGTACATAGAAGCAGAAGATCTTCATTTAATCAAGTTTGATTAAATAATTTAGAGATGTTATGTCTGTTATTTTTATTTTAATCTTCTCGAAGTCAAATAACTTCCTGGTGTGATCTTCAACAAGAATGAATATATATATATATATATATATATATATATATATATATATATATAATCATATCATTACAAGCAAGGCGGTAGCGCCACTGATGCGCAGGGGGCTATTTAAGAGTAAGAATATTGGAAAAGAGAAAACCGGAAACCACATCCTAAACAGGGAACAAGGGATGAGCCTCTTAACCTGTTCAATAGACGTGGGTGGAGTGTGAACCGGGCGATAGTTTAGTCTATTTACTCCAACTGAGAAAAAAAAAGAAGAGTAAGAAGAATTGAAAAGAGAAAGCCGGAAACCACATCCTAAAGAGGAAACAAGGGATGAGCCTCTTCACCTGTTCAATAGATGTGGGTGGAGTGTGAACCGGGCGATAGTTTAGTCTATCTACACCAATTGAGAAAAAAAAAAGAAAAGAGTAAATTCTATAACATAAATATTCTATAATATCACTACAAAAGAGCTTTTTTTTCCGAAACTACTTGAGTCTTATCAAGTGATGTTGCTGATTTCGAGCTGAAGAATTTTAAAAGCTTAAAAAATAACCAAATTTCCCCAATCAGCGAGACATTGTTACATAGTCTGTGGTGACCAATCAAAATACAAGTAATTTTTAATTCGAAGGGCATAAGAACAATTTCTAAAAATAATGTTTTGGGGCATTGATGTTAATATTTGATTAAAATAGGGATCAGTATTACTTATCGACTATTGGGGTCACTTTAAAAAAGTACAAAATTCGTTTTCAAAAATAAAATTCATAAAGAATTAATGTTAGAGATAAAGAATTTTAAATTCTAAGTTTAACAAAGTTGTAAATATGCGCGTCTATCACTCTTTTACGTTTCATATTTGAATAAATTCATAATGATTTAAATCTAATGCTTCATTAAACTTAGAATTTAAAATTCGTAGTCTCTAACATTCATTCGTAATAAATATTTGAAAATGAATTTTGGCTATTATTGTAAATTGAAATTAATAATCGGTTAGTTATACTGATGTTTGTTTTAATAAATGTTGTCATTAATGCCTAAATAAATATTTTTGAAGTCTGTTCTTATGCTCTTCAAATTAGCAATTGCTCGTATTTTGATAGGTCACCACAGACTATGTAACAATGTCTCCCTGATGTGTGTGTGTGAGGGGGGGGGGCTACTTTTGAACCTTTTAAAACTCTTCAACACGAAATCAACACAATCACTTGATAAGACACGAGTAGTGTCGAAATAAAATAGCTACTTTTGTAGTGATATAATAGCATATTTATGTTATAAATTTTAAATAAATATTATTCGCTTTGTTTTGAGCACTTTTAAAAATAGCGTATTTTGGATACGGAAGTTTACTCTATCCATACCTACCCTTTATATATATATATATATATATATATATATATATATATATATATATATATATATACGTTTTATATCTTCGATAATAATAAGTATCTTCCAGCGCTTTGAGCTATTAACAAAGATGATATTCATCTTTATTCTTAACTCAATGCATTGATTTTTGCATGTATCTAGAGGTATAGGATTTTTTTCCGAACACGATCAGCACGTTTTGGCCGTTTTCATCGTTGATGTTATTGAGGGTTGGCATTTTATTTTTTCTTATTAATACTTCTATTATTTTTATTCATTTTTTGTACGTAGATAAAGCTGTTATAGTTATATTTTCTACGAATATGTGAATAAGAATCTTTCATTGGATTCGATTGCCCTAAATGATACACGCTTTGGCTATCATGTTTCGTTGCATGCAGTTACTGGCAAATACTCTAAGAAAGGTTTTAATCCGAATCTTTTCCCTCAAGCTATGAGTTAAATAGCAGGAAGTGCAAGAAAAGTAACTATTACGGTAGAAGAGGCAGTTACATTTAACTAACTTAGCAATAAATGGTTGGGACCTAAATACCAATCTAGTAACACGTGTGAACTCGTGTGGTCGGGGAACTAGGAAGAAATGCTCGTCAGAGCACTTGCCATGAAAAAAATACTCTGTCTATATTTATATACGAAGGCTGCGAAAGAGTTGTCAGGAAAAATCTCTAGTAATCTAAATATTTTTCTAGTCAAGCTAATAATTAAATCATGTTATATGCAGGAAATGATATATAAAGTTTATATATCGAGAACAAATTTAAGAATATCTACTCCAATGTGTGACGAGTTTTGTTCGTTACTATGTCAGTCTACTCAAGGGAAATGCACAGAGATGTGATTACGTATACGCATGAATGAGTAGAGATGCTGAAAATTTAAATTTAAAAAAGACGACACGCGTCAGGAGAATATTTTTCCACATTATTATAAATTTTCAAATATATATATATATATATATATATATATATATATATATACATATATATATATATACATATATGAAATATCAAAATTTCTGAATTACACACACACACACACACACACACACACACACACACACACACACACACACATATATATATATGTGTAGAGTGATAAGGAGTTATATATATATATATATATATATATATATATATAGCATAATGATGATCCACATATACTGTCTTATTATGTATGAGAAAAAACTACTAAAAAGTTGTAAGTTTAAAAATGTATTTTTTTGACAGTATTTATTTATTTCTATTATTATATATATATTTGATATTTCAGACCGACCTCATTTGTTTCCGATGAAAGGCCGAAGTCGGTCTGAAATATCAAATATATATATATATAATAGAAATAAATAAATATTGTCAAAAAATACATTTTTAAACTTACAACTTTTTAGTAGTTTTTCCTATATATATATATATATATATATATATATATATATATATATATATATATATAATTACAAGTATAGTGATGTTATATAAACAAAACTATATAATAATATCAAAATATACGTTAGAAATACATTATTCCAAATTTATAAAAGTGCCCTTTACTTTATATAGATAAAAAGAATAACGTAGATAGATAGATAGATAGATAGATAGATAGATAGAAAGAAAGAAAGAAAGAAAGAAAGAAAGAATAATTAATAATTTCAGGATTATTTAGATAGATAGGGAGAGTATAATTTCAGGATAGATAGAATGTGTAATTTCCGGATAGATAGATAGATAGATAGATAGATAGATAGATAGATAGATAGATAGATAGATAGAATAATTAATAATTTCATGATTATTTAGATAGATAGGGAGAGTATAATTTTAGGATAGATAGAATGTGTAATTTCCGGATAGATATTTAGATAGATAGATATGAAGAGAATTAGATAGATAGATAGATAGATAGATAGATAGATAGATAGATAGATAGATAGATAGATAGATAATACTTCATGATTATATGTCTATTTACAATTAATCGGCACTAGAATCAAAAGAGAAGCAGATATAAAGAGTTGCGAATGGAAGCATGAACCGAAAAACTGGAGAGTGAAAATTTTTTTTAAAAGTGTTGAGAAAAGAAAAAAAAGGAAATGTAAAAAAAAGAAAGAAATGTGGTGCAGAGAATTGAAGAGAGTAGAAAAGAGTATAAAGAGAAAGAGTTGAGAAAAGAAAAAAAGAAAGTGTGGTGGAGAAAGAGAAGAGCGTTAGAGAAAGAGTGAAGCGTGAAATGAGAGAGTATAGGAGTGTGAAAGAAAGAGTGGAGATGAAAAATATCTAATTTATCCGTAACATAAATACAGAAAGCCCATTACATATCCGTACATTTTTGTTCAATAGCGATTAAACAATTAAATCACTAAAAGCCTAACGTTGAAAATTAAATTATTCTCCTTTACCTAATTTCCTTCCTCCTGACAAAAGAGAGCTCTAAACTGCGTATACGATTATCAGATACCAGAAATCAAAAAATCTAATAACCGGAATTGATTAAAATTTGCTTTTGGCCCCCAAAGCAAGAATCAAGATGGTTTCCGTCAAATAAGGAAGCAAATAGAATCGAAAAATATGATGAAATTCTTTAGCCTGTTGTCGAGCCTGCATATTCACCGATAATTGTCACGTCACAACGCTATTCTAGCAAGCTACTTCGACATTCCCGTTCAAACTGTAAATTGCAACTGTTACTTTCCATTATTCTAAAATTTGAAACGTGTTCAACAGTCAGTGAAATAATAGATACAGACTTCATTATTCCTTAAACGTCTTTCGATTCTGTTATTCCAAGTATATTAGATATTATCCCATTTAAAATTCTTTCAAGTTATTTATTTTGCTGCGCGGCATGTATACCATGACAGAGAAATTCAGAAGTCATTGAATGTCAAACGTTAGCAAAAGCGAATTCATCGAATATTTCAATTTATTCACTTTTTAAATAGGAATAGACGTACGTTTCTGGTGCAGTGGGTATCGACTCGGAACGCGAAATCAGAGAGTCGAGTTCGAATTCCACTTGAATTCATTGCATTCACTGAGGCGCAAATACCCTTAGGAAAGATATTAATCCATTTACTCTCTCTCCAGTTATGGGTGAAATAGAACAGATTCGGTTCTTTAACCTTGGTTGGCAATCAGTCTACCGCAGAAATTAATGATAACTTTCTACAGGAAAATCCTCTCCCTAGACAATTATGTCTCTTTCGAGACATGATTAACCATGCGTGTATCACGTATTGCACTTTGACTGAGATTTCAATGACATATATTGGAAGCGACTTCTGTGTTATTTCAAAATTATTCGTTTTAAACTTATCGTTTCCACATCAGGTACGTCATTAACGTATCAGAAATAATAAATTGCTTTGTATAAAAAGAGGTTTGCAAAGTAACTATGATTATTTAACGTATTTTTTAAATAAAAAGTCAGTGAAATAAGTCAGGCTGCTATGTTCTTGACAAAAAGGGGTAATAAAGTTTTATAACTGTGGCAGTGTATATAGCTAATAAAACAGTTTATTCTACATTGTTCAGATTATTATCCTCATCTTTATAATTATATTCACGACGTTTCGGCCATTGTACGCTTCGGCATTATGATGATGATATTCGTTGTTAAACTTTGCTACTAGTTATGAAAGTTCTTGCTGCCTGTTTGCTCTTTAACATTTCCTTATTATTTTATTTATTTCTTTTTTGCTATAATATGGGGTCGAGTAGTGAAAAAAAATATCCTCTCTATTATAATTAAGACCGTTGTATATATATATATATATATATATATATATATTTATAAAATAATTAAGACCGTTGTATATATATATATATATATATAATAATTAAGGCCGTTGTATATATAGTCATCCGCAGACAGATCTGTTTCGCTGTATTACAGCACATCAGTACGGTTGCTTCTAGCCAGGAAGGTGGACCTTAACGTATTATATATCATGTAAACACGTGCCAGTTGCCGAGAGTGTTCAAGTTCATTACTGAACTGAATGAACGATGCGTAGATGCGTGTGTAGCTTCTGTTTTTTTTGGTTTTTTTTTCAAAGTCCATTATATATATATTTATCCCTCCTGTCACGCTCAGTTATTTGGATTATTTTGAGGTTTTTTTTTCTTATGTCTTAATGTAAGATACTCAGAAATAAGTACATATATATATATATATATATATATATATATGTTAGTGTTATTTTAGATGGCATATCGATATAAATATATATATGACGCCACAGAACCTCGCGTTAAAAATAAAATGAAATGAAAGTTTGTAAAAAAAGTAATGGTGATTTTGTGAAATTAAACAAAGGCACATTTTAAAATGAAAATAAAAATAAAAACACACATTTTAAAATGAATAAGAAAAATAAATCGTAATGTAAACTTAAACAAAAGACAATCTTTAATGATACATTAGATAGATCTATCTATCGCCCGGTTCACACTCCACCCACGTCTATTGAACAGGTTAAGAGGCTCATCCCTTGTTCCCTGTTTAGGATGTGGTTTCCGGCTTTCTCTTTTCAAATTTTCTCACATTGTTTTTTTTTTTTCAATTGGAGTAGATAGACTAAACTATCGCCCGGTTCACACTCCACCCACGTCTATTGAACAGGTGAAGAGGCTTGTTCCCTTTTTAGGATGTGGTTTCCGGCTTTCTCTTTTCAAATCTTTTCACTATTACGTAGCCCCCCTGCACATCAGTGGCGTTACCGCTTTGCTCGGGGTGATACGATTAAAAAAAAAATACATATGATCGTTGCTCTTGACAAACGTCATCCCAGGCATTATTTATTGATTCAATAGGAATTAACTTTTTTTCCGCCTTATTTTTTTTTCTCGTGGGTGGAAATTCTCTTTATTGCAGAGATTGAGCTGTATAGAAATAAACCGGAAAAACATCACTTTACATCTTCTAAGCACACATACAAATATATAAGTAGATGTGTTTGTTTAATTAGTGGGGTAAGAGGATCGTATATTGCTTGTGTTAAAATGTGTAAATTTCTAGTGTACTGCATAAGTGCTGTAATATGATAGACTAGAGGATATGCGTGATGTATATCGAGTAAATGTTTACAGAATGTGAGTTTGTGGTGAAGTAGATATCGAGAATGAGTATCTAAGAGCCGAGTTCGAATTCCAGTTGAAATGGTTGGATTCATTTACGCGCAAATCCCCTTAGAAAAAGGACTAATCCGTCTCTTAAACTCCACCTATGAGTTAACAGGACGAATTGAATTTTATAGCTTTAGTTGTCAACCAATCTATCGCAGAAAGTATTTGCAAACTAGTGCGGAAACATCTGCTGCACAGTTAGTCATGTCTCGTTCGAGACATGATCGCCCACGTGTGTATCCCATATGCCACTTCTTCTTCTGTGTGCCTTTTCCTTTCAGGGCGTAGGCGATCATGGCTTTCTACGTCTACCTATCCCTGGTGGCTCTTAGCACTCTTTCTACTATTACACCACGCAACCTCCGTTCTGTCATCGACCTGCTCAGGCCCTTCAAATACGTTATCCGTTGGTTTCTCCTGTCTCTTTTCCCCTCTGTCTGGGCTGTTAGTATCAGGTTCTCCAAGCCCTTCTTCATTGCATGCCCCAGGAACTTTAGCTGTCTCTTCCTGATGCTCACTATTAGTTCCTTTTCGTTTCCATCCATTCTAAATCCTCATCATTGCTCAGATTTTTGATCTCCGATATCCGCAGCATCCTTCTCTAGACCCACATTTCAATTGCTTCAAGTTTTTCCTTCATCTTTGATGATATTTTCCAACATTCACTGCCATATTGTACAACTGATATCTCATAGGATCTAGTACCACTTAACTGACTGAAATGTTAAAAACAATGTTGTTTTTTTTTTAAATTCTTTACCTTTTTCCATTTACGTCTCAGAAAAATAAAGTACAAATCGTTCAAATTACACTACCGGCCATAATTATTAGGTGACCCCAGTTTTTTAAAAAAATTAAGTATTTCATACTATTTTTAGTATCTATTGCCAAGTGGATAATTTTAAATGAAAATAGAATGGTTCTTTTGTTTTTATTACTTTGCAAAATTTTACAAAGCTGCCAGGAAGTCTTTGTTTCGGCCAGCCAATAAGAAGAAGAGACTAGCACAGGGAAGAGAGCACAAAAACTGGACACCAGAACAATTCATTTGATGCGTAAGTTATTGTGCAGTATTAACAAAAGAACCATTCTATATTAATTTAGAATTATCCACTTGGCAATAAATACTAAAAATAGTATGAAATACATCATTTCTTTTAAAACACTGCAGTGGCCTAATAATTATGGCCGGTAGTATATATCTTTGCATTATCTCTGATTTATATTTATATATATATATATATATATATATATATATATATATATATATATATATATATATATGTTCTAAACCTATAGCAATGTTTAATGTTAACACATGATAATATCATCTTTGATGGTGGATGTCTTTATGTTAACGTCATTTGAATATTTCTAAGCTTACATTAGCCATCTTCATAGAGGTGTAACCTCTATGAAGATGGCTCATGTAAGCTTAGTAATATCCAAATGTTTGACAATTTTTGTGTTTATTTTCACCTGAAAGCCAAAATACGAGTTTAGAACGGCACATGATTAAACATAATAGACATTCATTGTCTGTTATATTTAACAATATACGTTTAGAAAATTATCTGCTGCCTCGATACAACACACACACACACACACACACACACACACACACACATATATATATATATATATATATATATATATATATATATATATATCAGTCCACAAATTTTAGTCTGCTCAATGGACTGAGACTTACCCGTTAGGATTGAAAGAAGAAACCATGTATTCCCCGTACATATAAATTATATTTTCAAATTTAAAAGTTGCACGTTATTGAGATTAGTTAAATTAAACACACACATAAAATATAAATTTGTTTCTCTCTTCTCCCATCCCTATTACTCAAGTATATTGTTTTCTACATTCAAATGTAAATCATTTTCACAAGAATGAGTCAACATTCGCTGATGACGAGATAAAATCTCAGAACAGAAATTTCCGTGTCGCAATATAATTTAAATTAATTTTAAATAAAAAATACATTTAATTATAATTACATGATGCTCTACGATATAAGTTGTATTGAGCACTTTTTCAAAAATGTAAATACCGGAGAACTCGGAATTCTAAAAAAAACTATTGGTTCTCTTTGCCTGTATATATATATATATATAAGTATAAGGTAGGTATGGATGGAATAGAATTCCGTATCCAAAGAAACACTATTCTTAAAAATGGGCTCAATACAAAGTAGAGCGAATGATATTCATTTAGAATTTTTAACACAAATATATCATAATATCACTACAAAAGTAGCCATTTTGTTTCGACACTATCTGTGTCTTATCAACTAATGAGGTTTATTTCAAGTTGAAGTTTTTTAAAAGTTCAAGATTAGGCAAACCCTACTAATCAGGGAGGCATTATTACATAGACAGAGTGGACCAATCAAAACAAAGCAATTTCTAATTTGAAGAATATAAGAGCAGACTCTAAAAGTAATTTATAAGGACATTAACATTAATATTTGGTTAAAATAGAGGTCAGCTTTATTAATAGACTATTAGTTTCACTTTACTTTTCTTTATTTTTATTACGAATTTTAAATTCTAAGTTGAACAAAATCTTTAGATTTTGGTTGTTATAAAGTTATTTAGTTATATATAAATGTATGCTAACTATTTTCAGATACAGTTTAACAGTAAAGGCACAAATTGAAGAAGAAAGACAAGAGAAATAAAATCCCTCTGATGAGAAGACGCGTCGGCTAAGTATAAGTTTTACTTTTGTCTTTATATATATATATATATATATATATATATATATATAAAGACAGAGAGTGAGAGAAAGAGAATGAGAAAGAAAGGGATGCTGAAGCATCAGAACTAGAAGAAAAACTGTGATAAATTATATATATATATATAGATTGTGAATGGATAAATCTATTGATTGTGTACTAAATTTGAGGAATCTTTCTACAAGCAAAAATAATATCCTAACATACATTTTATATTTTGAAAAGGCGATTCGCGGCTTCACTATACCTCCCAGAAAGATTAATATGACGTATCTTCACCATATTTTTACAAATACACAATCATATTTTTCACTAATGGAAGAATGTGTATCGCCACTTTTCCAAAATATTGAAATATCCTTGCTTTACAAGGATAACATTTGTTTTAACGTTTGAGTCTAATAATCTACACTCAGTTCATTCTCCAATGCACTCAAAGATATTAATGCTACAGATTTGCAATTGAAAATGTGACTATAAAAACAAAATGTTTTAAAATATTTTTAAAGCGAAACTATCGTGATACGGTTTACACGTTAAATAAAATTTAAAATATGTAGGTTAATAAAACAGCTTATATGCATATCGAAGTAATTTTGGGGGAAAGTTAAATGATTAAATACATATGATGCACACGCACAAAAGTTGAATATATAAATATACTAATATATAATACCAGAATCGTGCTGTTGATAAGAACAAAATTATTATCACGTATCTTCAGTTAAAAAAGAAACAACAAAAACAGCAGTAAGTGTCAAGCAGACCATGCTGCTATTATAGTACAAAAAATAATTGAGCAGAAATATAAACGCGACTGTCGGGTACACGGTTTGACAACCATTATATTTATAGTAAAAATCCTGGAAAGATTATAAACATAGAATTTTTTTTTTCTTTTAATCATTTCACCCCGTGCAAGGCGGAAACGCCACTGATGTGCAGGGGGTTACATAAATGTAAAAAGATTAATTAGAAAAGAGTGAGGAGTACAAGCTAGTTAGAAAGGAACAATAGAAAGCTGAGAAAGAAGGTGCGATGACAGATACATAGGCGGAGAGAAAGGGAAGGTTATACAGGGGAGGGGAGAGAGCTAGAGGCCAGTGGTTAGTAGATGAGTATTAACTTTGCATTTAAATTTCTGGAGGTTGTAGCCGTCAGGAAAGCAAGAATACGGGAGTGAGTTCCACAGGCGGGAAGTGTGAGAGAGGAAGCTGCAGAAGTAGAATTGTCGTCTGCATTTGGCTAACCTGACTGTGAATGGGTGGGACCCAGTTGCCAGTCTAGTTGCACGGGTAAACACCTGTTGAGGAGGCATCAGTGACTTAAGGAGGCATCAGTGACTTAAAGGAGGCATCAGTGACTGAAAGGAGGCATCAGTGACTGAAAGGAGGCATCAGTGACTTAAAGGAGGCATCAGTGACTTAATGTTTTAAAATTAATATATGTCTTAAAATACAACTTATAGATTTTAATATGCAACGGTATTAAGTTACGCGTAAAACCATACTTACATCCATTCTTAAATATTTTACTAAAACGCATGCATATATATATATATATAGGGAAAGAGACCTCAATATTGGAAACTATAGATATAGAAAAGAGAACAAAGTAATCAACATTGCATGGTGGTTATGAGTTTCACGCTTCGTGCGATCTTCATGCCAAGTATAAGTATTTTGTGTGTCCTGAAGACCACAATCACAATGCAGTGTTGATTTCTATGTCAACGTGTATATATATATATATATTAGTGTTCGCGTGCATGTGTGTGTGCATGCGTGCATGTGTGTGTGCATGTGTGCGTGTGTGCTTGTGTATTTAGGCAGCATATCTTCATTTAATGATGTTTAATTAAAAAAATTTGAGATGATATGTCTATTATTTTTATTTTAATCTTCTCGAGGTCAAATAACTTCCTGAATAGCAATCGTAGTCTAACCGTACAGATGAGCTGTGATACAGCGAAACAGATCTGTTTGCGGATGACTATATATATATATATATATATATATATATATATATATATATATATATATATAAATTTTATAACATAATTATTCTATAATATTACTACAAAAGAGGTTTCTTTTCCGACACTACTTAAGTCTTATCAAGTGATGGCAGTGATTTCGAGTTGAAGAATTTTAAAAGCTTAAAAAATAACACCCCCCCACCCCTAATCAGCGTGACATTTTTACATAGTCTGTGGTGACCAATAAAAGTACAAAGGGCATAAGAACAGATTCTAAAAATAATGTTTTGGGCCATTGATGTTAATATTTGCTTAAAATAGGGATCAGTATTACTTTCCGACTATTAGGTTCACTTAAAATAAACAAAACTTATTTTCAAAACAACTTCATAACGAATTAATGTGAGACACAACGAATACAATAAGGAAAAAGATAAAAGGAAAACGTTTGTTTAACAAGGCGTTTATAAACTAATAAAATAAAAATAACAACATTTGCTCAACTTCGCTTATTACGCATTAAATTAAATCACGTTGCGATCTCCGTAGTTTACTTACTCACGCAGAGAGCGCAAGAATATAGGTACTTCTTAGATTTAAAATTTGAAAGATTTAATGATACTTTTTACTTCTGTTATATATATATATATAAACAATATATGTTTAGAATATATATATATATATATAGTGTATCGAGGCAGCAAATAATTTTATAAACATATACTATTAAATATAAGTGACGATGAATGTCTATTATGTTTAATCGTGGGCCGTTCTAAACGTTGTATTTTGGCTTTAATTTCACTTAAAAATAAAGACAAAAATTCTCCAACATTTGGATAATTTTTTATTAAGTTGGTTCTAAGCTTTCGGCGAACATGAGCTATCTTCAGAGAGATTATAAGGAAAGTGTGACGTCATAAAAGCGCATTGCAAATTTGCGAACTGCGTTTGTTATTTTTGGTAACTATTGCCATTGCTTAGCGGAGTTTTATGTCAACACAAGATAAAATCGTCGCTGATGGTGTATGTTTTTGTGTTACCGTCATTATAACTTCTCTGAAGATGGCTCATGTGAGCCGAAAGCTTAGAACCAACTTAATAAAAAATTATCCAAATGTTGGAGAATTTTTGTCTTTATTTTCAACTGAAATTAAAGCCAAAATACGAGAACGGCTCATGATTAAACATAATAGACATTCATTGTCTCTTATATTTAACTGTATATGTTTAGAAAAAATATATATATTTAACAGTATATGTTTAGAAAGAAAAAAATATATATATGTGTGTGTGTATATTATGTACATATGTCTCTGTGAGTGTGTGTATGTAGGCATATATATTTCACAAAATTTCCAATCTTCAGACTTAGAGAATTTTCAATTTTTATTATATTTTTAGTTTTCTTGTATAATAAATTACTTTCGTATCACAACTCCCTTAAGATTTAGAATGGTACAAAGATAAAATAAAATAAATCGTATACTGACAGTTTATATCGGAAAGACAGATTTCTAAAAAACCGGGACAGCCGCACCCAAATCGGACATATTTTAAGAAATATATAATGGTAGACTTTGAAAAACAGTAGCTACTCTGGCATCTAGGCATCGTTCATTCAGCAATTAATTAGAACCCTCTCAGCTATTCGGCGCGTATAATGATAATATAAACGCTAAAACGTCTGACTCCTTTTACCGAGCGCCCGTAGCTCAGAAGTAAAATCGCTGACTGACGCCATTTCGGTCGGGTTTCAGTCCTGGGTAAAAAGCAATCGGCTGTCTAACCGTACTGATGAGCTGGGATACTGCGGAACAGATCTGTTTGCGGATGACTATATATATATATATATAATATGATTGGTAAATTGTCGCCATATTATACTTTTAATTTCGCGCACTCATGTTTTACCGATTTTGTCGACTTCACATTATGGTAGTGCCAGATGGGTACCCTCTCTGAGAAAAATACAGAACATGACGCCATTTACTATGCCAGAAATTTGGAAACGGCATGCTGCACTGCTTGGCATTCGCAACGAAATCTTCAATATGAAACTTTTCAGAACGTTTGGGTGCCAATCTGAGGATAGTGTAGAGGATTTAGAAAGATTTGCAAATATATCCCGTCAACACCATGATGTCTGCAGTAATCACTGGTGATGAGAACTTTATGACTTCATTCATAAATTTCCCACAGGGCCTCGGATTCGACACGGAAGCCTGCATTAAATGCCTTCGGGAGGAAGTCCTTTTTTGCGTCAACAGTGTGGCTGCTGGAAGACATTTTGCATGTGCCACACAATAACCTAATCACGGCTGTCAGACAATTTCTGCGACCTTGATCATCCCTTAAATCTGACCACTTAACTCCCTAGACTGCACCCCATTTGATTATTATGTGTAGAGCAAAGGTGAGCGAGAGATCAACAAAACTTATTTTAACACCTAAGATGAACTGAAAGCAATGATTGTTGCAGCATGCACCAACTTAAACAAGGATACTGCCCAGAAGAGTTGCAGGAGATTCCGATGTCGTATGTAGACCGTGGTTGAAGCCAATGGGAATTTTATTGAATACATTTACTCTTTAGTATTTAAAGAGATATTTGTGGAAATTTAGGAAATATACATGTTAAAATGGGATGCCAGTGTTATTTTCATGTTTGCGTAATTTAGACGGCAAGACATATAAGTAAAAGTGTCTAAGATCAATACTCTGATTCGCACAAGGACACCTAGTATCAACTGACTTGCCACCATTTGTGAGAAATTTTTGTGTGCGAGGTCACTCTTTTATTCTTTTTCCCGCCTAAGCATTTTGACATGAACGTGAATTGTCATTTTATTAAGATACTAGCAGTATAGCCCGACGTTGCTCGGGTATAATGAAAGCTTTAAAACTAATCCATGGTTCTGGAGCTCAAACTCTTTGGACGTTGGCACGAAAGACAAAAAGCAATAGTTGTTTCCAGTTAAAGCGAAACAGTAGACTGAAAGAAAAATGAATGGATGTAAGTCAAATTTTGATTTCCTGCTATCGATATCATATAAGTTTTTTTCGTCGTAAACTGAATTTTGAAGTCTAAATAATTCCTCTGAGTAAATGGTATCGTGGCTGAGACTAAGAACTACAATTATACCTTCTTACAGTCAAACCCGTAGCAAAAACTAAAATAAAAGGGCTGAAAAAAAAAAATACAGACATACAGGCAGATAAACAGACACACGCAAACATCTTGCCTTTTATATATTTATATATGTATATATTAATTGTAAGAAGTGCAACCTTGAACCTTATGAATATCGTTTCTTATGTCTTTGTCTATGAGTGTATCAAATTTGATTAAAATCGGACCACTTTACAATAACCCAATTTTTTCGATTATCGATTTTCGATATATATCGGGGATACCTCGACACAAAACCTAGCTAAGAACACTCGCAGACGCTTATAGTACAACTGTGTAAATTTTCAAGAAAATCGGTTCAGCCGTTTCGGAATCTATAGGTAACGGATACACACACACAGACACACACACATACAGACAAATTTCCATTTATAAATAAGTTTAAATCTGTTGTTATTCAATATGTTTGTGTATTTCCTAGTGAGCAAAATTCAACTTTTGTAAAAACAGTTATTATATCAAACTTGATTTGATTTTCAATCATTTTTTTTTACAAAACTTGATTTTCTGTCATTTGTTGTTTTTTTTTTTTGTTGTTGTTGTTGTTTTTTCAAAATTTGTGTAAACGGATGGCAAAACTTGAATTTGGAGCAATAGTAAGTTCGACTTTCAGTTGTATTCGTTGCATTCCTTTGCGCTCAAATTATGCTTGGGAAAAGTATTAATCCGTCTATTCTCCCTCCAGCTAAGGGTTAAATAACAGGACAGATTGGGTTCTATAGCTTTGGTTGGCTTTCATTCTACTGCAGAAAGTATCCTACTGCGAGAAAATCATCTGCCCAGTCAGTCATGTCTCTTTTGAGACGTAATCGCCCAAGCACTTATCACGTATGGCACTCGCGGACGCTGTAAGGTAGCTTGTTGTGGATCTGGGGTTAGATCCAGTAAATACACAACGCAGAGTAATACGGTAGAAAACGCAATATATTAAAAGAGGAATATGTACAGAGAGAAGTTTGTAGAACGTCGTACAGTACGGTTAGTCGAATACGAGAGAATACGAGATAACACGAGACGTGAGACTTGGCAAAGGTTACCCTCAGGACTAGATCACTGGGACACACTAACACTCTGTAGTCCACTAATGACTACTACTATATATAATCTTAGGAGGAGTCCATATTAGTGTAAACAGGGAAAGTGCCCCAACAGGAACACATATTGATTAGAGATTTAAAAAAATAGGAAATGGTGATGAGCCGTGATCGGCTTTCTCGTAAACGGACGCTGTACATAGAAGAAGAATCTTCACAATGAAGAAAGCAGCTTATAAATTCTAACCCTAAGAATGAGGTATGTCAAAAATACAGCCAATATTAAAATTTGTTGGTTATATTTTCTGTGTGAGTAATCTACGATATATATATATATAATTAAATCTGTATCCACAGGTCAGGAAATAAAATCTACTTTTTACATAATAAATTTAAAATGTAAACAACGAAAGAAATCTAGTTCGAAACAAAAGAAGTAAAAAGAAATCCATTATAAGTCTGATCTCACCTATTTATTAATGAGATATCCTGCTGTTAGGTTGTCAACTCCAGGTATGTTTGTTTGGTGGCGTCGAATCATTCCTGCATTCAACATTACTATATATCACATTCGTTAAAATAGAAGAGACTAGGATATATGACCCTTAAATATATAAACTAGCATTCTGCTTTATATTATAGAAATCCTTTTTAGGCTAAATTCACATATAGAAATCTACTATCCGCCTCGTGCATTGAGTATTGCTGCCATATCTGGTCAGGTGCTCCTGCTATCCACCTAGGTTTCCTTGACAAAATCCAACGGAGAATCTGTAATGTGATCGATCCCGACTTGGCAGCTCAGATACATTCACTTTCTCACCGGCGCAATGTGGCTTCCCTGTGTCTCTTTTACAAATACTTTCACTGCTTCTGCTCTGATGAACTTAGCTCACTGGTGCCTCTTATATATAAATTTACTCGAGCAACAAGATTAGCAACTAGGTCCTGTGGAATTCTCTTCCATTTACTTGCTTCCCGGACAGCTACAATCACCAAGAATTTAAATGTAAAGTCAATAGTCATCTCCTATCTCACTAACCTGCATCCTCTCTCTCTCTCTCTCTCTCTCTCTCTCCCACGCTCCTTTCTCCGTTCACTCCACTCTCATCAGTATTCTCATCCTTCTTTTACCCACTTCCTGACGCCCCCTATAATCTGTCACTCTTTCTCATAACTTTCCTCCTATCTAACCCCCTGCAAAACAATAGCAGTAAAATGCCTTGCTCGGGGCGATATGATTATAAAAAAAAAAAAAATTCAACCTCCATTATTAAAAACGACTTCAGCATACATTTTGGTCAATGCTTCCTTTTTATCATAATGAATTCAAGAATATAATTATTCGAAAACATTTCTTTTAAATTTTCTCTTAATTCAGCGCTCATCATATGTGGTAAGTAGAAACGTATTAATACAGGCGATTTTTAAAATTTTTTAGCGCCATATCAACACCCCTAGGGATTAAATAATGCCGAAATCTAGATATTTTGTACACAGTTTTTATTTTATTTTAGATAATAATAACTTTAGTAATATAAGTTTTACTAATTAACCCTTAGCTGCAGGGAGAAGCGGTCGATTCATATCTTTCTCAAGGTTATTAGCGCGTAAGTGAATATAACTAACTCAACTGGAAAGTAAACTCAGCTCTCTTGTTAACAGTTCCGAGCCATTATTCGTTACTCCACTCGACCATCCAAGTTAAGAACGATAACTCGTTCAAAATATTGCTTGGTACTCAGTGAATAAATTAATCATGTTATATGCGTATTATACCATATCATATCATTAATTATGTTATATGCTTATCATATCATTAATTATGTTATATGCTTATCATATCATTAATTATGTTATGTGCATATGAAGAAAATCAATTATTTCCATCTATTTAGTTCTCTTCCTACTATTCATCTATGGTTTTTTAAAATAGCATTTTTTTTTTCATAATCATTTCACCCCAAACAAGGTAGAAATGCCACTGGTTCTCAGGGGGTTACATTAAAGAATAAAAAAAGGTACAGAGATGTCGAAGAAGGTATAAGTGATGGATGGAAATCAAGTGGATAAAAGATTGGCGTTGCATTTAAAGATTGCAGATTGTAGGTATAAGAGAAGCGTGCAAACAGGAATTTTTTTTTGGTCATTTCACCCCAAACCAAACGGTACCGCCACTGATATGCAGGGGGCTACATAAGAGAGTTAAAGTTTTAGACAAGAAAATAGTGAAGACAAAGACGAACCAGCTAGAGAGGGAGAAAGAAAAAGGGCAAGAGGAAGTATATGAACACAAGAGTGATGACAGTTAAAAAGGTAGAGAGAAAGGAAAAGAACAAGATACACGTGGTGATGTGGAAAGGGCTGGAGTTAAGTAGAGAATAGATGGGAATTGACTTTGCATTTAAATTCTTGGAGGTTATAGCCGTCAGCAAAGCAAGTATATGGAAGGGAGTTCCACAAGCGGGAAGCGCGAGAAAAGAAGCTGATGAAATAGAATTGTCGCCTACATTTGGTTGATCTAAATGTAAAAGGGTAGGGGACTTTGATGAAAGTCTGGTTGCTCGAGTAAATTCTTGTGGAGGGGGCACCAGTGACATAAGTTCTTCGGAGTAGAAGCCATGAAAATATTTGTAGAAGAGAGAGGGAAGCCACATCCCGCAGATGAGAAACTGGATGGAGTCGAGCTGCCAGGTCAGGACCAATCACATTTTTTAAAGTAGAACAGACCGACACAATTAAGCTCGTCAAAGCAGTTGCCATGAAGATACTTGTAGCAAAGCCCGAAATAAGGTACATTACGTCGGTGACAAAGCCACTGAAGGCGAGCTGCAAAGTCCTGATTGATTATATTGTAGATCATTCTTTGGATTTTGTCGAGAAACGCAAGATGAATTGTTCAAATGCATGAAGCCTGATATTAATTTTGCACAACTGTAGTTTTCTTAGTAAAACAGTGATAGCGCCTTTACAAGATATGAGATTATAATTATCTTTTCTTGGAGCTGTCTATGAATTAAATTTAATTTTTTCAAATATATATATAATCATTTCATCCCAAACAAGGCAGAAATACCACTATTGTGCTGGGGGTTACAGAGAGAGAAAAAAAAAGTTACCCAGGGATGTCGAAGGAAAGATAAGAGATTGATGGGAATCAAGTAGATAAAAGATGGCAATTGATTTTGTATTTAAATTTTTTAGAAATTGTAGCTATTGGGGAAGTAAGCGAACGGAAGTGAGTTCTAAAAAGAGGGAGTGCGAGAAATACTGTTAGAGTAGAAGAGGCGGTTACATTTAACTATTTTGACGGTAAAAGGGTGGGACATTATTGCCAAGCAAGTAGCACGAGTAAATACATGTGGTTGGGGTACCGGGGAAAAATTCATCAAGTTACCAAGAAAATAATTGCAGAAAAGAACAACCGACGTTCAAAATGTTATTTTTCCTCTTCTCTTGTTGTATGCAGCCATGTGTTGTCAGGGAGGAGGACAGTATTTTTCCTATTGGTGAATTTCTGTATCGCTTATGATTCGAGCAGTCTTACGGTAAGACACTGGCGGGATCCTTAATTCCCGAATCTTATTAGGATCATATTACCTCTCACATATTGTGCTATTTAATAATTAGTGTAAGGTAGCGTCGCAATACCCACCATAACTAGTGATCCCTACTACCCGACGCAATCGTACCTAGAAATGGCTTGAAATAACCTTGATGCAGGAAAACAACCACCAAACAAGCTACGAAATGATTCCTACACTCAGATCCTACGTAAACCCAATAGTCAGTCAGTTAAGTGCCATAGAGAATACACACTTTGGGCGATCATGTCTAGAAACAGACATGACTGACTTGGCAGAAATATTACCCCGCAGTAGGTTATTATTGCTTTCTGCGGTAGACTGGTTGCCAGCCAATCTGTCCTGCTATTTATTTGGAAGGAAGAGACGGTTTAATACCTTCCCCAAGGGAGAGATAGCTAGTTAAGAAGAAAAGAAAGGAAGATAAAGAACAAGTTATGAAGAAGAGAAATAGAGAGTCAGGAAGAAGAAACAGGGAGAGGGAGAGAGCAGGTTATGAAGAAGAGAAAGGAAAAGAGAGAGAGCGAGTAACGAAGAAGATAAACGGAAAGAGAGACAGCAAGTGACGAGAAAGAGAAAGCAAGTGATGTGGAAAAGATAGAGTGAGGATGACTGAATGAGTGGCGGGGAAGAGAAAGAACGAGAAGTGAGAGGGGGTGACTGGTAAAGAATGAGAGAGGAAGAGAGGTAAAAACGAGATAGAGGATGAATGTGAAGGACAGTAAGAGTCAGTCAGTCAGTTAAGTGCCATACGTGATACACGCTTGGGCGATCATGTCTCGAAAGAGACATGACTGACTGGGCAGAAGATTATCCCGCAGTAAGGTTGCCATTGTTTTCTGCGGTAGACTGGTTGCCGATCAAGGCAATAGAACCCAATCTGTCCTGCTATTTAACCCATAACTGGAAGGAAGAGACGGATTAATACCTTTCCCAAGGGTATTTGCGCGTAAGTGAATGCAAGGAATTCAAATGAATTCTCGATTTTCGTTCCGAGCCGATATCCACTGCACCACAACGCAAATCGGTTGACCCAATAGTACAAGTACAATTTTATATATTCATTCATATATATTTATATATTCTCAGAATCAAACATTCCAGGATGATATTACCAATGCCATATAAATTTCTACTCATAACATAAAAAAGAAAAAAAAAGGGGGTCATGATCAATAGCAAGTCGTTTATATATATAAATACATAAAATATAAATTTCTTTATTTTTATTGCAACATAATTTTTAAATAAAATAATTTAAATAATAGATGGACTGTCACAACGTAACGTTAACCAGATATTTTTATTAAAATTTAAATTCCGTAAAAACCAGGGTATACTCAACTCTTGTAGAGTGCCTTTTTTAGAAACTCGTGCTACCGATAATGTATATATATATATATATATATATATATATATATATATATATATAAAGTGGCGATAGGCTATTTCCAACTAAAGATAATTGTCAGACCTGATGCATATGGGTGTTGACTCCAATATCTACTCTTATAATTACGTGTTCACTCTATCCCGGATATTTAGCACTTTATTCCATAAATATAGGATATCTTAAAACTATATTTCATCGGATACACACACACACACACACACACACACACACACACACACACACACACACACACATATATATATATATATATATATATATATATATATATATATGTTTGCTGTTGAGTGTCCCGCATGGACATCATGACTTTTCAGTGCCCCTGTGTGTGAGCGTGATGATAATTGCATTTTCGTATACTACCCAAGTTCTATAGTGGGAAATGTATGCAATTGAAATATAGAAAAATCGTTATAAAGAGTGTCCCTTTTCTTTGCATACTCTATTGTACAGTAGTGACAAGTCAAGCTTTGCGCTGAGACAGGCGACAGAGAGTCGGGTTCATTTTGATTTCAAGAATTTTCAACCGTTTAGCATACTATTGCCGATGATTCGAGTAACCATTTCAGATGTGCTAAAACCGTCAGCCATATTCTTTCTCTCCCTCTCCTTTCTCCTTCTCTTATAAAGAAATAGATAGCAATATATTGATATACATACACCAATGAATTGAAAAAGTGTGTGTGAGAGAGAGAGAGAGAGAGAGAGAGAGAGAAAAGTTGAAAAAATCCTTCTTGCATATAAACCTATAGACAGACACACACACACACACACACACACACACATATATATATATATATATATAGATAGATAGATAGATAGATAGATATCAAATGTACAACTCCTTCTCTTATAAAGAAATAGATAGCGATATATTGATATACATACACCAATGAACTGAAAAAGTGTGTGTGTGTGTGTGTGTGAGAGAGAGAGAGAAAGAGAGAGAGAGAGAAGTTGAAAAAATCCTTCTTGCATATAAACCTATAGACTCACACACATATAGATAGATAGATAGATAGATAGATAGATAGATAGATAGATAGATAGATATCAAATGTACAATGAAGACGGAAGCTGATAATGGGTCACCTGCAATAGCCCTATACTTCCGATTTACCATGAAATAACGTGTCTGCCTTAAATTTCCTTATATATATATATATATATATATATATATATATATATATATTGGCCACACCACCACAAACTTTACGTGAAGATTGACATTGCACCTCTTCTACAGCAGTTCTATCCTATTTCATTTAACACACATCAAGGTCTTCCAATACATATATAATAGCATCATCCATATTCAAAATAAGATTAAAAATAAGGGAGGCATTATTAATTAAAAAAAAAATAGAAATCCTACACTTAATAGCATCAATTATGAACACGGTAAAAATTTGCTTACCGTTTCAATATTTAATATACACATGACTTCATTTGATTGGAAAAGACATATATACAGAGAGAGAGAGAGAGAGAGAGAGAGAGAGAGAGAGTGAGAGGGCAAGAGAGAGAGAGAAAGATGTGTTTTTATGTTTGTGCTTGTTTGAGCGTGAGTTGTTTCAGACAAAATAGTCCCACTTCTTTCAAAATCTTACCTTTTTTCATTTGGTTATATTTTGAAAAGCAAGTCGAGCCGAAAACATTTCAGCACCCCACGTATATATATATATATATATATATATATATATATATATAGGGAAGTGAAAGAACAAGCAGATCAAAATCTACTCTTCATGCATTTACTTTTATAAAGAGTGCTCAATACAAAGTAGAGCTTAATACGTGTATGTATGTGTATTAGTTAATTAGTGTCTGTATGCGTATATTATATATACAAAAATCCTATAAGCAGACATATATGTGTAACTGTGAGACAACATATTGCAACATTTTTCTAGGAGCTTATGTTTGTCTAAAGATGTGCATATATATTTACGTAAAATTATTTCCCTCCTTTAAGCGCGCACGCTCCAACATTTAATTAAAATATCAATCTGTATAGGATAGCAATCATTCTATGTTTAATCATCCGTCCAAACCGGTTGATTCGGAAATCCAATTCGTGCTGGGATCTTGATTATGTTAAAAAAAATGTTGTAAGGACATTTGAACTAGTGTTAGTTTCGACTTATCACAATTGTTGTCGCTGACACCACTTGTTATTGTCATTATCTGTTTTTTTTAACACTGAAACCGGAAGTAAGCATTTTGATTGCCTTCTTAAAAAGCACGTTGCGTTCTGGGAAGGCACTGCGCTATTCTCTGTGTATTTTTGGACTTTGAAATGTCTTTGTTTTGAGGTAATATTTTTTTCCTCATGGTATAAAAGTTAGGGAAGTGGTTTTAAATACTATTGTGGAAGGGAGGCGTGTGTGTGTGTGTATGTGTGTGTGTGTGTGTTGTGATTAGTAGAATGTTATCGTGAGTTTTTAGTACGCGAATCGTTTTTCTTTCGAGGTACTTTGACAATGTGAGGAATCAGGTCGATTATATCTCGCTCTGTAGATCCATTTTCTATGAACATCCGGCCCAAACAGGAAGTCATTGATAGGCGGCCATTTTCAATGAAGAACCGACAGAGTAGTGAAGAATGGATTTTTAGCAGTTGCTCAACTTCCCCACTTTTTTAAATGATGATAGAGATAATCAGACAGAGTGAAAGATTAGGAATTTTTTTTTTTTTTTAGATAGTATGGGAAGATAACATTTGAAGAAGAGAGAATGAATAATTTAATGTATGAAGAAAAATGAAAGATTATCTCCAAAAGAGAGAAAGAGAGATGAAAAGCTGTGTAAAATGAGAAGACGATAAGAACATATTCGCAAAAAGAAGAATAAGAATTGTGCGAACCCGAATAAACGAAAACGAAAACAACAAAAAAGATATCGAAGTCCATCAGAAAAAAAAAAAGAATAAAAAAACAACAGAAAAGAAATAAAGAATGACAAAAAGAAAGACGCTAAAGGGGTAAATTTTCGTTTTAGGTCCCGACGGCTTTTCCCCCTTCAAATTTATCCGAAATCGCATTATTTCTATGCAAATGTATATGCTGAACTCAAATCAACAATTAGTTATTGAAGCAACCTACCTTTTTTTATTTGAAAGTCCATAAAAAAAAAAAACGAACTATATCTCGCATTTTTTCTTTCCCGTAACTCTCACGAAGTCATGTAATTAACTGCAGAATGATGTACTGTGTAGGTAACAAATTTCGGCGAATTACTTCCTTTACTGAAACTTCCGGCTATTTACTTCCTGTAATGAAAGTAATAAGCGTAGAAATACAATAGCCTATTACTTTCATTACAAGAAGTAAATCGCCGCAAGTTTTAGTAAAGGAAGAAAATCGACTGAAAATAGACCGAAATTTGTTTTCCTACGCAGAAAGTCATTCAGCGTTTAATTCCATGACTGCATTAGATTTACGGGAGACAAAATGTAGTTCAATTTTTTTATGGACGTTCAGATCAAAAAGGTAGGTTTCTTCAATAACTAATTGTTGATTTGAGTTCAGCATATACATTTGCACAGAAATAATGCTATTTTGGATAAATTTAAAGCGGGGAAGGCCTTCGGGACCTAAAACGAAAATTTATCGAGAAATGTTTGAAATGATGAAGGCGTTAATAATACTATGAACTAAACCAAAGCATTGAGAAACAGAGAAACTTTAAAAGCATGAATAAAAGGAATAGACAAAAAATTTAAAAAAATGAGAATAAATGAGAGAAAAAATAATTTAAATACAATGTGAAAAAAAAAGTCACAAAAATAGATTAATACGGACAACAGCCGAACAGCTCTTATTTTCTCTTTATAAATTGCCTTCCTTATACAACGTATAAATGAAATATACTTGTTTTTACTCCAAGTCTTAAATTGTTTTTCCTCGAATCGCTTTCCTCTTGTCTATAATTTCTTGTCTGACTAAAGTGTTTTTTGTTAGATTTAATATTTTCCCCACTTATTTCTCGAAAGTCAACGGTTCGGTGGTAATGTTGATAAAGACAAACGTTTCGCAGGCTGGGTCGTGCCTTAGTGGCAGGGACGATGGCGGAGGCAGAAGTTGTAAAAAGAAAGAAATCGCTCGTCAGGAAAACGGACAGGGCGGGACGAACGGGGAGTGAGTGAAATAGTGAGTAAAAAAATAAGAGAAGTGGTTATGCTATGGATATTTCCATAGCAAGTAAAGTCAATCAAGTGGCAGGTTCTCCACGGTCAGTTTGAATCTCATCTGGGAATCTAATAACTTTCAGTTATTACCTCCTAGCTTGTTGTCTTTGAAGGCGGATCGGATGACCATCCGGCCGACATTGTCACTCACTTAAACTTCCTCCATTTTTATTCAACATTGTTATTATTCATTTTTATAATAAATATTTCTTCTTTTTTTTATTCGCAATACCGATGTTTTTAAAGCAGAGTATTAACAATCGTCTAAAATGATTTAAACTTTTCTATGAAGTGGAAGGTTTGTGCAAGAGAAACATGCAAACAAAGAGGCGTGTTCTTAACGAAAAAATTGAAGGAAAACTAACACTCAGTGAAACAAAGGAAGCGGATATGCTAGGCATACATCTTGGTAATAAGAGGAGGACAACGTGGCTTAGAGAACAGACCAAGTTTACACTACATTATTCAGACAATTGCCCTCATCTTTGTAGCCAGTTGTATGAAGTTTTAGCTGATGTACGCTCCGGCCTTCTTCGGGCTATTGTCCTCATCGTTGTTGCCATTTGTACGACGTTTCGGCCGTTGTACGCTGCGGCCTTCTTCAGGTGCTAGGAATTTCGAACCGAACCTTTTATTACAATCACTGGGGTATATGAACTCCATTCCTTGCATAGTAATGCCTCTTTTAGAAGTCATAAGTTTTTTTTCTCCTCCAACCCTATAAGTTACTTGCTCACCACGGCTGTAGCCTGGTATTGAACTCACAACTCTTTGGGTCAAGTCACAGGAACTAACCAACGTCTATATCCACTAGACCATGTGTCCTTAATGACTTGACCCAAAGAGTTGTGAGTTCAATACCAGGCTACTGCAGTGATGAACAAGTAACTTACAGAGTTAGAGATAGATAACCTATGACTTCCAAAAGAGGCACTACTACACAAGGAATGTTCATATACCCCAATGATTGTAATAAAGGGTTCCGTTCGTAATTCCTAGCACCTGAAGAAGGCCGCAGCGTACAACGGCCGAAACGTCGTACAAATGGCAACAACGATGAGTGTTATATAGCGACAAATAACAAACAAGCATGTATATAAAAATATATGTTATATTTTTTATTAACGACGATGGACCGTGTCGCCTAGGAACAAAGAGTGAGAGAGCGCTCTTCCAAGGTTGACAGGGGTGACGACGGGAGTGTAGCCTCTCTGCTTAGCTCTTCTAGCTTCTTCTTCGACTTCTTTAGCTTCTTCGACTTCTGACTGACTCGTCTGTCGAGACTGACTTCTTCGACTTCTCTGACTTCTGACGAGACTGGCTTCTGTCGAGGCTGACTGTGACTCTTCTTTGACTCTGACTTCGACTGTGACTTCTGTGTTTCGAGGTCTTTATATATCTTCCAAAAACGGAACTTGCCTCGATCGCGACGCCTACTCGACGCCTACGTAATTCTCATAGTCACCTGTCTGTTTGCTCTGAGCTATTTCCGCTCTGCCGGAAATAGGGTCAAAACGACATCCGCTGCTTTCAATGACCGAAAACACCCACGCTTCATCAGCCTTCTTGGGTGGGGCCAGATTATTATATTACATGAGGACAATAGCCCGAATAATGTAAATACTACCTCATCTCAGAAATATAGACAAAAGACCAAGTTTAAGATATAGAATTTGTTAAGTTGACTAATATGGAGATGAGCCATTCGCATAGCAAGAAATAATTATAGGATTTGGAGCAAAAGACTGTTCAATTAGTGCCCAATATGCAGCAAACTAAAAAAAGTGCTAATCTGGAGATTGAGAGATGAGCTAGAGTGAACTGTAGATAAACAAGACAGATACTAGAAAGTACAAGATCAATATAGAATTCTTACGTGTGAGGAAATTGTTCCAATATTTTTATTTAAAAAAAATATGTTTGCTGGTTATGAATTCAATATCAAGTTTTCAAAAAGAGAACGCTAGAAACTATTTCACGCTTCACACTCTTTCCCCACAATAGCTTTATCTTTTGGAAAACACTTTTAAATATATATATATATATATATATATATATATATATATATACTAGCAGTATAGACCGGCTTTGCTCGAGTGTAATGAAAGCTTTAAAACTAATCTATGGTTCTGGAGCTCAGACTCTTTGGACGTTGGCATGAAAGACTAAAAAGCAATACTTGTTTCCAGTTAAAGCGAAACCATAGACTGAAAGTAAAAAGAATAGATGTAAGTCAAATTTTGATTTCCTGGTTTCGATATCAAATAAGTTTTTTTCGTAGTAAACTGAATTTTGAAGGCTAAATAAGTCCTCTGAATAAATGGTATCATGGCTGAGACTAAGAACTACAATTATACCTACTTACAGCCAAACCCGTAGCAAAAACTAAAATAAGAGGGCTGAAAAACTGATTTTGATCAGACCCGGTATCTTGTTTTTATATATATATATATATATATATATATATTATCGATTTTCTGCACTATTGTAAGAACTGCAACCTTAAAGTTCTGAATATCGTTTCTTATGTCTTTGTCTATGAGTGTATCAAATTTTATTAAAATCGGACCACTCCTTCTATAACCCGATTTTTTCGATTATCGATTTTCGATAATTATCGGGTGTACCTCGACACAAAACCTAGCTAAGAACACTCGCAGACGCTTATAGTGCAACTGTGTAAATTTTCAAGAAAATCGGTTCAGCCGTTTCGGAGTATACAGGTAACGGACACACACACACAAAGTTCCATTTATATATATATATATATATATATATATATATATATATATATGTGTGTGTGTGTGTGTGTGTGTGTGTGTGTGTGTGCGTGTGTGTGTGTGTGTGTGTGTGTGTGTGTGAAAGTTCACGACGCAATTTTCTTACAATTTTTGCCTTTATGTCTGAAGAAACCGAGTTCCACAGACATCGGTGAATCGAGTCGTTTACTAAGCTTTTCCACTTTGTCTTATATATATATATATGCGTGTGTGTGTGTGTGTGTGTGTGTGTGTGTGTGTGTGTGTGCATAGTTGTTTGTGTGCACGCGCATGCGCACGCCGAAATGATATTTCACGTAACGTAAGCAAACTAGAATTGCAATATGTCAGGCAGTAAAAGTCAATTTATTCAACCCCAGAAACGATCCACTAAACTTATTTTTTAGGCTTCCCTCTTTAGAAGTCGCCTCGTACAAGCAAATACCCTCTTTTAACCCAGCAGAAACATGATGTTAGGTTTCCAATCCTGGATTGTTTAATGTGAATTCTGAAGAAAGATCTTTGAGAAAAATATGCTTTATATGGCGGGAAATTCAATGTTTATAGGTGCACGAAGGTAAAATGTTTCTAGCTACCCTGTCTCTTTCTTTCTTGTGATATTGATAAATATTGTTGTATATCGATATGACAGATTTTTCTCAAGGGCATCTTACATTGAATACAAGCGTCCCTGATTGTCAAGAGATGAAGATATCTGCATTTATGACTTGCATCGACTTCTGAATCAGGTCGCAAACTTATCGACCATGACCGGAAGAAGGAAGAAAAAGGTGGGCTTGATGTTTCTTAGAAATACAAGTTACACAAAGTTCGTGTAGACTTTCGGCAACTCTTTCCAAATAGCTATCCGTCAGCTGGTAAATACCTGAGGTTAAAAACATCGTATTCAAAGAGCGGTATAATGATGGATAACATACAAATAAAACCCATCTCTCTCTCTCTCTCTCTCTCTCTCTCTCTCTCACACACACACACACACACACACACACACACACACACATATATATATATATATATAATACAAAAGAAAAGACCTAAGGTAAGGTAAGAGCTAAGGAAAGTGATCATCCAGAAACTCCTTTTATAGAAGGTACACATGTACGCATGTAAAATATACAAAAGAATGTTTGTTTGAATAAGAGGATATAGAATAATTAGTCGAGACGAGAGATCTGAAAGGGTTTCAAACTTGGTTGACAGGGATATTTAGGAGGTTGTGAAGTGTATGCAAAAAAGAAAGAGGGAATACATTAACATTAGGAGAGAACTGTGACTCCTGCTTCCAAAACTCCTGCTCTTAATCTCACTTTCACTGGCTCTCTAAATGTTTATGGGTGGGACATAGGGGTTGAGAAGAAATTGTGGTTTACTAGGTGTACGTTTTGTGTGAAAAGCGGTTGTTGATAGGAACGGAAAGAGAAGAAAATAAACGTTACATGTAAAACAGCAAAAAAGGTAAGTGAACATTTTCGGTGCGGACAAGTTACTTTACGCGTCATCACTAGTACACCCCCAAGAAAAGAAAGAAAAGTAACGAGAAGAGAGAGAGAGAGAGAGAGAGAGAGAGAGAGAGAACGTGCTTGTTAGCGGAAAGAGAGCCTGAGACTGATGGGGAAAGAAGATAGAGAGAGTGTGAGTTATGATTAAAGAAAAAGGGAAGAGAGAAAGTGAGTTAAGAAGGAGAAATTGGGAAAGAGGGAGAGATAGCTAGTTAAAAAGAAAAGAAAGGAAGATAAAGAACAAGTTATGAAGAAGAGAAATAGAGAGTTAGGAAGAAGAGACAGGGAGAGGGAGAGAGCAGGTTATGAAGAAGAGAAAGGAAAAGAGAGAGAGCGAGTAACGAAGAAGATAAATGGAAAGAGAGACAGCAAGTGACGAGAAAGAGAAAGCAAGTGATGTGGAAAAGATAGAGTGAGGATGACTGAAGGAGTGGCGGGGAAGAGAAAGAACGAGAAGTGAGAGGGGTGACTGGTAAAGAATGAGAGAGGAAGAGAGGAGATAGAGGATGAATGTGAAGAACAGTAAGAGTCAGTCAGTCAGTTAAGTGCCATACGTGATACACGCTTGGGCGATCATGTCTCGAAAGAGACATGACTGACTGGGCAGAAGTTTATCCCGCAGTAGGTTGCCATTGTTTTCTGCGGTAGACTGGTTGCCGACCAAGGCTATAGAACCCAATCTGTCCTATTATTTAACCCATAACTGGAAGGAGGAGACGGATTAATACGTTTCCCAAGGGTCATTGCGCGTAAGTGAATACAATGAATTCAATTGGTATTCGAACTCGGCTCCCCGGTTTCTCGTTCCGAGCCGATATCCACTGTACCACAACGCACACAGTAAGAGTATTGCATGTGAAAGGGAGAGAAAATAAGAGAGTGAGAGAGACTTGGAAAAGAGAGAGGGAGAGGTTAAAGTAGAGGTGAGGTTTAATATGAAAGAAAAAGAAACGAGAGATGGAAAACATAATATATATATATAAACGAGAGATAAAGGTAGAAACAGTGAGAAAAATCCCAAAGACAGATAGAGAAAGCGAGAGAGGGAGAGAGAGAGAGATTATGATAAACGGATGATAAAGGAAACGTTAATGGAAATATAAGTAAAAAGAGTTTTTGTTTCGTTTTGGCTGCTGTATAAACAGCGACTCAGTCGGTTAAGTCTCGAGCTAGATTTTTAATAGATTATCTGATTCATCTGATAGAGACACGTGTGTATTTTCTATACAGCGACATTATAGACATAATAAAGTGTAAAATGCTTGATAACGAATAAAACCATCAAAGTAAATGTCAGAAAACTATTTTTAAAATCTTAAAATGAAAAATTAGATTTTAAAAAAATAAACAACTCTACTTCAACATTTATTGAATCCTAACCAACTCTACGACTGACATCATTGTGGCTTAAGCAACTCAAACAATAAATAAAAACGTATAAATAAACAAAAAGTGTTACTAAATCTTTGCATCGCTATAGGGAAGCTATAGTCGGCATCAGGTCCTTTACTTTTTGCTTGAACTGAGAAAAAAAAAAGATGAACTTCTTGTACAATGCAATTGACTTGAACTGTATCATTTCTATAAAATTGTTATTGTTATTCATTTTCAAATTAAATAATAAAACTATATCTTTACTCTGTGTTTTCAAAACATTAGCTTCTCGAACATTTATATGAAAAGTAAAATCAATTTAAATGTTGATTTTAAATCCATTTATAATCAAAAACAAATATATTAAACATTTAAATAAAATATGTTTATATTAGAATAAGAGATGTAAAAATATATCATTCCATGAAAGAATGAAATTAAATAAATTTAGAATCAGGTATAAAACCTAATATCTTAGAAAATTCTTTTTCTATTTTCTTCCTAGTAGTGTCCGTCAATATTTTCGATTTGTGAATATTTCGTGTAGAACTGAAAGAATTTAGGTTGCACTAGTTGTGCCTCTTGGTAATCTGATCTTAGATTCTTTAAGAATGGATTTTTTTTTCTCCAGAAAATACATACTAAAAGAAAGAGGATATATAATTGATCAAGGCTTTCTCCAAATATGCACATTCCTTTTTGGATGCCAAAATGGTTTGTCGTGGTACAGTAGATATCGACTAGGAACGACAAATAGGGAAGCCGAGTTCGAATTCCAGTTGAATTCCTTGGATTCACTTATGCACAAATACCTTTGGGAAAGGTATTGATCCGTCTCTTCCCTCCAGTTGTGGGTTAAATAATAGGACAGATTGGTTTCTATAGCCTTGGCTGTCAATCAGTCTACCGCAGAAAGTAATGGCAACCTACTGCGGGATGATCTTCTGCCCAGTCAGTCATGTCTCTTTTGAGACATGATCACCCAAAGCGTGTATCACGTATGATACTTAACTGACTGACTGATATTTTACACTGATCATTTGTGTAAAAAGAAAAAGAAAATATTTTACATAAGTAAAGCTCTCCGTAATTTGTGAATTGTACTTGGGGGTACGATTGCTGTACTTCTTTAAGGCATTGGTTACCAGGAATTCGATGTGTTTATCGAAGCCTTTTCCAATTAATCCGAGTGTTCCAACCACAACTGGAACTGTTGATGTTTTCGTGTGCCTTTGGATTTCCACTGCAAAATCCTTGTATTTTGATAGTTGTTTGAAGATTTTCAGATACATTAAAATCTGCAGGGGCTGCCATACCAATAAGAAATTATTATTATTATTATGTCATTTTTTCATCATATTTCGATTTCTGCTTTGGTCTCACTACCAACCAAGTCTGCGGGGAGACCTAAGGCAGGTCGTGGCGTGTTGTTATGACTCCATTTCATGTTTTTCTATCTTCCCTATCATCCCTAGCATTACATAGATAAAGTTTTCCTTAGTGTGTGGGCTGTACTTAATAAGACAATTTTTTGTATATCTCTGAAGCTGGGGTTTCCAGGGATTCTTTCAATGTGTTGTTTTGTTCCATTTTTTATCATTCCAAGTGCATCTACTATCACTGGCACAACTCTTGTTTTCAATTTCCACATTTTTTCTATTTCAATTTCCAGGTCTTTATATTTTGACAGTTTTTCAAATTCCTTGATTGCTATGTTACAATCCGCTGGACAAGCCATATCAATTAATAGACAAGTTTTCTCCTTCTGGTTTTTAACAATAATGTCTGGCCTGTTTGCTTCAATTTTTCTGTCTGTGTAGATGGTGTAATCCCATAGAATGGTTACATCTTCTATTTCTGTAACCGGAGCTGGGTGATGTTCATACCATTGTTTGTTTACAGCTTTTCCATAATGTTTGCACATTGCCCAATGTAAATATTGCCCAACTCTATCGTGGCGATTTTTATATTCATTTGGAGCAAGCACAGAACAGCCTGAGATTAGGTGGTCTATTGTTTCTTGGTGATTATCACAAAACCTGCATTTTGGATCAATATTATTATGCATAATATTTATTATTATTATTATTATTATTATTATTATTATTTACTCGCGTAATAGCATTAGTAGTAACATATTCCGAACAAAATATTTTGCTCACCTCATTTAGAAAAGCGAGCACAGACACCCATGAATCCAAAAACTATTCCGTCTGTCGTAACTAATCAGTAACGATTACATCATCCTTTTTATTACTATTCCATTGCATATAAAGAGTTCATTCTATTTTCCCGTCCTATTTCTTACCGATCTGCAACTGTTACATGTTATTTTTAAAATTATGACAGAATAACTGACCATAGACGAGGCATTAACATACAAGTGACATCTGCAGTCATGACCAGAATGAGAAATTCGAACTATATTAGTAACTCCTCTATATTGATGAAATGCGTATCAGAAAAAGTATTTATTTTTCATCAGAAACACCCATTTTGTATTGATTGCCTATTGCGTTTGAATTTTTGCAACGCTAGCAAAAGTAAGACAGGTGTTACACATTGTCCAAGCGTGATCCTAAAAATGTGCCATGTAAAGGGGGTTCTACTAATCAGGGTTATTTTAAGGGAATGAGATAGCTAAGTGTCATTTTGTAGAGAAATCAGTCGACCAATCATATATTCAACTTGGCACTCTTAAACATTAAAACGGCATATGAATGTAAACAGGTTTTAAGATCACAGACAATATAAGAGGCGACATGGATACAATTGTGTAAGTATAGAACTGAATTGACTTGATAATACTATTTCAGGGCATATATATTGATAAGTACGAGAGGAAAGAAAGCTTTTATAAAAGAAAAAATAAAAGTGTACGAGCTGTGTATAATATTCATTTATAATAATTGATATACACTGAAAAGCGGACATTTTTATTGCTCATTTTTTTCTTTTCTTGTTTTTTTCTGTCTTTTTGAAGGTGGACTCTATAGCATTGCTTGGATCATTTAATGAAATATTCAATAACTAAATGAATAAATTACTTAAAATATCATTTTTCTATTGAGTGAGATTTCTGAAATTGCTTGATTCGGATGCTTTCATAGGGAAGTATCTTAACTTATTTTCTTTCTTTCTTTTTACTTTAATATCTTGTCAAGAAGTATCTGCATTTTTTTTTTCCTCTATCTGCCATCAACACGGTATCATCTGCTAAAAAACATCAACCTCATTTCTTTCTGTTTCTAAATTGCTTACTTCTATTAATTCTCAAGCTGGGATCAAAATGCTAAGGGGGTTACACCTTCAGCGACGAAGACAGCTTTATTTAAATAACAAAGCAATTTAATTATAAAGTCTATCATGAAAACAATCGCTTATCTGTGCAGATAGAAAAGGATAGCATTGTAATTTTTTTATTAAAAGCTGTACATGAAAGAAAGATATCCTCATTAAACAATAAATGTTCATGTGCGCTAATGTAACAAAATTGTTGATTTTCCGTGAAGTTTGAACATGCTAAACACGGAAAGATAACCAGCGGTGTATTTTATTCAGGCCTTTTGAAAGAAAACACACACACACACACACACACACACACACACACACACACACACACACACATATATATATATATATATATATATATATATATATATATATATATATGAGCGTTGTGGTGGGATGGATATCAGCTCGAAATGAGAATTCGGGGAGCCGAGTTCGAATTCCAGTTGAATTCGTTGCATTCACTTACGCGCAAATACCCTTGGGAAAGGTAAGGATCACTCTTTTCTCCCTTCAGCTATGACTTGAATAGCAGAACAGATTGTATTCTATAGCGTTGATTGAAAACCAGACTATCACAAAAAGTAATGACAATCTACTGCGGGACAAATTACTGCCTGGTCATCGACCATGTTTTTTCTAAACACATACTGTTCAATATAACAGACAATGAATGTCTATTATGTTTAATCGTGAGCCGTTCTAAACATTGTATTTTGGTTTTAATTTCAGGTGAAAATAAAGACCAAAACTGTCCAACATTTGGATCTTTTTTTATTATTCACACATTAACCATATTCAGAGAGGTTACAGTGACGTTAACATAAAGACATCCACCATCTTTGATGGTGTTATCTTGTGTTGACATAAAACATTGCTATGCAAAGATAACATTCACAGAATAGCAGACGCAGTTCGCAAATTTTATAGCAATGTTTTATATCAACACAAGATAAAATCATCCTTATGATTAAATATAATAGACCTTCATTTTCTGTTATATTTAAAAGTATATGTTTAAAAAAATTATCTGCTGCCTCGATGCACTATATATATATATATATATATATATATATATATGGAAGTGCTAGAAGAAACTTTCCTTGAATTTCCCGAGGTGAATTTTTCGTATGTTAAAACATTTTGTAATGAGCATGTTTGTGTATAGTGATTTAATGTCTAAATTCGCCATAGACAAGTTAGCCATATTAATGATTCATATTCTTTGGAGTAAGTCTCTCGAGTATTTGCTGTGTGTTGTGCTAGAAACAGTGTGCATCAGTGGATACTGAAGTCAACATCAAATGATGAGAGTCTGTTTTATGCTTGATCGCAATCTTCAGACCATGTGTATTTTGTGTTGACTTGATTATTAGCGAGCTATGACAGTCAGTCAGTTAAGTGCCATACGTGATACATGCTTGAGCGATCATATCTCGAAAGAGACATGAATAACTGGGCAGAAGATTATCCTGATATAGTTTGCCATTATTTCTACGGTAGACTGTTTGTCAACCAAGGTGAAGAGGCTCATCCCTTTTTTCCTGTTTAGGATGTGGTTTCCGGTTTTCTCTTTTCCAATCTTTTCAATCTTACGTAGCCCCCAGCGCATCAGTGGCGTTTTCGCCTTGCTTGGGGTGGTATGATTAAAAAAAAAAACTATACGACTAATAATAATAATAATAATGCTACCATTTTAACGAGTTATGAGAGACGCTGAAAATGAAGAGAGCACAAACGAAGAAGGATTAAGAGGGGAAGGCAAGATAGATAACAAGTCAACTAGGGAGACTGGACAAATAATAAATAATCGAGAGATGTAGATCAGAAGACAAGAAGCGAAAGGAAAGGGCAAAAATCAAGAAAAATGAGAGATCATAAAATATTAAAAAATTTAAAGACGGAACAGAAAATTAAAAAGAGAGTGAAAAAGTGAAAGAAATGAGAGAGAGAGAGAGAGAGATAGAGAGAGAGATAGAGAGATAGAGAGAGAGAGAGAGAGAGAGAGAGAGAGAGAGAGAGTAGAAATGAATAAATAAAAAGAAAACAATCCGAACAAATACCGGAACATAAGGAAATCATGAAAGACATTAATCGATTTGGATCTGTCAGTCAGTTGAGTGCCATACGTGATACACGCTTGGGCGATCATGTCTCGAAAGAGGCATGACTGACTTGGCAGAAGATTATCCCAAAGATTTCCATTACATTCTGCAGTAGACCGGTTGACAACCAAGGCTATAGAACCTAATATGTTTTATTGTTTAACCCATAACTGAAGGAAACAGACGGATTAATACCATTCCCAAGGGTATTTGCGCGTAAGTGAATGCAACAACTTGTATTCGAACTCGGCTCTCCGATTTCTTGTTTCGAGTCGATATCCACTGCACCACAACGCACATCCTCGATTTGGATACAATTAAAAAAAAAATCTGTGATTCAAGTTCAAATTCTAACTGTACAATGATGGATTCAGGTATACTCATTCAGTTAAGTGTCATACCTGATACACTATTTCGAGACATGATTGACTGGGTCGAAGATTTTCCCTCAGTAAGTTGCCTTCTTTTTCTTTGCTAGACTGGTTGCCAACCAAAGCTATAGAACCCAATCCCTCCTGATATTTAACACATAGATGGAGAAAGAAGCGACGGGTTCATATCGTTCTCAAAGGTATTTGCGCGTGAATGAATGCAACGACTTCCAAAGAAATTCAAGTATTAGCGGAACGTCTCTCGTTTCAATAAGTCTTTTCGTATTTTTTGCCAATAAAAGTGATATCCATGTTCCGAACTTAGTTGCGATATCATAATATAAAATTTGTCATATTAATAATGTTGGTGAGTCATCCCTTTTTACATACTCTATGGACTCTTCCATGGTATGCAAATAATCTTTCCTACAGAGAACGGTAGTTGTCTGTTGTGTTGTTATAGTTGGTACTTGTCAGAGCAGTTGAACCGCCGCTCGCTGGTCAGCAAGAATATAGACTTACTTTTTGTATATATTTGACTCCTACTAACAAGTATTCCTGAATCTACTAACCGTGTACAGGTTGTATATCTTTATTCAATATACTGACATTTTTCCTCTCTTTTTGTTATTAAATTGTGTGGTTTTCTAAACAAGAATCCATAACAAATAACAATTAATTTAACTCTAATAATCATAATTGAATCAGTTAATAAAAATAAGGAGAAGAAACAAATATAAATTTGCCACATTTTATTCTAATTCGTGAAAAGCACAAAAACTAATTCACTCTACTCAGTTGACACACGCTCCCTACTCAGCCTAATACATCCATGCAAAACTTACTTACCGGATCATTTCGCTAAAAACTGGACGAAATGATTTATAAGCGCTAAAGAGCAAAACCTTTACATACGCCCTGACATTTGATCGGGAGATCGCGTTTCTATTTAACTTAGGTGTTCTTTCTCGTTTTCCTACTGCCTTTCCACCTCGATTGGTTTTGTAAAGCGTGAAAGAAGCAGCAGCAAAGAGAGATAGAAATGAGAAGAATATAAGAAAGAATTTATAACTTGTCGTGAATCAACACCTGTTAGTGTAAAGGATGAAATGTCGGTTTATTGTCCACGAATGTTAATCAATTTCAACACGCAACAAAAACTAGCAAATAACAAAATGTCCGCAAAAGTTCGCCATATTCTCAAATAGAACATACACCACTCATATTATATATATATATATATATATATATATATATATATATATATATAGAGAGAGAGAGAGAGAGAGAGAGAGAGAATTATCTGTAAATTCAGATAAAACTTAGCGTGGAAATAGCCATTTTCAACATGTCATTTAACATGTCCCTTATGAACAAAGAATGAGGAAAAATAGTAATCCTAGAGGTTAGCTTAGGTAAAGGACGGGATTGGGGGGTATTGGTTTTATTAGGGTAGGGTTAGGGGAAAATTTAGAAGTAATTCCTCTTTGGTAGTAGTTAGTAGTGGTAGGTAGTGGGGGGAGGGGGTAACTGCTTGGCCAAATATATATAAGAGAGAGAGAGAGAGAGAGAGAGAGAGAGAGAGCGAGAATTACAGTGTGATCTCTTTTTAACCAAAAAATGTGTTTATTTATTACTTTGCTTATATGTATACATATTGTCACCCGGCGAGAGTCCTGATTCGCTGTATCACAGCTCATCAGTACGATTAGACATCTGACTTCTTCCAATCAGGATTGAAACTCGAGCGATTTGACATCAGTCGGTGATTATACCTCTAAGCTATTGGCACTCAGTGGAGGAAAACAAGTTTTAGCGTGTTATATACTAAATGTAACACACGCCAGTAGCCGGGAATGTTCAAATTCATTACTGAATGAGCGATGCGTAAATAGCGGTGAGTAGCTACTGTTTTAAAGTGCTAAATCGACGGCCGGATATATATGTATATGTATATATACATATATGTATGTTGAGCTGAATATTGATTTCGCAATATAGTTTCTCTAAGTGTGACTTTACAAATTCATAAATTTATGTGTGCAGTGTAGTTACATCGAAGACCATCACTTCGATTTCATTAAAAGGAAAGTTGCTTGCATCGAAGAACCACTGAGATGGATAATGACTTTCTAGAAGTCTCCTGCAAATAATATTACTGATGATGATGTTTAACAGCAACAACAACATCACTAATAATAATACTTGTTCTCATTTCTCATATTACGAGTGAGCTTTGGACTGTGAAAATCCCAAAAGTCAAAGAAAGTCTGTTCATATATTTTGTAACGTTAACCCAACATTCATTCTAAAAAACTCATTGGAGTAGATAGACTAAACTATCGCCCGGTTCACACTCCACTCTCGTCTATTGAACAGGTTAAGAGGCTCGTCCCTTGTTCCCTGTTTAGGATGTGGTTTCCGGCTTTCTCTTTTCCAAACTTTGCACTCTTACGTAGCCCCCTGTGCTTCAGTGGCGTTACTGCCTTGCTTGGGGTGATATGATTAAAATATATATATATATATATATATATATATATATATATATATAGATATATATATATATATTCAGATCACATTTAAGGAAATAGCTTTTTCAACATGTCATTTTGCGACATGTATTGTCAACCGCAGTTAATCATGGTTGACTGGTGTTGACAATGCATGTCTCCAAATGACATGGTTGAAATAGCTATCCCCATTAAATGTGATTTGAATTTACAGATAAATAAATGAGAAAACCCTCTGTCAATTAAATTAACATTGTCCTCTCTGTTGGATCAGTTTTAATATTTAAGCGATATAACTAGAATCGTCGAGGATTATTTACCAATCATCTCCTAGATTTTTTTACTGATATGTATATATATATATATATATATATATCTAGATAGAGAGAGAGAGAGAGAGAGAGAGAGAGACAGACAGACAGACAGACAGAGAAGCCCAAAAATAACGCTAAAAAATAATATGGATAAATATTGTTGATAAACTGCTCATTTAAGGAAGTTTTCTTGGATTTAATATGTAGTCTTAAGCACTTTCAAATGCTTGCAGCCCCGTATACTGAATCCAATCAGCCTTCCATCTGTAATCAGAATTAATCTATGATCGATAGTACCAACACACACACATACACACACACACACACACACACACACACACACCCATATATATATATATATATATACATCGTTCTGGTTTCTAAATGAAAGGTCCGAAATAATGTCTTGGATATAAACACATGATAAAATATATTTTAGAATAATACAAAAGCCCGGATGAAAATGTTTACAATTCTCCTTCCATTATTTTAAACTTCCAATTATGCGTTCTAAATGTTTCAAAAAAAAAAGCGTTGTAAAATCAGTTAATATAAAACGCCTGAAGATACCGAAAAGGATGAAATCAAGGTTGCGCAATCAGTTAAATTCCTAATATAATACACCCATCCACACACACACACACACACACACACACACATATATATATATATATATATATATGTATATTAGAGCCAATTATAATGCAGCTAGAAAATAAATCATATATCTCAAAATGTTGTGTGAGTAGGTGTAACGTTTTCTTATTGAGCCAAATAAGTTCTAATCATTTATGTCAGATTTATTTAAATAAGTATTTCAATTGAAGTATTGAATGACGCCTAATCTATATTTTCTAAGATTTACCTGTGATTGCAGCATCTACATCAAAATCTCTTCTATATTTGCTCCAAGCGTCTAAATATTGACGTTTTCCTTGGCCTGGAAATCAACATTTCAAACAGCGACTACCATGTGCGAACCTTGGTAGCGTTGAGAAATAAAAACCTGTCTCAAACATGGTTGTTCGTTCGGTGAATTGAAATTGCAGAGTTCCAGGGATTTATAGACGGAGAGTGGACTTACTAACATGGCGTTGAATGGTTTTAGAGTCAGAGTGTACCTTTTATTAAAACATATATGGCCTGCTTCTTAATTTGGGTTGTGGTGCAGTGGATATCGTCTCGGAACGAGAAATCGGGAGAACCGAGTTCGAGCTCGAGTTGAATTCCTTGCATTAATTTACGCACTAATACCCTTGGGAAAGGTATTAATCCGTCTCTTCCATCCACTTATTGGTTAAATAACAGGACAGATTGGGTTCTATAGCCATGGCTGGCAATCAATCTACCTCAGAATGAAATGCCAACCTACTGCGGGATAATCTTCTGCCCAGTCTGTCAAAGAGACATGATCGTCCAGGCGTGTATCATGTATGGCACTTAACTTGCTAAGTTTTAACTTAGTTAAAGTCCAGGCAGTGAAATTTTGGCTAGAAAAACAAAATCAATCCTTCAATTAAGCATGAACACTTTTAAATTTAAGCAAAAGTTAAAAGAAAATATTAGTTATGTGTAAGTTCACAAAGTGACAGATAGAAATGTTTGAGTTTGAGTTTTGTTTAACGGCATATCAACACCTCTGTGGGTTATTTAATGCCGAAAAGGTACAGGTTAAAGATATTTTTTTTTACTGGTCGCTTATAGTAAGAAGGTTGATTTAGTCAGATTTTGATTTTTTTAAAAAAAAATTTTTTTTTAATTTTATTTTAGAAAACTGAAGCTGTCTTCTAGTTTTGTATTTAAAAATTTATTGCTGGTAATAATTTCCTTCAAAAATATATTATGGCCATAATTGTAATTTAACCCATAACTGGAGGGAAGGGACGGATTAATACCTTTTCCAAGGGTACCAGTGCTTAAGTGAATGAGGGTATTCAACTGGAATTACGAACTCGGCTCACCGATTTCTCTTTCCGAGCCGATATCCACTGCACAACAACGCACATCCGTCACTAAACGCTTACAGCACCTTGGTATTCCCAAGCGGTCACCCATCTAATTACTGACTAGGCTCAACGTTGTTTAACTTCGGTGATCGAGCGGGAACCAGTGTATTCAACGTGATAGGCCGTAAGTCCCTTCAAAAATGTGTAATGGTAATAATTTTTTTTCTCCGAAAAAGGAAGAATGAGGGAAAATACGAGGCCATAAATTTAGAGGAATGAGAGAGAGAAAAAAGAGAAAGCGAAAACGAAACAGAAAAAGAGTGAGCAGAAAAGTAAAAGGAAAGAGACAATGAAAATTAGAAGAAAATTAGAAGGAAGCAACAAAATGAGAAAGGAAACAAGCCAATGAATAGAATACAGAATAAAAGGGACATGAGAGTCAAAGAAGATCGAAAGAAATAAGAGAGACAAAGAGAGAAGGAAAAAGAAAGAAAGTCAAATGTGATAAGAGAGAGAAAAAAAAAGACCAATGTGACAAGAGAGAAAAAGAGAGCCATAGTGACGAGAAAGTAAACAGGAAATGAAAGCGAAACTGAACGATAAATTAGGGAGAAAACAAAATTTATGAAGAAAGAGGAAAAGGAGATAGCGAAAGAAAGAGGAAAAGCAAAAAGGCGAAATAAAAGGGGGGGAAAAAGAGAGAACAAAAGGAATGAGAGAGAGAAAAAAAGAGAAAGCGAAAACGAAACAGAAAAAGAGTGAGCAGAAAGGAGAGAACGAAACAAAGAGGGAAGAATAGAGAAAGAAAAAGGAAAAAGAGAAAATGAACGAAAGAGGAAAGGAAAGAAGTGGACGAAAGAGGAAAAGGAGAAAACGAAGAGAAATAGGTGAGATAAAATGTTTAAAAAGAGAGGGACTAAAAAAAAAAAAATAAATAAATAAATAAAATAAAATAAAAGAGAACCAGGTATGGGGAGTAATAAATGAAAGAACATGTCTGCTTCTTCTATGTACCCTGTCCTTTCAGGACGTAGGCGATCATGGCCTTCCACGTCTTCCTGTCCCTGGTGGCTCTTAGCACGCTTTCTTCTGTTACACCACGCAACCCCCGTTCTGTCATCCACCTGCTCAGACCCTTCAAATATCTTATCCGCTGCTTTCCTTTGTCTCTTTTTCCCTTCTATCTGGCCTGTTAGTATCAGGTTCTCCAAGCCCTCTTTCCTCATTGCATGTCCCAGGAACTTCAGTTGTCTTTTCGTGATGCTCACTATTAATTTTCTTTTCGTTGCCATTCTTTCCAACACCTCATCATTGCTCACATGCTCGGTCCATGATATCCGCAGTATTTTTCTGTAGAACTACATTTCCGCTGCTTCAATTTTTTCCTTCATCTTCGATGATATTGTCCAACATTCACTACTACATTGAAGAACTGACATCACATAGCAATCTAGCACTCTCTCCTTTGTTTCTTGTGAAAGTTTCCTGTGTCTTAATACTTTACTCAGCTTCTGGAACGGGTCCTTCGCCATGCCAATTCGCCTTCGGATCTCTGTGTCGCACTTTCCATCTCCTGTTAGAACACTTCCTTGATATTTACATTTTTTGAGAACATGTCAGTCAGTTAAGTGCCATACCTGATACACGCTTGGGCGATCATGTCTCGAAAGAGACCATGACTGAGTGAGCAGAAGGTTGCCATTGCTTTCTGCGGTAGACTGGTTGCCGACCAAGGCTACAGAACCCAATCTGTCCTATTATTTAACCCATAAATGGAAGGAATAGACGGATTAATACCTTTCCCAAGGGTATTTGCGCGTAAGTGAATGCAATGAATTCAGCTAGAATTCGAACTCGGATCCCCGATTTCTCGTTCCGAGCCGATATCCAATGCACCACAACGCACATCCGAACATGAAAAAGAACGGAAGATGGCGATCCAAGCAGAGGGGAAAAGGAGGTCGGCAAAGTGTGTAGAAAAGCTAAGTATTTTCACGCAAATGTAAACTTATGATGACTAGAATGCGCTTCAGTACGAGAAAGAATCTAACAAATAAGGCAAAGAAGAAAGAAAGAGAGATAGAGGGGGAGGGGGAGGGGGAGGGAAATCGTTAAGTTTAGAATTATTGAGGGCAAATGATGAGGAAAATGCAGTGCTTTGGAAGTAAATGAAAAACAACTTTGAATGAACAAAATAAATGCATAAATAAATAAACCAGAAAAAAAAAATGAAGAAAGAGAAACTGCGAAGGGGGAAAAAAGAACGCACTATTAAATCGAGTTTTGCGTCCCATATACCAAGCCACGCCTTCTTGTCAGCGGAGACGAAAAGGCGCAGAAGTGTCAAATCAAGCACTTCTTTAGTGTCTCGGAGACTTGAGGTGGTGGGGACGGTTGACGTCCAATAAAAGGCAGCAACATTCGACGAAAACACAAAAATTAACACGTCAATCAAAAGTTCAAGTCGGTATCCAAGCGAATGCCTTGTTTAAGGCGAATTCAGAGATAGCCGTTAAAATGATGTAAAAATTAAAACCCACGAAAGGTTAGGGGAAAGATTTGTGAAGAGAAAAGAAGAATGTCCAACTGGGATTGAAGTTAAAATGCAAATAACTGAATACGAAATAATAATTGGCTTCTCTCACTAAGTAAAGGAGAATGACGCGTCTTTGTTTGTCTACACTTTTGTTTCGTCATACGAGGATGGAATTCCCGCTGCACAGCTGACGAATGGGAGGGGCTGCTTTTGTCACCGTCGTTGTTTTCTTAATCTAATACCACCATTGGAAGACTAGCTTATTTAACAAAAGACTTAATTCGCTAAGATGTTTAACCAGCAGTATCTTAGTATCAAACAGTTGATATGTTTTGTCAACTCATCACAAAATAGATTGTCGCTTAACGCGAGGTAGGTCTCCGAGCTGCAGTGTGCAGTAAGTAAAATGACTCCCACTAGCCACTACAAATATGGGCAAGAATAAAACTTTAACGTTCGAAATTATCAACAATTCTATGACTATGTCGTTTAAGCAAGTTTCTTTGCTCTGAGTAAAGAACAAAGCGCTCTTTTAATGCCGAAGGTTAAAAAGTGGGTATAGAAACGAGAAAGAATTTCATTGTATATGACGGAAGTTAATGTATCTTCTGCAGCATCTCACTGTGAAGCAGGAGCTACCAAATTAGTGCTTTAGAGCACAAATCTTTACTGGATGATTTTCATTTTTGTTACTGCATTTTTGTTATTAGCATCTTATATTGGTCATAAACTCGAAAGAAATGGCTTGGAGGTAAATCCCAACGGATCCTATTAATATTTTTCTATATTTCTGAGATGAGGAAGCATTCACAGTATTTACATTATTCGAACTATTGTCCTCATCATTTTTGCCATTTGTACTACGTTTCGACCGTTGTGCGCTCTGGCCTTCGTCAGGTGCTAGGAATTTCGGACCGAACCCTTTATTACAATCACTGGGGTATATGAATATGAACGTCTATATCCACTGGACCATATATCTTACAGAGTTAACTCATGACTTCCTAAAGAGGCAATAAGCAAGGAATGAAGTTCATAGCGTACTACACCGAAACGTGGTACAAATGGCAAGAAAAATGAAGACAATAGTCCGAATAATGTAAATACTGTGGATCCTATTAATATTAATTATTAAAACTAATCCATTCAGAATACTCAATATAATTTAAATATATATATATATATATATATGCTGATTGGTTTATCGACACCACGCGATATAAACAAAAAAATAGATATTCCAAGAGATTTTTTGTCTAAAACAAACAGACTTTCTCCACGGACGTGCCGCGTGTTGATTGGTTTACCGAAAATAAACAAACGGACGTGCCGCATGCTGATTGGTTTATCGACACCACGTGATGTAAACAAAAAAGTATTCGGACGCTATCGTAAAATACGTTTCCAATTCTAATTTAAAAATCACTTGTTTCTGATGAAGGACCGAGGACGGTCTGAAATATAAAAATACAATAAAAATAAACAAATACTGTTTAAAAAAGTACGTTTTTAAATTCAAAACTTTTTATTAATATTCTTTCCTATATATATATATATATATATATATATATATATATAAGAGCTGTTTGGACAGGAAATTTTAATTTATTCTTGTTTGAGTCAAGAACCAAAGAAATGTCTGTTGATTATATTTTATTTGGGTTTTTGATGTTTCCAAATATTTTTTCTATTTTTCGGTAAGTATTTGAGAAAATATCATTATAAAGGTGAAACGGATGACAAAAAAATGGATTATAAAAATCGAATACGAAAACAGATAACGATAAACGTCTTTTAATTGTTTTTTAATCAAGCTTCTAAACACAAACACACTCACGGATATCAAAATTTATAGGACAACCAGTAAAAAAGCAGCAGATTTATTCTTCGAGAAAATCCACCAACACAAACTCGTCCATTCCTGTGTCCCTCTAAAAGCCCAGATCTGAATGTTATGGATTAATTTATCTGGAGTATAAAGGACACACGGCCCAGTAGATATAGACATTGGTCAGTTCAAGTGACTTGGCCCGAACGGTTGTGAGTTCAATACCTGGCTACAGTAGTTATGAACAAATAACTTGGAAAGCTAAGTTAAACGGAAATAACTGCATGGCTACCGGAAGTGGCATCGCATATGGAATGAGAATGATGATATCTAAATGATCGAAATAAAGAGTTCGGTTCAAAATTCCTAACACCTGAAGAATCCGAAGCGCCTAAGCGTACAACGGCTAAAACGTCGTAAACGTGGCAATAAAAATGAGGATAACATTTCGAACAAATTCAGTCAGTCAGTTAAGTGCCATACGGGAAACACGCTTGGGCGATCATGTCTCTTTCGAGGCATGACTGACTGGGCAGAAGATTATCCCGCAGTAGGTTGCCATTGCTTTCTGCGGTAGACTGGTTGCCAACCAAGGCTATAGAACCCAATCTGTCCTGTTATTTAACCCATAACTGGATGGAAGCGACGGATTAATATCTTTCCCAAGGGTATTTGCGCGTAAGTGAATGCAAGGAATTCAACTGGAATTCGAACTCGGTTGAAAAACCGCCGTTGTTACATCGTCGATAAGGATTCATTGTAGTGGAACTTAACTGAAGCTTGAAATGAAATTTCTGTTGACACTATACGCAAATGTACTGCCACCAAGTTACCTCGCTTAGAACTTTGAGCTGAACATTCAGGCAAACATTTCGAAGATCTGCAATGATTGTAGAGTTTGTGCAGGAATCATGATAAATGATAATTAAATTTCTGAATTTACCTTTTTCTACTTGGCACCATGTATCAATTTAAATAATAGTGTGTAGTCCAATGACAAAATGAAACGTCAATTATGAATCTCCAAAAAATTTTGATACTAATAATCGTTTTATCGCTGGACTCAAGCTTATAAATATGGGGGAGTGGTGTAATAACCCTGGTTATAATTTTACATAGTTTTTTTTATCTGTTTTGATATAAAATTATAACTAGGTCTGCTGAAAACTGGGGATAAACTGTCGAAAATCCAAAGTCTTTGCTTATGTTCTCTTTATGTTCAAGTCCTTTATTAACCATCTTGGTTATTACCAAGAATTAAATGATATCAATATCATAGGCAACTATATATATATTCTCCCCGTGCGTTTAAATATTTTTCTACTCTTCTTTTACCCCTTCTCTACCACTGAATTTCCTATTGAACCATAAGTATATGAATAAAGTGATACAAAAACATTTGACCTTTTCACTGCTTGAGGGAAAATCAGCGCAATAAACCTTGATAGCAAAACATTTAATGTTTGTCATAGTTTAAATATTTTATATATATATATATATATATATATATATATATATATATATATATATATATATATATATATAGTTAGTTAGTTAGTTAGCTAATTAGCTTTCAGTCATGATTAAATTAGACCAGTACACCATTGTATTAAAAAGTGTTCAATGCAATTATATTGTAGAGCAATTGAATTTTTTTTTTTTTTTTTTTTTGGAATGAGTTATTTCCGAAACTTTCGGTCTTTCGGTATCTTCAGACGATAAACAATAACTAATTTTAACGTTTTTCAAACGCTCGAATGGGGATTTTTTTACAATCGCGCGACTGGAATTTTCAAACAACCGAAAAATTTTCAAACTTAAGTAGGAGTTATTTGGGGACAATTCATTCATGTTTGTGCGATCCTAGTATTTATGAGTATGCTTACATTTGGACATAATTTCTGATCTTTCATTTAATAATTTTTTTATTTCTGGAAACAACATAATAGCTAATTTTTCCTCCTGGTACAATCTGCATACGTTCCCACCATTCTATGATTTGGCTATTTTCATTATACCCCAAGTCATATCAAGGTCTTTTTCATATTTCAATTTTACTTTACACATGTGGCTAGCCAGTTTGGTACAACATTTAAGGTTTTCAAGTTCAAATGATGATATATGATTATTCAATCTGATTTTAACACTCCTATTTGGATGATCCCAAACATATTTTATTTTGACAATTTATATCATATATATATATATATATATATATATATATATATATAATTTAGAAAATTTTTTTAGATATTCAACAATTTCATGGGTAATACGTTTTTCGCCGCTGACCTTGCTGCTCGTCATAGCCAAAATTTTGGGTGTGACGAGCAGCAAGTTCTGCAGCGAAATACGTATTACCCATGAAATTGTAATATCTTTAAAAAAATTTCTAAATTATATTACTCTGTTAAATAAATTTAACATTGAGTTCCTTTGAGTTCCTTTGAGTTTACCTTTCTAATATACAAAGTATTCAACGTTATATATATATATATATATATATATATATATATATATATATATATGTATATTTGTAAAACTTTTTCTTAATTTGATTGCTCTTTCGTTGGGTATTTTTAACCAATTACATCGTCAGCGAAATATTTAATGTTTTCGTTTCGCTGACGAGATACGTACTTCAAAATACATAAGGAAGCAGTCAACGAATTAAAAAAATTGAATTTTATATGTAACGTATTTTGACTCTGTAGATAAAAATGTATTTTAGTCTGAGCCTTGTTTGTTGGATCAGTGTTAATCTTTACTATTAATAGAATCCTTTGAGATTTATCAAAAGGCCGTTATTTTTAGATTTATAGCTAATATTGGGCGTGTATAATGATAATATACACGCTAAAAGATTTTGCACATCCACTCATGTCCAGACATTCAGCCAAATTTAAAACCAGTCACTTCTTCAATCTGCATTCTGTATATCAGAAAATATATTATTTACAGTGCATTACCACTGCAGTTACTGATTTTTATTGGACCACAACCACGCCAGTCCTATCTATTAGTGCTCCATTCTTACTGTAAATTTAAGAGGAAATGGAAAGAGACATCGTATTATGGTTTCTAAAGAGAATTTGAAATTGCCATTGAAATGCGTTCCTGATCATTTTCCCGGAATAAAAAATACAAATCCTATTTCTCCAAATTAAATATGAATGTAGATAATTCGGACATATATGAAGTACAAACATTTTCTCAAATGATAATAAAACTCCAAATATTTTGATTAAATATTTTGAAGATATCAATTTCTGATATCGCCTTTTTGAAAGATAGATAGATAGATGTGACTGCAGAAACCAATGCGGGAGTGACAGAGGCTGCATTTATGTTTTGTTTCTGGTCTGTCGGAGCTGCCATTTTGCTTTCTGTGAACCTGCCTCTTTATGGCGACTTGTGTCAGATGCTCCTCTCTTGATTTGAGTCTTTGGGCCAGGGTTTCACGCCATTTGGTCCGGTTGACTGCTATACTCTCCGATGACACCGTGTTGATGCCCACAGGTTTCATATTGCGTTTTATGATGTCACGATATGGATCTTCTTCCAGAGGCCACCTCTCCATACGAAATGTATTTTGGAATGTGACCGTCTAGCATATTCATAGCCACTGTCAAATCTGACGTTGTTTTAGAAATATTAAATTAACAGCAACAACGCTATACGTTATTTTATTATAAATGTTTCTTAGTGATTATGTTTGAGACGCTATAGCGGATTTTTTTCCTCATATATTTTCTTAATCCATAAAGGTTCTTCGTGACTGAATCTATAAAAGCACATTGGATCTAACTACAGTCTCACTGACGCAGGTTCGAATACTGCCCGAGATTTTTCTTTAAAAATGATTCCTATAATATTCTCACCGCTAGACGAAAATAAATATCTTTTATAATAAATAAACGCAACGTTTATTCAAATAGGTGTTTTCAAATCGTTTCACACCAAGCAAGGCGGTACCACCACTGATGTGAAGGGGGCTACATAAGAAAAAACATTTAGTCAGGAGAAGAATGAAGAGAAAGAAGAACCAGTTACAGTGAGTTTCAGAGAAAGAGCAAGAGAAGGATGGGAACACTGGTGTGAAGACAGTTGCGAAAGTAGAGAGAAAGGAAAAGGACAAGATAGACGGGGTGATGTAGAAAGAACTGGAGTCAAGTGGATAAGAGAAGGGTATTGACATTGCATATAATTTCTGGAGGTTGTAGCCGTCAGGAAAGCAATTATATGGAAGGGAGTTCCACAGGCGGGAAGTGCGAGAAAAGAAGCTGTTGGAGTAGAATTGTCGGCTGCATTTGATTGATCTAACTGTAAATGGGTGGGACCTTGTAGTCAGTCTGGTTGCACGAGTAAATTCTTGAAGGCGGGGGTACAAGTGACTTAAGTTCATCGGAGCAAAAGCCATGAAAATATTTATAGAATAGACAGAGGAAAGGTTAAAATTATAAAATATATCATAAAATAATATATATATTTAGGCAGTATATCTTCATACAAACATGCTTCAGAGACAAATATAAACATATTGTGTATATTTATTTTTATATTGATTCTTTCCAGTTGTCTAATCATTTTCTTGATGATAAAAAGAGATTCAATGAGGAAGATGCGTAAAGAGGTACTTAGAGTAGATCGAAAGAACTTGGGGAGTAGGAAAAAATTACGGTGCATTACTTGATGAATTTCAGCATAACATCAAGAAACTGAATAGAGAACTAGAAAGAATCAGTACGAGAACCACAGTGACACATAGTGTACTCAGTTTCACTGTGATGAATCAGTTCAGTGAGAAAAGATGTCGCAGCAAAAATACTCACACATGACCCTTTGAATCCCCCTGTTTGTCCTCGAGAATTTGAACAATTTGCGAAAAAACTTTTCTACTCTGCAAGCTGAATGTAATATATCCGTGGTACCTCGATGTTACCAACAATCCTACAGCCGTACATCAAGTTTTGGACGGGCTCCTAATTTAGATTTACGCAAATATAATCCCAGAATATATATATATATTTCTGAGAGGAAAAATATAAAAAATACTCGAAAACTTTATAAAAAACATTGATAATAACTTGGCTGATATTTTCAATGAAACCTATATATATATATATATATATATATATATATATGTGTGTGTGTGTGTGTGTGTGTGTGTGTGTCATAAATCGATATATATATGTATACATATCTATTTACACATATACATACACATGAATATGTGCATATGCATTTATAGATATATATATATATTTATATATATAAATATACATACATAATTATACATATATACATATATATATATATGTATACATGTATATATACATATATATACATACATATATGTATACATATACATCTATATATATATATATATATATATGTATGTATAAATAGATAGATAGATAGATAGATAGATAGATAGGAAGAAAGGAAGGAAAGAAGGGAAAGACTCAAATAGATATGTACAGACACTGATAGATAGATAGATAGATAGATAGATAGATAGATAGATAGATAGATAGATATTAAGAGAAAGAGGGAAGCGCGAGAGATTTTATGAATAACTGCGTATTTGCCATTATCTATTTTCCCTTCAATGTCACGAGTTTGAAACAAAAGCAAAGAAAATCTGTTGCACGTTAGTGAACCTAATCTAAGCCTAACGATAAAAAGTAAATATCTCTACGTATATCTACAATAATCATACTAAGAGTAACAAAATTAGAAGTACGACTATATCGGAAATACCTCTTTCTCTTTTCACTCTCTGACATCACAGATAATCGCGACGACTGCGATAATAATAACGATTTCAACTGATCCTGTTTGTGGGAGCTCTGTTCTCGCGAGATCTCATTACATCCCATAATTAAATCAACGATTCTTTTAATGTACCGAACGGACTGTACCGTGTACACTAGAGTGTACACCTGTTGTGACCGTTATTAATGTTGAATTATCGTTGTATCTCACGAGATTTGGAAGAGGACATTTTTTTCTGAGTAAATGATAATGATGGCGACTGCTGAAGCAAGCAAGCAAATAAACGGGAATTTATATATATATATATATATATATATATATATATATATATTCAAAAAATCATATGTAAGCAAAACAAGAAGGCGGGAAGACAAAGAAATGAGAATGGATATTTATTTGTCATTTCTTTTTCATCAAATTTAATTAATGCTATAGTGATTGATAATGGAATATTATTTTTAATTTGTAAATAGCTAAAAAGCTAAATTGTATTCGAGGGGACAAATAAGGAGTATTAATAAGGAGTATCAATAAGAATCATTGTTTCATTCTTTATACTTACATGTTTATATTATTTGGACAGCATCAGGTTTCCTTTTGAACTAACCTAAATATTCACTGATGCATATTATTTTAAATAAAAACAGTAGATATATCAACATTAATTAAATTATGAATTGTTTAATATCTCTCAGGAAATGCCTAAAATTGAAGAAATATTAAATTATATGTACGTTGTCTTTTTAGTAATAAAACAAAAAGGAATCAAAATGTTTCTGTTAGCTCTAAAATTACAATATATTCTTTTATGCATTCTCAAAGTTATATTTGAAATCATGTGCAGCCAAAAAAGTGCGGAAGATAAACATTTCTCATGAAAAGAGTTACTTCCCTTGTCTGGGCTTATATTTTTTTGTAATGTTTCAAGTCTGATTTAAAACATTACAGAATTGTTGATTGTGAATCTTATTTTTGTAATTGTTAAGAAGAGAGGATTTTACCTTGTTTGCTTTCAGATATAACTATACTATAGCATAATTTCTCATTTAATTACAGTTCCAGCAAACTAATTTCTCATTTAATTACAGTTCCAATAAAGCTCAAACTAATTTTCATGAGTTTAATCTGAGCTAAGTTGAGAAGGCCAGTGATTATCCGACTGTAGTTGTTCTTCTACATTAGGTATTATCATGCAAATATTGACCAGAAGAGCACACACAAACAAATAAACTAATCTAAGAATGTGTATGGTTGTGTGTTTGTGTGTGTATGTGTGCGCGCGTCTAGGTGACTAGGGTTTATAGAGATGAAACTAATTTTGAACATTTCACTAATAAAATTCAACAATGAGAAATAGTTCAAATTTTCCCGTAAGAAATTCGACAGTTCAGAGTATAATAAGTCTAAAAGTAAGAGAAAACACACACACTCACACACACACGCTCTCTCTCTCTCTCTCTCTCTCTCTCTCTCTCTCACACACAGTGGCATTGTTGTCATGCTTGGGGCAAAATGTTTTAAAAAATCTTTTTCACACACATATAGATACATGTGTATGCACACAGACACACATATATGCATGCATATATATGTACATATATAAATATGAATATATATATATATATATATATATATATACATAGTATATCGAGGCAGTAGATAATTTTCTAAACATATACTGTTAAATATAAAAGACAATGGATATCTATTATGTTTAATCATGAGCCTTTCTAAACATAGTATTTTGGCTTTAATTTCAGTTGGAAATAAGGACAAAAATTCTCCTACATTTGGATAATTTTTTATTAAGTTGGTTTTAAGCTTTCGGCTCACATGAGCCAACTTCAGAGAGTTTACAAGACCGTTAACATCAGCCACGATTTTATCTTGTGTTGACATAAAACTTTGCTAAGCAACGATAACAGTTACCAAAAATAGCAAACGCGGTTCGTAAATTTGTAATGCGTCACACTGCATGAGAGCTGGAAATGATAACAGAACCATATATTTAAATGCAAGGTAATGTGTCATGACCAGATTTAATCGTGATTGTATTAAGTGTGGGTTGTTTGGATTTAATGTAGATGGCCTCCAATATTTGAAGGTTCTTTTTACTGTGTGTATGAGTGAGGATTATTGTATTGTTAACTAAAACATGGCTGATATTGCATATATATATATATATATATATATATATATATATATATATATATATAGAGAGAGAGAGAGAGAGAGAGAGATAAAAACTCTAACGATTCACTTTTATATTTCATTTTCAGTGTTCGGTATAAACCAAATTAAACTATAAATTTAATCAATAAAAAATCCCTCTCATATTTGTAATTTCTAACGACTTTAAACAACGCTATTACCAAAAATTAAATTTAAATTCTAGAAAAGATCAGGTCATAATATGCACCTTATGACTGCGGAGTTCATGATACTCCGAGTCATGCTTATGTGTAGGATTCTGCTCTGACGAGCTTCATTCCATGGTGACCCGCCCTCATGAATTTACTGTTGCAAGTAAATTGGCAACCAGGTCCCAACCTTTTATCGTCAGTCGAGGCAAATGTAAACGACACTTCTACTCCACCAGTTTCTTTCCTGGCAATTATCGCCTGTGAAACTCCCTTCCCCATGCTTTCTTCCCTGATAGCTACAATCTCCAAAAGTTTAAATGCAACGTCAATTACCATCTGTTATCCCCTTGACTCCCACCTTTCCATCACTTGTGCCGTTTTCTTTTCTGTCTTGCCACTCCTTTCATTGTAAGCTTCTGCGCCGAACCAGTGACAATACTGCCTTGACACTGTTTCATTGAGCAGGACTTCAGGTACGTTCCCGGGGCATTATTCATTTCATTTAGCCTCAGTGTTGCTAATGATTAAACACTTTCTCCACCGTCAATCCTTTCTGTAATTCCCGATTTAGACTTCGTACGCATGACTGCGGGGAGCCGAGTTCGAATTCCAGTTGAATTCACTTACTCGCAAATACCCTTGGGAAAGCTATTAATCCGTCTTTTCCCTCCAGTTATGGATTAAATAACAGGACAGATTGAGTTCTGTAGCCTTGGCTGGCAACTAGTCTACCGCAGAAAGCAATGGCAACCTACTGCGAGATAATCTTCTGCCCAGTCAGTCATGTCTCTTTCGAGACATGATCGCCCAAGCAACTAACTGACACATTACGCAAGCGTTAATAACTACTAATGGAAAATATTTCATTGGTACACGCACTTTCATGAATTTTGGTAAATTGCCCTTTTAAATAGGGTAAAATAGTTTAGGAAGTTTTTAGTAAAATCTATTTTATACTGACACACTCCCAATCTCTTCCCATTAAATTCATGGGCTGACGTAATATAACAAAATCGAATTATATATTTAAGTGTAGCTTAGAGTTGGAGCAAGGCCGAAATTGTAGCATATCTAGTGCATATCAAATTCACTAATCAGTCGTAATTGATCTATCGAGAAAAGTGATTTTACGCTTAGCTTAGATGTGATACAAAGGCAAAAGTATAGGGCACCCAGTGGGGATCAAGCTCATATTCAATTTTAATTATTCCAGCAGGACAAGCTTACTTGCTTGAAGTCGAAGTGCTCTCCTCTTCTAGTTATGAAGGATATTCATATTTCCCTGAGATTCCAACCCTGCGGCTGTAGGTTCCTTATCGCACTAAAAAGTGACGGTTGGTTAGATTCTGACGCCAGCATGACAGCTATTGCGGTGTCTGGGCATTTGTTCTCATTGGTCTGTGTGTACGGCTATCGGCACCCGGTAATAAACCAACTGCCAGTCATATCCTACTACCGTTGATAATTAGGTAAATACCGACTCCTGTTAAATATTTTCTTTGTTTGATAAACTTATATTTTATCCCCAAAAAGAACACATTTAAGACGGTTAGAAATAAAAGACAATTCCGAGGCATGTTTTTTTTTTTAATCATATCACCCCGAGCAAGGCGGTAACGCCACTGATGTGCAGGGCCTACATAGGAGTGAAAAGATTGAAAAAGAGAAAGCCGGAAACCACATCCTAAACAGGGAACAAGGGATGAGCCTCTTCATCTGTTCAATAGACGAGGGTGGAGTTTGAACCGAGCGATAGTTTAGTCTATCTACTCCAATTAAAAAAAAAGAGTGAAAAGATAGGAAAAGAGAAAAAATACCGGAAACCGCATCCTAAACAGGGAACAAGGGATGAGCCTCTTCACCTGTTCAATAGACGTAGATGGAGTGTGAACCGGGCGAAAGTTTAGTCTATCTACTCCAATGTGTTATTTATTTAAAGTCCAGCTAAAACAGAATTTGTAAACTAATCCCCTATGTAAGTTATATATTTAATTTAGCTTTTTTATTTCTAACGAAATACTCACTCCTAAATATTCAATTCAATTTCTTTTTGAATGAATACTTCTTTCTTTATACGTTTGTTTTTTTAACCCAAGCAAGAAAATACTGATAAATTGCAAATTTATTTTTTTTATATCCAGATTCCTTACTCTTGAAAACAAAGAAAGTTTTTATATCAAATAAAATATATTATTCAGATGAATGAAAACAAGTTTCAGATATTTGTATCTTGTTTATGTGTTAATACTTTCGTAGAAATATTAGATTTTAAAAATATCTCAGTGTAAAACTTTCTATGTCGAAAAGACAACAGAATGTATTGCGCATGTACGTAGAAGAGAACTTGTCGCCATAATTCTGTGCAAAATTAATGTCCTTGTTAGGACGTTAATTTCTCAAGCCTCCAACAATCCACACCCACATGAATCGCATCAACCAGGCGAGATTTTTAAAACATCTTTTCTCGCGTCCATTTTCAACAAACTCCCTTTTCTCTTTTTATATATATATATATATATATATATATATATATATATATATATGGGGGGGGTGCGAGTGTTGACAACTGCTTTTTTATATTACTTTTTTATTGTTGGTTTGTATTTTTTACTTGGCATTTCATTTTATACCGTTTCCTTCGCTACTCTATGATGATTTTTTTCCCGAGACGCAGCCGGAAAGACGTTTTAAGAAGCATTCTCGTAAAAATGTTTCTATAACATCTGTTGAAAGTTATTTTTTTTATTCTTTCATTATATTTCCATTTATATATCTCTTTTATTTTCGATTGTAATGTTTTTTATCTATTTATTTGTTTTTTTTATTTTTATTTTTATTTTTTTATTTTTTTATTTATTTATTTTTTTTTTTCATCTTTCTTTACTTTTTATTTCCTTTTTACTTTTGCTTAATCTGCTCCGGATTTCTCATCCATTTTTTAATTCATTTATCGCTAACATTCACTCCAATTTATTATTTAATTCTGAATTGTCGAATTTGTTTCGTCAAGATTTTATTAATCCATTTCCATTTTTTGTCTTTAATAATAAGGATATCAAAATAACATAGTGTTGATGTCTTAAAGAATAATGGTAATTTTAACACAACATTAACAAAAAACAAAA
>JBBBDQ010000871.1:1805000-1895000 GCA_037127315.1 Ascarosepion bandense | reverse complement strand
TATACACATATATATAACAATATATATATATATACATACATATATACATATACATATATATATATACATATATATATATATACATGTACTTATATATATATATATATATATATATATATATGTGTGTATATACACATTCACACACACACACACACACACACACACACATACACACATATATATATATGTCAGAATTGTGAAAAATAAATTATTTTTACAAAGATCATTCCCCTAACACTTATCCTGGAGGTTTCTTGATCCGAGATCTTTCAGCATTATTTATAATCCCACGTATGCATGTACATGAAAATACCGTCACAAAAATATTTAAAATAACTTTTTCCACAAGCAGACTTATACCATTAATCATTGTTAAAGAAAAATATATGAACTTAAAAAGCATCGCTAATTCATTTTTGAAAAATAGAAAAATAAAATTTGTGTGAGTGAATGAAAGAGGGGGGCTGGTGATGTATTCACTATTTTCTCGGTTGCCGAAATGTTTGGATGATGTTTCGGCTTGTTAGTTTTGTATTTTTTCTTTTTCCTCTGTTGTTTGGAAACTTTATTCTTCTTCACCCAGCCGGCATGTTCTCTCTTTCCCCGAACCATTTCATCTTTCGAATTACAAACCTTTTCTCAAGTTAATTATCTGATCCTCTTTGGAACTTGCATTTCGACAAGATTATATTTCATCATTTGATGCTTACGGTTTGTTATTCTTGCTTCCATTTTACATCGAGAGGGACCGGAGGTTGTTTTTTAATTTATGTTTGCGCCTATATTTGCGAATATGAATATGTATAAATAATACACAAATAAAACCATGTGAATGGAATAGATATTTGTATAATTAAACATATAGAGCGCGTTTACACATGTAGATAGTATTGAAAGTATAATATATATTCCAAACAAAATATGAAAAAATAAATACGAGTTAAAATAGCAGACACGCTACTATAGTTTCGTAGTTATTGGCTCCTCAGGCGGTGCAAGATTAAAAGTTATATTCTAGATATATGTGTTTATATTGGAGTAAATGCAAGTCCAAATATTGATGTTATGATTGAGATATGTCTATTATTAAGATGGAAACAGGAAAAAAAAGGCGGAGGTTTCATTTTGTTATTCTGCTGCGTAGGAATATTATTGAACAAAACTTTAGCAATAAAAGAGTAATCATTCCAACTGGTTTTCATATATTCCAGCTGAAATATATATATAGTACTGTACAAATGTTTTAAGACAAGAGCTATTTTATCTTTTATGAGGCATCAAAATAAAGTTTAAAATCACCCCTGTCCTAACACTTTTGCACACTACCGGTAGTGTACAAAAGTATTAGGACAAGTGTCAGTCAGTTGAGTGTAATACGTGATACACGCTTTGGGCGATCATGTCTCTTTTGAAACGTAACTGACTTTGCAGAAGATTATCCCGCAGTAGGTTGCCATTACTTTCTGCGGTAGACTGGTTGCCAGCCAAGGCTAAAGAACCCAATCTGTCCTATTATTTAACCTATACTGTTGAGAAGAGACGGATTAATACCTTTCCCAATTATATTTGTGCGTAAGTGAACGCAAGTAATTCAACTGGAATTCGATTTTTCCTAAAAACCTCACTGAAATTCAAATACAGAGTGAAATATCAAGTAAATTGCTAATAAATATTGATTATTTAAAACTAGGTGTAAAAGAAATCTATCAAAAAGAAATTATATTTAATTTTTCCTACTTTCTATTAAACACGTTATTAGGAAATTACTCTATGGGATATTTTTAATAAAAAAAAACTAATAAATCTAATGTTACTTCGCAAGACACGCTTTGGGAACAAACACAAGCTGCTTGGCAGCAGATACCATTAGATACATTGAAGAAGCTTGTGATGTCAATGCCTGACAGAATGACGGCTGTGATCAAAGCAAAAGGATATAATACTAAATATTAAATTTATTTTATAACAACTACTTTTTTTCTTATTAAAGCATTTATTGAGTAAATCAAATAAAATTACTTTAATTAAATTGTTTATGTTTTGTCAATATGCCTCATAAAAGATAAAATAGTTCTTATCCTAATATTTTGCACACTGCTATATATATATAACAAGTTTTCAGATGATGGGTTTCGTCCTTAGGACTTAATCAGACTAAATATGTTACGTTAGCGCGAATATACATGGGGGAATTTTTAATATTCTTTTCTTTAACGAAACGCGAGAAACGAAAACATTTTTCTACTACTTCATATGGTCCTGGGCATGACGGTAAACTGCATCCGGCAGCAAAGCCTCTGATTACGAGTGTATGAAAAGCATATAACTACCACTTGATTGCTGTTGTTCCCAGGTCCACCCTGACCTGGAGTGGTAGCACCTGTTATAGTCCCAGCTATGGGCAAATAGTCAACCCCCAAATTGGTGTCAAATCACGATGAATGTATAAAAATAGACTTTAATAGAAAAATGTACATTTTTGAACGAAAAATATTACCAACACATTTTGAAGAAAAAATTATTTCCATAACACATTTTTTAAGGAAAAAATTATTCTCAACAAAACATTTTTAAATACAAAACTAGAAGACATTTTCAGTTTTCTAAAGTAAAAAAAATAAATACAACAAATTTTCATTAAAATCTGTCTAAATTAACCTTCCCACTACAACCGAACATTAAAAAATACCTTAAAACCCTACCTTTTTTGCATTAAATAACTCACAGACATTGATTTGCCGTTAAACAAAACTCAATCTCTAACTTTTTATATATTTACCCACAATATTGTCCTTGATATATAAAAACATTATATATCTTTATCTCACATCCATATATATATATGTATATATATATATATATATACATATATATACATACATATATATATATAGTGTATTGTAACTAAGTTGTTGGACTCGTAGGTTTTTTAACCTTTTGTTCATGCATTTACTTTTATAAAGAGTGCTCGATACAAATGTAGAGCGTTATATATATATATACATTATATGTGTCTGTATGACAAATATTGAATCGATTTTGTTATATATTCTCTTGAAAAGTGGATGGTATTTCTTTTTCAGATACTAAAACTAAAGAAAAAATGTGCATGTATTTCATTTTATTTATTAACACACACACACACACACACACACACAAACACATATATATGCGCACCTGAATGTGTGTTATACGCACACATCTATTTAAATATAAACATGTACAATGATTCTATTTGATTTTACACACACACACACACACACACACATATATATATATATATATATATATATAAATGCGTGTGTTTATATACAGAAATATTTTTTAGATTTATTTGTTTGCAAGCAACGAAGAGATAAAAAGAGATATTTCAGTTTCTTTCATATTATATATATATATATATATATATATTTAGAGAGAGAGAGAGAGAGAGTAGGGGGAGAGAAAGAGGGAAGGAGAAAGGTTTATTTTTTCATTAACGTTCCCTTCATATTCTTTTTTAATCCGCTTTTTCCACAAGGCTAAATTTCTTTCCTTTATCCACTATACACTGTTTGCTGTATTTCCTATTTTATAAGGAATATATCTAAATAAATAAATAATAAAAGTTCCTGCTTCTATCAGGTAAACTCATGTTATCTCCTTCACACAGCAACTACAAAGCTAGTCCCGTCTCGCCTTGCCAAAATACTGAGACCCCCAGAAGATACAAATCCTATTCATCTAGTTCTTTCTCGGTAGCCAATCATAAAGGACACACACACACACACACACACACACACACACACAGAGTTAGAAATTTCTGTTTTTGTATATACAAAGCCACGCTATTCCACATTTGAAAAAGAGAATTCGTTCACGCAAGTTTTCCTTTCTATGCGTCGATAATGAAGACAGATTTAAAATGTTTCCAAGGTAACCGATTATTGATTTCACTGTGCATGCATCCACCCATATGTATGCTTGCGTGAAAATGACAAACAGTTGAGTGTAATAATCTGATGTACATATGTAGGTTTTGATTGATTGGTTTGTTTTTTGTATGTTTTATCAACATTTTGCATGTTATTTAATGCCAGAATATATTTTATATTGTAAGATTATTTTTTGGAGACATTAATGATTTATTGATACAACTCCTACTATTTAACCCATAACTAGGAAAAGAAGAGGTGGATCTATATCTTTCTTACGCCCGATCGAATCTGATCAAAAACCGATACTCAACCATCAATATGGTTCAGTTTCTCCAATTTTACTCTCGATGGGTACAATAAATTTCCATAGACATAATGAAGTTAGTTTATCCTTGGATGACTAATTTGACTCCGCTACTAGAAATCGTTACCCCGGTATCCTATCGGGTTTGATCAAAATCAGGTTTTCACCCTTTTTATTTTGGTTTTTGCTTCGGGTTTCGCTCTAAGTAGGTATAATTGTAGTTCTTAATCTCAGCCATGATACCATTTACTCAGAGGACTTATTTAGCCTTCAAATTTCAGTTTACGACGGAAAACTTATTTGACATCGATACATTATTTTACTTACATCCATTTTTTGCTTACATCCATTCCTTTTTCTTTCAATCTAAGGTTTTGTTTTTGACTGGAAAAAGCTATTGCTTTTTAGTCTTTCGTTCCAGGAGAATGGATTAGTTCTAAAGCTTTCATTACACCCGAGCAACGCCGGCCTATACTGCTAGTCGTAATATTTATTAAGGTTAAGCTGTGATGATGCTTAGTGCCAAGATTGTTGCTTTTTTAGTGGTTTACTAATAAAAAAATATTTTGGCAGGCAGGTTTCTTGTTGCAAGGTTGTTTTTATTTTCTTCTTGGTTTTTTGTTTGTTTGTTTTTTCTTTTTCTTTTTCTTTTTTTCTCGGGACGTAATGAAAAATAAATCGGAACGTGTATATCAACGTTTCAGATAAGCAATATTGATATTCAGGATTTACTACTGATCTTTTTTCTTTTCATCTTTTTTTTTTGTTTTTTACTGTAAAGGTTCACCCAGTACAATGTCCAGTGGTTACTTGAAGTAGAGCGTTATGTTAAGGGGTAGCATACACGAAATGGAAGGCAAGATATTTGTTAACTCTAAACTTAAACAGGTTAAAACTGTGGCGTTCGGGGAGACATCCCCTTAGAAGACGGTTTTGCAGATTATTTTTATGCTAAAATAAAATTGTAATTGGTTTTCCAAAAGATGGACAACAGTAAAAGTTTAGAAATTTTTGTTAACATTTTTCGTTTTTAATAGTTTTCACCCCAATCAAAACGATAAAGGGATTGCTTAGTATTATAGATGATTGACAAGGCATTAGCGTTGATGACAATGCATGAGTGGGCGGGGGGGTGTCCTAGAATAAAGTCACTAGCCAGGGCAGAACGTTCCATCGATAGAATCAATAGACACTTGACCGTGTCAAAGGCGAGCGTTCAAGTTAGAGGAAAACTGCTGTGGTTTGACCTGCATAGGGATGGGATCCTCTATGTCTACTAACAAAATACACGCTACGCATGAGTGAATAACTCTCTAGCTTTCAACCTAGATATGTGGAGGGATTATTCAGGTACTCAAACAAATGACAAAACCCGATCAGAGGGCTGAGGTTGATGATTCATTTATCCACTTTAGTAATTTAAAAAAAAAAAAATTGAGTTCATATGGATTACATAGTTAGTTTCATCTAATTTCCTATTGTGATACTTATAAAAAAAAACAGAGTTCATATCACCTCCCAATGATCCAGTAGGGAGACATTTATACACACACACAAATCAAAATCATTTAAAGCCTAATACTTCCTCTCCTAAATTTCCAAGAGAAAAATATAAACAAGAATTAACAAAAAACGACCCTGTTTCTCAACTCAGTCAATACCTAATACACGCTTAAGTGATCATGTCTCGAAAGAGACATGACTGACTAGGTAGATATATTTTCCCGTAGTAGGTTACGATTACTTTCTGCGATAAAGTGGTTGTCAACCAAGGCTATAGGACCCAAATCTGTAGTGCTATTTAACCCATGGATGTGCTTTGTGGTGCAGTGGATATCGGTTCGGAACGAGAAATCGTAGAATCGAGTTCGAATTCCAGTAGAAATCGTTGCATTAACTTTTGCGCAAATCTCTTTAGGAAAGGCATGAATCCGTAACTTCTCCCTTTAACTATGGATTAAATAACAGAACAGATTGAGTTTTATATCTTTGGTTGGCAACTAGTTTACCGCATAAAATAATGGCAACCAACTGCGTGAAAATCTCCTGTCCAGTCAATCATGTCTCTTTCGAGACACTTAACTGACTGATTTAACTGTTGTGGTGTTCTCCCTCTAATAAATCTATGTTGGACTCTTCCGCCTACTATAAGATTAGTAAGAGAGGAGACCTTAGGGGAACAGTCGAAATAATTGAACGCTGGACAACCGACACAAGCACTAGTCATGTAATACTCTTCTGTTGTGTTTACTGTTAAATATACAATATTTCTATAACACATGTTTTGCTTTTTCTTAAGCCTTTCGCTTGGTCACACTATTAACCCACAGCTGGAGGGAAAGAGACGGATTAATAACTTTCTTTCCCAAGGGTATTTGCGCGTAAGAGAATGCAACGAATTCATCTAAAATTCGAACTCGGCTCTCCGATTTCTCGTTCCTAACCAATACTCACATCCGATTTCCAACTTAGTCTTTTTAAAACCATTTTTCATACTTTTTTATAACAAAGGAAAATGAAAAGGTTGTCTCAAGAATTTGTAAAAAAGAGACGGAATTGATTCTCACTTAATCCTATTCACTTTTTCTAAATTGAAATATACACTAAAACATGCGTGTTCTTCCATTCTTCTTCTATTATGTTCCCTTCAGGAAGTTGGTAGCCATGGCTCTCCACAGCTTCTTTTGTAGCTAAGTGCTTACATAAGCTCGATAGGTATGTCATGACTTTCTTGCCCTCAGTATGCCATGTTTTCTTAGAAAAAAAATTCCAACTCTCTTTTTCAGATGCAAAATATAAGTGGTCTTTTTGTTTATATTTTCTCTAAAATTTTGTCGTTATTCACATATCCAGTTCATTTTTTCTCAGCATCCTTCTGTAGAATCACATTGCTGTTCCTTCAAGTCTCTTCTTTCTTTATGAGGAAATTGTCTACTATACACTGTCACAGAGAAGGACCAAAATTACATAACAGTTCAGTGCATTTTTCTTAGTTTCTGATTACATTTTTCTATATCTTAATACTTTACTTAGATTCTGTAAGGCATCTTTAGCTATTTAAATGAGCCATCGGATATTGAGGTTGTACTTTCCGTCCTCTGTTAAAATGTTTGCCATATATTTAAATTTTTGTACTTACTTCATTTTGATATCACCAATTTGTAATTCGACTGTTGTGATATCATTTTTACGGAATTCCATAGAGTCAGTCTCCTTACAATTGGTGCTTAAATATTGTTTCAAACGCATAGAATTGTCAAAGGCTGTTATTGGGTTAGAATTAAACGCTAAGTTCATAGAGCGTGTCTCGTAAATGATACACGGATGCGTTTACAGGAGTGGTGAGCCAACAGAACATATTGGTGAAGACATGTTGAAATCGACTTAGCTGCGTGCAGGAGAGAAGGAACTTGACTGAACATGCGCAAAGAGAAATGTAATGCGGTTTTGAATCAGACAACTTCAGAAAAGAATAAAATGGTGAGTGGTGAGTTGAAAAGCTAAAAGAAGGTGCTTAACTGGAAGGGAAATAAATGAAAAATTGGTTGGAGGAAAAACAATGTTTGTATCAAGTGAACCTCAGACGGAAGAAGCAGAGTGTAACGGAAAGAAGGAGGGAGGAAAAGATAGGAAGTGACGAAAAGACTGAGAGGGAAGAATAAATAGAAAGAGAAAAAGCATATCTAAAAGAGAAAGAGGAATAAGAGAGAAAAAGACAGAGAAGAAAAGAACAGGAAAAAAACAAAACAAAAGATGTACGACGGAAGTGAAAAGTAAAAAAGAGGATAAAAAAATAAAAGAAACAAGAAGAAGTTTGGGAAAAAAGAATGAAAATAACAATGAAGTAAAAATAATGAAAATAAAAAAGAAGAGGAAAGAATGAAAGTAAGAAGGAAGCAAAAAGAATGAAATAAAAAGAAGAGAAATGAAAGTAAAAAAATATAAATGAATGAAAGTAAGAATTGAATAAAGTGAATGAAAATAAGAAAGAAAAAATGAATGAAACTAAAAATCAAACAAAACGAATGAAAGAAAGAAATGAAAAAAAAATCAGTAAAGAAACAAAACGAATGACAGTAAGAAAGAAAAAATGAAAGTAAGAAAGAAAAATGAATGAAATAAAAAAGAAGAGAAAAGAATGAAAATAAGAAAGAAGCAAAAGGAATAAAATCAACGAAGACAAGAGTAAAAGAAATAAAGAATTAAAATGAATGTAAGTAAGAAAGAAGAAAATAGAAAATAAACGAAAACATAACTGCAAAAAAAAAAAAAGAACGAAAGAAACTACGTCAAAGAAGAAATAAAATACGAAGAAAATGCCAAAGAGATGAAAATAAGTTAATCCAAATGAAAAACTAAGGAATGAAATTTGAACGATAGAAAACGTTAATCTGAAAAGAGATATACAATGATGGCTCAAATTTAAAGCGTCATTTTTTATTTTTTTTTTTAGTCTTTTCGAACTGAAGGAATATTCATTTCTTTTACGATATCCGCATCCAGTGTAAGAAGCTAGCAAAACTACGTTTCTTCTCTATATCCTTTAGCTTGAGCTAATACCCCCAAAAGAAATAAGAAGAGAGGTGTAAAGAAGCTTTTTCTTCCTTACTCTACTCATAAGCACGGGTCACTAGCTTTGTCATCGGTCCAGTGACATAATGGATGCCAAACAGTGGGACTTTATAAACATTTACCAAAATGTATCGTGTTAAGAGACACTTTAGCTGATGGCGGAATTGAAGTTACGAGATAAAAAGGGGTGGCGGTCCCTTTTAAGAGATTAACAGACAGTTTTTTTGGGTTTTTTTTTGTTATTTTGAGAAAATTGGTAAAGAGATTGGTTGCCTCGAGGCTAAAATAGTAATCTATATTTCGCACTGTGTTTGAGGTCGGTGTTCATTGTTCTGGTGTGAAAAAAAAAAAAAAAGCAAAAACAGGATTGCGAATGCTGATTTTCCTGACAAATGAACTTAACTCACTGGTGCCCCCTTTACTCGAGCTACTAGATTAACAACTAGGTCCAACCCTTTTACGATGAAACCGAGAAAATGTAACCGCAATTTCTTAACTTAAAGCGTCTTTTCTCGCACTTCCCGCCTGTGAAATTCCCTTCCGTATACTTGCTTCTCCGACAGCTACTATCTCCAAGAATTCAAATGCATGGTCAATAGTCATCTCCTGTCTCACTAACTCGCATCCGTTCTCTCAAGTTCTTTTCTCCATTCACCCCACTCTATCAGACTAGTATTATCATCCTTCTATTGTCCTCTTCTTGACCCCCCTATAACCTACACATCTTTCTCATCACTTTTCCCCTACGTAACCCCCTGCTCAACAGTAGCAGTAAAACTACCTTGCTTAGGGGGAAATGATTAAAAAACAAAGAAAATAGGTCATCTTTTTCTCCAAATATTCGAGTAGTACATATTCGGCATGTTACACCGTTCAACATATTAAATGTGAGTATTACTAGAAAATATGCAACAGAGACAACGATGGAATTATAATTAGAATACTGATTAAAATCATTCTAGATTTTCAAACTAACAGAGAGAGATAGTATATATATATATATATATATATATATATATATATATATATATATATATACATGTGGGTGTGTGTGATTGAAGAAAGAACAGTAGAAATTTCATGAATGTTAGATGTCGAGTTATTTATTTAACTTAAACAGAGAAGTTTTTATTAACAGAATAATATGAAGTTGTTTCGAATTAAGAATCATGTTTTTATCTTCATTTTCATTGGCTTGTTAAATGTCGCTTGACCATTTTATGGGTTTAGTAAGCAACAATCTTTATTGCGTAGACGTTACGATTTTAATAATGACATTTGTGTGTGCGTTTGTGTGTGTGTGTGTGTGTGTGTGTGTGTGTGTGTGTGTGTGTGTGTGTGTGTGTGTGTGTTTCATTATTAAAATGATAGGGTAATTTAAGTGTGTTTTAAATTTAAGGTATATTAGTGTATATTAATTGTATGATAAATATTTACAAGTGAATGAGTAATGTTCGGTTACAGCATCGGCAAATGTTTGGAACTTACATTCATTAAGTACAGCTTATATATATATATATATATATATATATATATATATATATATATATATATCTGTGTGTGTGTTTTTTAAAAGGAAAAACACACACACAAACACTTAATTATTCTGACTGTTTCCTATTTTCACTTAATATGAACACGTATTTATATTTTTAGAATAAATTCATTGACACGTAAAATTCATAGATCAGCGATATCTGAGCGTGTTACGAGAATAAATGAAGCAGTTGTCGGTCTTTCAAGTGTTCTATTGACATTTTTATCCGGACAATAAAGGACGTCCTTAAAGATTATGAGTATTTGTCGCATCGTTGATGTTACATTGAAATGACATAGATTAATCTAAGTTCAGCAGAAGTCTCTCAGTGCCGCCTCTGTTTAGTAAAAGAATCTGGAAGACAGTTATTTTTGTAATGAAATAAATTGTCACTGGATTCTTCACACGTTTACCTTTTCTCTCGTCTAAACCAAATTTGTAATTTTTAAGCTTGGCTTGGAAGTGATTTGAGTGAGAGTATGTTTTTTTTTTCATTTTTCTTTTCATTACTTTTAACCATCTCGCCACAAAGCAGGTGTTTATCAAATAGATTCTTAATTGTTGACCCCATGTATATTATTTTGTTTATAGATTAAACTTAATTACTAAAAGTAAGTGCGTTGTGATGCAATAGATATCGCCTTGGAATGAGAAATTAGAGAGCCGAGTTCGAATTCCAGCTAAATTCGTTGCATTCACTTACGCGCAAATACCCTTGGGAAAGGTATGACTCCATCTCCTCTCCTCCAGCTCTGGGTTGAATAGCAGGGCAAAGTGGGTTCTATCTTTAGCTTTGGTTAGCAACCTGTTTACCGCAGAAAGTAATAGCAACCTACTGTGAGAAAGTGATGTCTCGAAAGAGACATAGTTTCCAAAAGGTGTTTCACATATTGCAATTAATTGAGTGACTAAAATAGACTTACGAAAGGTTATATATTCTTTTACCCTGAGGTAGTTCTTAAATGGTTTTTCATTCAGGGCATTATTTTCTGAATGACTCAATGGCCTTTTGTCTGACTAGTATAATATGAGTAAATACCTATTCATCCGAATCGAGCGAGTACTTCAGTAATCTCTTAAAGTGAAATACTTCTCAAAAAATATTTTATCAGGTTGCGGTTGAGGAAGGGTAAGTGTATAGTCGAAAAATATTAAACAGAATGAGGTGCTAGGAAAGGAGAGGACATATAAAAAGTGGAATAATTATGGGTGTAGTCTTTTCGTGGACTTTAGAAATCTTATCAGTCAACAAGGAAAGAACTTGTTCGTGTACACGATTTATTTTGGCAATTTATTCAAACTCCATTTCCTAAACTGACTTTCTTGTTTACACGATTCTTTCGTTTCCTTAAATCTTGCCTTGAACATTAGCTATCTAATCTTCTGTAGATATTTACTAAGCTTAGCCTAGTCTGGTACAAGGCCATGAGCAAAAATATCAATGAAAACTAAGCACACTCGCAAATACGTTCAAAGCAAACTCTCTTTTCCAGGTGTTAATGAATATGGTGATTTTTTTAAGCGTAGCTTAGATGTGGAACAAAGTCGAATTTATAGGTTACCTAGTAAGGATCGAACTCACTATTCAAGAGTAATTGATCTACATAGTCAAGCTTGCTAACCATTGCACCTCACTGAAATGCCCTTCATTTTCTAGACGTATCTAAGATATGCCACGAGGGCGAAAATATGTAGCACCCAGTGTGGATCATTAGTTATTAAGTTAATCACAAGAGTGCGGAAGTATTGATTGTTCGGGAAGACGCAACATTATGTGGCTAGGTTAAGCGTAATACACGCTTAGGCGATCATGTCTTGGAGGTGACATGACTGACTGGGCAGAAAATTTTCACGCAGTTTGTTGCCATTAATTTTTGTGAATCACCTTTCTGGTGTAATTGATCTATCTAGTCAAGCTCGCTAAACACTGCCAGTCACTGAAGTGCGCTTCATTTTCTAAACGTAAATTGGATGTGTCAGAAGGCCAAAGGTATTGGACACTCAGTGAGGATCGAACTCACTATTCATTCGTGACTGATTTATCGAAACAAGTTAGAAAATTATTACACCACGTCGAAGTTTCCATGTGCTAATGAAGACACACGGATATCTATTTAGAATATAAGGAACATTCAAATTGCAATTTGAAATTTTTATTTTGATATTAAATGTACTGTAACTCCTTGAATGCAGTTGTTATAGTCATTTTATTGAGTCGAATCATTCGTATTCCCTGCGTGTTTAAAAGCTAAGGACAAAGTAGAGCCCCCCCCCCCCCCAACTACTGCTACTTTGTAAAATAGTGCACCAATAGAATGTTTCCCTGAAAAGTACAATTGTAACTTGTTCAAGGCAAATGTCAAATGTCATATATTCTCCATATCCCCCAAATTTTCACTTCCTATCACTCCATTCACTCATCACACACCACTTTTTTTTAATCGTATCACCCCGAGCAAGGCTGTAACGCCACTGATGTGCAGGGGGCTACATAAAAGTAAAAGATTAGATAGGAGTATAGTAAGGAGAAAGACGAACCAGTTACAGGGTGTGTCAGAGAAAGTCGAAAGAGAAGGGTGGGGATACAGGTGGGATAACAGTTGCAAAGGTAGAGAGAAAGGAAAAGATATACAGGGTGTTGTAGAAAGAACTAGAGTCAAGTGGTTAAGAGATGGGTATTGACATTGCATTTAAATTACTGGAGGCTTACGGCCATATCACGTTGAATACACCGGTTCTCGCTCGATCACCGAAGTTAAGCAACGTAGAGCTTGGTCAGTACTTAGATGGGTGACCACTTGGGAATACCATGTGCTGTAAGCGTTTAGTGACGGATGTGCGTTGTCGTGCAGTGGATATCGGTTCGAAAAGAAATCGGTGAGCCGAGTTCGAATTCCAGTTGAATACCCTCATTCACTTAAGCACTGGTACCCTTGGGAAATGTATTAATTCCTCCCTTCCCTCCAGTTATGGGCTAAATAACAGGGTAGGGCTTGGGGACCCTGTTCTTAAAAACAAATCCCAATGAATCTTAATTCTCGAAAAGAAAAAAGTATTACTCGACACAAAACTTATATAAAAACAACAATAAATTGTTGAAAAGGAAAAGGTATTACCAGCAATAAAAAAATTAGTTGGCAATAAATGACCCGCCGAGGTTGATAAGCCATAAAAACAAAACAATCAACAAAAAAAAAAATTTCCTGGAGGTTGTATCCGTCATTCATTATAAAAATGCAAAATTCTACTTTGAGTAACTCACGAGTTTTTTACTGTGTGAGATTTTTATATGGCAGAGAATGTTGGACAATATCTTCGAAGATGAAGGAAAAACTTGAAGCAGCTGAAATGTGGTTCTACAGAAGGATGCTGCGAATATCATGGATCGAGCTTGTGAGCAATGATGAGGTTTGGGAAAGGATGAAAACGAAAAGGAAATTAATACTGAGCATCAGTAAGAGACAGATAAAGTTCCTGAGACATACAATGAGGAAGGAGGGCTTGGAGAACTTGATACTAACAGGCCAGACAGAGGGAAAAAGAAACACGGGAAAGCAACGGATAACATATATGAAGAACCTGATCAAGTGGATGACGGAACGAGGGTTGCGTTGTATAACAGGAGAAAGCGTGCTAAGAGCCACCAGGGATAGGCAGATGTGGAAATCCATGATCGCTTATGCCCTGAAAAAACAGGGCACATAAAAGAAAAAGAAGAAAATTTTATATGTAAAAAACATGGAAACAAACCAATGTACGGATTTTCAACAGTTAGAAATTTTGTTGCTGAATCTTACTCGACTGCCTAACCTAGCCACATGATGTTGCGTCTTCCCGAACAATTAATACTTCCGCACTCTTGTGATTAATACAGGGGTTTTCAAACTGTGGTCCGCGGACCACAGTGGGTCCGCAAGGATAAGATAGGGCGTCTGTGGATTAACTCATCACGTGAAATTCAAAGTAATTTAAATTGACTTTTGTTACATTTTGCATCAACATGCAGTATTAATTTATTTCATTTGAACAATTATGTCTAAAGTAAGCTTAAAACCAGTTATTACTACGTTAATGCAAAACTATAAGCTATTTTTAGTAAAAATTTATGTATAAATTTCATAAGTGTTTATATTGGAACTATAAAGGGGTCCGTAAGTAAAAAAGTTTGGAAAACCCTGGATTAATATATCAATTCTGGTTATATATCTACAACTGACATGAAAGAGAAATGTAAGCCGGCGCATAAGATCCAGAAAAAAGACCGACGATTTTTCATTCGAAGTGGACAACTTACGAAAAATAAAAATTAACGCCAATTGAAATTGAATCCATTCTTTTCTCGGGTGGGTAAGATTTTTTCTCTGTACCCTGTTCCACAAAGCTTTGCTTTCACCCGTAATTCACTTCCACCCCTCCCCAAAAAGCGATAAACCCGTGAGAACAAGACACCGCGGGTGGAAAGTATCCGTAAGATGTAACTAGGTTGGGAAGGTGAGAAAAGAGCTATAGGAAGACAAAAATCAAGGGTAAAATTCTCGTCTGGAAAGTATGTTAAAAGAAGTGGAGAAGGGAGAGAAAAAATGTAATATATCATATGGTAGACCAAAATAAAATGGCTTTTTTATATATATATATTAGACTTTGAAAAAACAGTAGCTACTCTAGCATCTACGCATTGTTCATTCAGTAATGAATTAGAACACTCTCAGCTATTGGCGTATGTATACATAATATATCACACGCTACAAGTCTGCCTCCTTCTACCGAGCTACCATAGCTCAAAGGTAGAATTGCCGACTCATTCGGTCGGGTTTCAATCCTGGGTAAAAAGCAATCGGATGTCTAACCGTACTGATGAGCTGTGATACAGCGAAACTATTTACGCTCTCACACCCTGAGTGAGCACTCTGGAAGAATGGTAGACTTTGAAAAAAAGTAGCTACTCTAGAATCTGTGTATTGTTCATTCAGTAATGAATTAGAGCACTCTATCTACTGGCGTATGTTTACATGGTATATCACACGCTAAAAGTCTGCCAATTTATACTGAGCGCCCATAACTCACAGTTAGAATCGCCGACTGACGCTAATTCGGTCGGGTTTCAATCTTGGGTAAAAAGCAATCGGATGTCTAACCGTACTGATGAGCTGTGATTCAGCGAAACAGATCTGTCTGCGGATGACTATACACACACACACACACATATATGTATATATATACTGTTAAACATAACAGACAATGAATGTCTATTATGTTTAATCATGAGCAGTTCTAAGCATCATATTTTGGTTTTAATTCCAGGTGAAAATAAAGATAAAAATTGTCCTACAATTGGATATTTTTTATTATGTCGGTTGTAAGATTTCGGCTATGTGCCATTTTTCAGAGAGGTTACAAGGACGTTAACATAGATACATCCAACAACAAAGATGATTTTTCTTATGTTGACATAAAACATTGCTATACAACGATAACAGTCACAGAATAGCAGACGCAGTTCGTAAATTTGTAATGCCCTTCTATGACGTCTTACCGCGTGAGAGACCGAAACGTTAAGAGAACCATATGTCTAAATGCAATGTTATGTGTTATAACCATATTGTAATGTGATTTTATTAAGTGTGGGTTGTTTTGATTTAATGCAGATGGCCTCCAATACCTGAAAGTTCTTTTTATTGTGTTTATGAGTGAATTTTATTGTGTTATGACTAAAATCTGTCTAATATTTCCTATATAAATAATACGTAGAAATGTTAAACCAATAAATAATAATAATAATAATAATAATAATCAAATTAAGCTCATCATATATTATAAAAAAATCTAAAACAATTAACCTCTGACATATTAGTCACTTGCGTAGTCGAGTGGTCAAGACACTTCAGATCTAATTACAATTTCCCATCGGGAACGCAGGTTCGAATCCTGGCAAAGGACGCATATTTTCCGAACAATATTTCTTGATTATTCAGACCAGTAGATGTTAATAAATATATTGCTTAATTATAAGTTAATTTACGTGGAAACACAGGTTCTTCTTCGATTACTGAAGTTAAGCAATATCAAACCTGGTCAGTACATAGATGGGTAGCTGTGTGGTAATACCAGATGTTGTAGTGTAAGTTTGAATGTGCGGGTGGTATCTTTTCCTTTCTCGCTACCTTCGCAACTGTCTTCATTCCTGTGTTCACATCCTTCTCTTGCCCTTTCTCTTTCACCCCCTATAGCTGGTTTGTCTTTGTCTTCAATCTCCTCCTGCCTAAAATATTAACTCTCTTATGTAGCCCCCTGCACATCAGTAGCGGTACCACCTTGCTGGGGGTGGAATGATTAAAAGAAAAAAGATCTCTGATGAGATAATAAAAGCGATGGATGTAAAAAGAGAAACCTGAAATCAGTAGCATCTGAAATTAAGATACTTTTCAACACGCTTTGGAGATATGTTCATAGAGGAAACGGGAAGTGGAAATGACTTTGTTACATTAAAACGTGTCTTGTTTTCACTGATAAAGAAGAGAAATTAGAGAACTACATCCGTACAGCCTCTAAAACATACTTTGGCTTATCACCAGAAGAAATGAGGAATCTCTCCATTCTGTGTGCCAAAAGAGCTTTTGATTGAAACCCCCTTAATTATTGGAAGAAAACGGATGTGCAAGTATAGAATAGTTTGTGGCTTTCATAAAACAACATCCAAATTTAACAATACTTAATTTTGGTTAACGTTAAAAGTCTCTATTCGACCAATGTTGTTTTGTTGTGCATTATGTGAGCAATGATGAGGTTTTGGAAAAGATGGAAACGTAAAAATTAATACTGGGCATCAAAAAAAGTACCTGGGATATGGAATGAGGAAGGATAGATTAGGGAACCTGATACTAACAGACCAGATACTGGAAAAAAAGAGTCAGGGGAAAGCAGCGGATAACATATTTGAAGGGCCTGAGTTAGTGGATGACAGAACGGAAGCTGCGTGGTGTTACAGGAGAAAGCGTGCTAAGAGCCACCAGTGATAGGGAGACGTGGAAAGCCATGATCGCCTATGTCCTGAAAGGACAGGGCACATAAAACAAGAAGAAGATTTACCATTGTAGCATTCAAGCAACTGATGTATGAAACTGATCAAAATGTTGCAGCAACTTTTCAGAAATCTAAAAACATTGTAGCAATTACAGGTATCAAACAAGTTCAATTTGTTTTTTTCCTAAACATGTCCAATTATCAATATTATGCGTTACTGTCTAAGTCATTGGTTCTTTTGTTCCAGTCATCCTGATATTACTAGAATTTTTTTGTTCAGTACTTTATACAAAATGGATCAGTTGAATATTTTAGAGTAACTATCTATCGCCAATGGACGACAATAAAACATTGTCCTGAAGTCATAAGCATTTAGGGACACATGGTCATAGCACAATGACCAAAACACACACACACACACACACACACACACATACATATATATATATATATATATATATATATACATATATATACGCTAAGTAGCTGTCGTTTCTTCACTTTGAAATATTTAATTTTGAGGCAATACTTCTGTAGAGTGGACCATTAGAAAATTTGAGGAAAATTCATTATAGATAACGACAGTTGTCAAAGTCACGACAGTTGCCAGAATAAAATAATACTGATTTTGTATCGATTTTCATAGAGGTCGAGTTTATATTACATTGTCATAAATCTATATAACTTTTATAGGCTTATCTAGTCTTAATTTATTTACAAATGTCATTAATACATAACATTTTTTTTTAATTTTCGGAATTTTAAAACATTTGTTTGCGGTTATTTTTTTTTTAATCAGGGGCAAAGGTCCAAACGTTATTTCTTAATAAATAGTTATTTACAAAATAAGAATAATCGGATCTATAAACGACGGGGTAATCAAATAAAATATGCTACTTATTATACCTCGAGCGACGAGATGGACTGGTCCACGCTTGCATAAATATGTGAAGAGAACGCGCGACAAGGAACGCAGGAAAACCGTATTTCCCGTGTAAAAATCGTCCACGTGCCACATTCCTCCTATGTCGGGAGGCTCGAGTAAATACCGAGACAGCAAAGGCCGTATTTAGCGGTCGCATGATAAAATACAATAGAAATCTGCAGCTGGACTTTAAATGTGACTGAACTCTATTAAGTAATAAACATTACAATACTATTATACACTATTAAAAGCACCGAACATTCATTTTTTACGAGATACATTGTTTGCTATCAAGGAATTGTAATAAATTATTATTTTTATTTAATTGTTTATATTTTCTTTCATACAAAACAAAGCAATAAAGCCACTAAGATATAAAGTGTTAAACAGAGTGAAATAAACTGAGAGGACAATAAAAGTACAGGATTTGGTGAGAGAGAATCTGACGATTGAAACTCAATTTAAATATTTGAAGATCATAGTTAGTAGGAAACACAGGAGACGAAAGTGGGAGAAGAAAGTTGGGTAATATTCATCAATTTCAATAATGAAATTATGAAACCAAGATGCCAATATAATTCCTGATATATAGGTAACAACAAAAGAAAACTAATCAGAAGAATTACCATGGACATATTTATAGAAAAGGCACAGGGAGTCGATGTTATGGTGGTGAGAAAGTGACGGAAACGGAAATGGCTGGTCATGATCGATGTGGTTATAGATGTTTCTTTGGATTTCGGTCACAATCTCAAGATATAGAACAGAAATAATGTAACAGACATGGCAACAATATTTCGATATACGAACGAATGGTAAACCTGAGTTTAATACAACTCCCTTTATTCGAGACGCAATATATATATATATATATATATATATATATATATTGTATCGCGGTTATGGGATGTGCGTTGTGGTGCATTGGATATCGGCTCGGAACGCAGAATCGAGTTCGAATTCCAGCTGAATTCATTGCCTTCACTTACGTGCAAATACCCTTGGGAAAGGTATTAATCCGGCTATTCCTTCCAGTTATGTGTTAAATAACAGGACAGATTAGGTTCTATAGCCTTGGTCGGCAACCAGTCTACCGCAGAAAGCAATAGCAACCTACTGCGGGATAATCTTCTCTTTCGAGACATGATCGCCCAAAGCGTGTATGACTGACTAAATGTCTTAGTTGGAAACATGGTTACGTCTTCTACTGGGCATAAATTGGGGGATTGGTTTTCTATTGTTATGAAGTAATAAACTGATCCCCTAATAATTACTACTTAATAATATAATACATCTCTTCCCCCTCTACCTATGTGTCAAATAATGGCAACCTACTGCGGAATAATCTTATGCACAGTCAGTCATGTACTTTCGAGACATGATCGCCCAAGTGTGTATCACGTATGTCACTTAACTGACCGATCCTAGTTCAGGTCATTAAAATTTTCCTCGGGTAATAAAATAAAATAAACTTTATAATTTTTATTATGCGTCTAATTTTATTTTTGTGTTTATATTAAAAACGATCAAAAGCGCTCTAATGATTTTTTTTTTTACTTTCAGCTACTGCAATTCATTGATTTTATTATTCCCCATCGAATTATAAATGATTTCTCTTATACTTTTTGAATCTAATTTATTTCCTCAGAAATTCACAGCTGTATTTTATAATTAAAATTCTTGAATGTTCACAATGCCTTGTAGTTTCTGCTGAAGCAGAGTCCACTTTTGATTCGAGGTTCCGTTCTCACACAAAGCAGGTAAGGAAACTTTCCTTTATGTCATTACAACAATCAATTTTAAAAAATAACGGTCAGTGAGTTGTGGACGCAAGACGTCATTGAAAACTGTCCTATTTATAGTTTACACGCCTTAGTTGAACAACACCTTTTTTTATTCAATTCAATTGTTTTATTTGTTCGTTAATATCCGTTCTTCCGGGCAACGCCCTTCTTCGCAATATTGCAAGAAAAACGTAACATAAAAAAAGAAAATCCTTAATAGAGGGTTACCGAAAATCCCGGCCTCATATTTTAGAAACTCTCTCTTGTTTTCGAACAGGATTCAGCCTTTAGAGGGCTGTCTCCAGCCATCATCGCCGGCAGTACACCCCAGGGTGCATATTGTCAAAAGCAGCAGTAATGTCTCCCTTAACGCCTACACTTACACACAAAGCAACCCTCAATTCAAACTAGTTATGCCCCTTAACACCCTTAGTACCCCGGGGTAGGGAGAAGAAGTACCGATTTTGTCGGATTTTCTTTTCGATGTGCGTATCTTGGTTACCGTAAACTTTAACGAAATAAATAAATAAATAAATAACAAGCTCCCTGAAAAAAGTCTTCCTCATCTTGTTTACCTTTTAAGGCTAACTCCCTAGGTAATCCCGTGTAGATGCAGGAAGCCCGTAAAGAGTGCGATCAAGTGGCCACAACACTGTAGGAGACCCAAAAGAATACATTTGTGAGCTTTGTCCACAAATTTTAAGTGGCTTCAAAATAACACTCTTGTTCCCTCATTAGACTAAATGACTTATGATTCATAAATCTATTGATAAACTGGGAGACGTGTACACTAATTTCGATGGAAACCTACAATTTTTATTACCTCATATTTCTTTTTAATTAGAATAATTCTGTTATTAAAAAGATTAATTATTATTATTAAAAAAAAAACAAGTTTAGAGAGTTACAATTGAGGTTGGCTAGTTGCAACGGTATGTTCTATTCTAACAGTTTCTTTTATCGCACTTCTTGTTTTTGGAACTATCTTCCGGCTAAATGTTTTCCAGCTCAATTTGATCCTCAAAAATTTAAATGCAATGTCAATCGTAATCTTCTGAATACTCTTATATTGTTCTCGTTCCTTAACAATGTTTCCTTTTTTTTCTTATTCTTTTACGGTAGCCTTTTGTGTTTTAATGGCCTTACTGCCTTGCATGGGGTGAAATGAAATTCTTAAAAAATGTCGTTGAAGTTATGTTTTATCTCAAACCTCTATAATTTACATTCGAAACATCTTCCTATCTCTAACTATCACCGAAGTTAAACAAGTTCGAATCTGGTTATGACTTAGATAGATGACCTTTTGTGAATAACAAATGCTGTAAGCTTGGATGTACGGGTGTTTAGAATTTAAAATCGTAGAGTCGACTTCAAATTTCAATGGCGTTCATTATATTCACTTATGCCCAAACTAGCAGTATAGCCCGGCGTTGCTCGGGTGCAATGAAAGCTTTAAAGCTCATTCATGGTCCTGGAGCTCAGACACAGCCTAAAGAATATTTGTGTGAAGTTTGGTGAGAATCGGATAAAAATTGTGGATTTGTATAAAGGACATACAGACAGATAAACAGACACACACACAAACATCTTGCCTTATATATATATATATATATATATATATATATATATATATATATATATTATCGATTTTCTGCACTGTTGTAAGAACTGCAACCTTGAAACTTCTGAATTTGATTAAAATCGGACCACTCCTCCTATAACCCGATTTTTTCGATTATCAATTTTAGGTATTTATCGGGGGTACCTCGACACAAAACCTAGCTAAGAACACTCGCAGACGCTTATAGTAAAACTGTGTAAATTTTCAAGAAAATCAGTTCAGCCGTTTCGGAGTCTATAGGTAACGGACACACACACACACAGACACACACACACACACAGACACACACACACACACAGACAAAGTTCCATTTATAAATAAGTTTAGATATGTTTGGGAAAGGTGGGTATCCACCACTTCTCTCTCTAGCTAGAGATTAATTTGTAAGATTTGTATTAGGAAATCAGTATTCTTTCAAGAAGAATTCTTACAATATAAAAATATTTATTTTAAATATCCTAAAAAATGTTGATAAGCCATTAAAAAAAAAAACAACAATATTAATTATTAAATTTTCAAAAAAGTGGTTCCAATTAACTACAGATTTCTTAAGTAGAATGATCGCCATAGTAACGATTTTTGCACCATTTTTCCGTTAATCTGATCATGTTCTAACTTAACGAAACGTTCACAACAGAATAAACTATTAAATTTCTAGCTGGTTTTTGCATCTTCTATTTTACATACTTTGTTTAGACTGTTCATATCAGAAGCTTTCAGATCCTGGGCATGACGGTAGCAAGGCCTCTGATTGGGAGGCTGTAAGGAGCATGGAACCACCTCTTAATTGCTGTTGTTCCCAGGTCCACGGTGACCCGGAATGGTAGCACCTATTAGGGTTCCAGCTATGGGTAAATAATTAACACCCCAAACTGGAGTCAAAACACTATGAAAGTATAAAAATACATTTTATATAAATATATACAAAAAAATAGACTTTTAGAGAAAAATCTACATTTTTTAAGGAAAACATTTTTTAATACAAAACTAGAAGACATTTTCAGTGTTCTAAAATAAAAAAAAAAACAAAACATTTTCATTAATATCTGACTAACTCAACCTTCTCACTATAACGAAGCATAAAAAATACCATAAACCCCCACTCTTTTGGCATTAAATAACACACAGAGTTTGATATGCCGTTAAGCAAAACTCAAACTCAAACTCAAACTCAGAAGCTTTTATCAATTATTCTTAATTGACTAAATAGACATTGAAATATGTCATTTGCTTGTTTTTATAAAGATGAAATGAACTTGTTCGACTTTCAGTCAATAAATAGAAAATCAAATAATTCGCAAAAGGCATAGAGGAAAAAGCAGACAATTGTTTGGTAGTCTGACTAAATAAATGGATACGAACAGAATTTACAATCTGCAACCGGTTCTGTAAATAATAACAAGCAAACGTCTTCTCAACCATATGTGATACATTTTAATCAATGACGAAATCTTGAGTGCAGTTTGTAAAAAAAAATAGCGTTGCATAAAACTTAGACTGTAAAAGTGAGAAAAGAAAAAATAAAGGGGTAGAAGTATTGATAATAGAAGAGGGAGAAAAGTGAGATGAAGTTGAATTGTTGGTGAGAAAGATGCGAGAAAGGCAAGCAAAGAATTTTTATTAGCGCTAACTCTAATGCTGCTTCAGGATCAAGGCAATGAAGTGGCGGTGGAGGTTCAATTAGGACAGAGTTCCACAATCAACAAGCAAAACGTGTGCAAATCATATTAGTAGAAACACACGGAAAGGTGAGAAATATCCACCTTCACAAAAACAAGTTAAACGGTTAGGAACCTGTTATTAATTATACTACATTTCGACGAATTTTTTTTTTCTATACTCCGCTTGAACGAAGCATCAAGGAACGACAATAACATGGGCATCAAATGAACTGTTCTGGTGTCCAGTTTTTGTGCTCACTTCCCTATGCTAGTCTCCTCTTCTTATTGGCTGACCGAAGCAAAGGCTTCCTGGCTGCCTTGTAACATTTTGCAAAGTAATAATAACAAAAGAACCGTTCTATTTTCATTTAGAATTATCCACTTGGCAATAAATACTAAAAATAGTATGAAATAGATTTTTTTTTCTTTTGACTGGGGTTGCCTGATAACTTTGGCCGGTAGTGTACATCTCTGATTTTGAGCCATTTAACGCACACACACACACACACACACACACACACACACACACACACACACACACACACACACATTTATATATATATATATATATATATATATATATATGTATATATATATATATATATATATATATGGATGAATATAAATGAATATACATATGGGTGTACACGCAGGTATAAATTCTAATACAAAATTTTTCTTAAGTTGTTTTTATAATTTCTACGATTTTGCTTTCCAATTTCATGTTTAGGTTTCGGTATGAACCAAAATGAATCTTTTAATGAATTAAAACTAGCACCTAAGATTTGATTTATAACGACCTTAAACAACGCGAGAAGGCAAAATAAAAATAAAAATCGAAAAACGATCAGTTCATAATATGCACCTGATGCTTTCATAGTGCATGAAACTCAGAGTCGTGCTATAGTCGTAATAAGTAATTTTTATCTTACAATTTCACTTATTTCTTCGACATACGTATTTCGCGGCAAAATGTTATATTAATACGAGAAATAAGGGTGAAAAAGCAATATTTCTTGTGCAAAATTTGTACAATTTCTATGTTTGAAACTTATTAGCTTATATTCGTAACGCCAAAAGACACGGAATATATTTTTCGTGAAATAAGTTGAAAAAAAATTAAAAAAAAGACTGAATAAATGAATTAAGACCGTCTTTTATTGAATGTTTAAAACTGTAGAAAGCGAAATGATAACAAAATAATGGGTATTTGTAGAAAGATATCTACAATATATCCGCTCATATTATTTTATTCAACTTCTAAAATAATAAGAAAAATAAATATACTTTTCTATACAAGTTTGATGAATCTCAAATAATGTCCTTTAATACTTGCAGGGAAATACAATGCCAATAATTATCTTATATTAATTTAATAATAATAACATTTTATATAAATCGAAAACAAATATGAATATAGTGACATCTTTTGTTTTTTAAAAACTAGTGCAGTTTGAATGTTTCTTTCAGTTGGTCAAATCTTGTGGAGATTATTACCAATTTAATTTCAAATCTGACAAATAATTGCAGACGGAAAGATTTACGGTCTTGCTTTCTGCCAATGACCATAGGAATAAATATGTCTGACTTAATATTATAAGCTTTTTATTGTAAGCTTTCTCAACTCAATATGAAAAATATTGACAATGAATAAAATTGAATTTATGACTATCTCCCCAAGATGCTCACAAAAATAGTTTTGAAAATAAGACATTGCCGTTTCAAATATGATTTCGTCCCAAAAGCTGCAATTACCGAATCAAAAGAAGAAAAAAAAGTATCCTTTCACATGAGATTAGATAAGCAGGCTTTCATCAAAATTTGTGATAGCATATTTATACCAGTCAGGTACTCAAAACCTAAACGCTTTGGCTCTTCATAATTAGAAACAGCCAATGCTAACTAGGAAGTCAAAAGGGATTTTTCAGCAGCAACTGCTTAGGGTATGATCACCATCGGTTCTTGAGGTCGAGGTGCTCGAATAAAATTGTAATTATTCTCGAATGAAAGGCACAAGGCTGAATTTAATGTGAGGTTCCAACGTAACCAGAGTCTAAAAATAGTCTTGACCTTTTGGCTCTTCCCATTTTGGTGACGCCAGAGGTATAAGTAAACGTTACATATCCCCTTCCAAGGAAGAATTATTATCTCGAGTAGATGAACCCTCTGAAAACGGACTTAAAGAGATAATGTGCAACTCTCATGTTAAAGGGTCGCGATATTTATATACTGAAGCGTATTTCGTGATTTAGTATAAGGAAAAAAGACTGGTTCCAAGATTGAAAAAAATTATGAATAGAAAAATATTTTCATTTCATTAAATATTTTCATTTAGGAGGTAAAGCATTGCTTGGATGAATGTTATATTTTGCAAATTTTAGCACACTAAAATTAGTTCGCATCATTTTATTAACAATAATTTCATGGAGGAGCCAGGTCCATAATTTGCGAATATCATCGTATGGAAGTAAGAATTGATTAAGTAACCCAAAGTTTCGTCTAAAGCCCTGGAAAAAGACTGAACACAACGAAAAGTAAGACCATGTCATTTCGAAGGTTTCGAGAGAATAGCAATCAAATTTGCTCCTACTGAAACTCAAACTTTAATTGTTCTTTTTTAATCAGATCACTCCGAACAAGGCGGTAACGCCACTGATGTACAGGGGGTTACGTAAGAGTGAGAAGATTAGAAAACAGAAATCCGGAAACCACATCCTAAACAGGGAACAAGGAATGAGCCTTTTCACCTGTTCAATAGACATGGGTGGTGTGTGAACCGGGCGGTAGTTTAGTCTATCTACTCCAATTGAAAAACAACAACAAAAAAAAAAAAAGATTGGAAAAGAGAAAACCAGAAATCACATCCTAAACAGGGAACAAGGGATGAGCCTCTTCACCTGTTCAATAGACATGGGTGAACCGGGCGATAGATCTGTCTACTCCAATTAGATTGTTTGTTTAGTTTTCCAAATTAACTATTACGCCACGTTTTTCTCTCCAAGTGTGATTTAGCCAATGCAACAAACGTAAACATCTCGAAAGCTGTTATAAGTAAGTATAAGCATGTCCGTTGGGGTCACAAATAAGAATATCTGATAAGAGCTGCATTGTTGATAGCTCCGTCAGTCATATCCTTTACGATAAAAATTTAAGGTTATGGTCTAGGGATAAAAATGAAAACGCAAACAGTAACAAGTAAAAGATGGGGTTAGTAGCCGTTTCTAGAATCCAAACAACGAAGGACGGCTGGTGTATCTAACGGTATGCAAGACGGACAAACGGGGTTTATAGCGTGAAACCGGTAGGTAAGAGGGCGAAGGATGTCGAATAAAAGATGTTTCAAGAGGAAGAAGAAAAGAAAAAAAGAAACAAATATCGGCTTGAATAATGAAAAAGCAATGAATAAGAGCTCGAGGAAAGTTTGCCGGTAAAGAGAAAGAAAAAGAATGGAGATTATTTTTTCAACGTTGTGTTGTGTTATGCCGACAATAGAAGGCCCAGCTGATAGGTGGAGGAGCCTGCGGCTGTAGACACCCGAATAGTCGAGAGGGGAAAAATCGGGGGTAGTGAGGAAACAGGGGCAGGTTTTGGAATTGAAGCTGAAGATCGAGGATTGGGACATCAAAGACCAGAAGAGTAGGGGATTTGAGAGAATGAGCGAGTTAAAACGAAAACTATATATATGTGTGTGTGTGTGTGTGTGTGTGTTAATAGTCAGGATGGTAATATAAGTAAACTGTGAGAGGGAGACAGAAAGAGTTATGGAAAACAACGGGTGAAGGTTGTAGATACAGAGAGACGTAAAAGCAATAAGCGAGTAAAAAAAGAAGAAAAGGACAGAAGTGAAGAAAAATCGAAAGCAAGAAGAAACAAACTGAACAAAAAGACAAAGTAAGAACAGAAAAAAAAAAAAAACGGTGTAGGAGAAGTAGGACTAGAAACCGTTCAAGCGTGATTAAAAAGAAACTAAAAACAAAAAAAAAAACGCACTCTTTCGTATTATGAAAGAGTATCAGGTACCGGTGAATAGTGTTTAAATACACGACGTTTTCACCAACCGACTCTCATTCGACCGTTTGTTTCTATACATGAAGGACCGAGACTTTGGTTTTGAACAGTCATTCACAAGAGCCGATCCCATAACAAAATGTATGTGGTTTGAGCTTAAAGTATATTTTTCAAATTTTGGAGTTGTTCGAAACATACGATATGCTGACAGGAAGGAAGAAAACTTGCTTATTTGACGAAGTTGTGAACGAGAGCGAATGTAGGTAGCACTTAATAAAGAACAAAACAAAGAAAAAGCAGCTGATGGTTGACAATTTTCTAACCCAATAAATTGTCAGTGTAAACTAGCTAGCTAGCTGCACTCCTATAGTAGTGGGGACCAGAGGATTTGCAGCAAGGTCCTTATGCAAAGCCTTAACAGATATTGGGATAGTGGGAGTAAAAAAAGGAAAGCACTCAAGTCCATAACCGAAACAGCGGAAAGAACAGCTAATTGGTTATGGATCAAAAGAGAGAGTGCCTGGATTCCAAATTGTTAGCTAAATTCCCCGAAATTCTGCGTCTAAATTAATGTTTCGGACGAGCTCATGTACGTTCGCCTCTAAATGGAAAGTGGCTCTGACTGTCGCCAATCAGAAGCATTTGCAAGGTTTCGTACCGGGCCTAAACGTAATTTTCCAGTGTCTGAAAGCGCTTATCGAGGGTCGGCCGGAGGCTGATCATCTCTGGTCGAGTCGGTGCGGTGAGGGGGGGGGTATGATGTTGAAAGACCCGAACCCCCCTAGTGATCCTCGCTATGACATCACTGACGACATCCTCTAGCGCCCCCCCCCCCATTACGATGCGTATGTTTGAAATCAGTGTAAACTCAAATGGATGGAATTACTGTAATGAAACGACTGAAATCGAGATTAAAAAAAAAGAAAGAAAAAAAAGGGGCTTAAGAACCAAAAAGAATGAGAGAAAAGTTATTTATGTTTCTAGTTATTAAAAAAAAATATCATGAATTAGGAGAAAATTTTAAAGCAGAAAAAAAACAGTAGTAACAATTTGTTTTAACTATTGTTTACTCAAAGCCAAGCCCAAGAATCCCTCAAGCTAGGGAGTTACTGTGATGAAACCAACCATATTTATCTCTCCTTCGACCTCAGTCAGTTAAATGCCATACGTGATACACGCTTTGGGCGATCATGCCTCGAAAGAGACATGACTGACTGGGCAGAAAATTATCCCGCAGTAGGTTGTCATTGCTTTCTGCGGTAGAATGGTTGCCGATCAAGGCTTTAGAACCCAATCTGTCCTATTATTTAACCCATAACTGGAGGGTAGAGACGGATTAATACCTTTCCGAAGGGTATTTCTGCGTAAGTGAATGCAAGGAATTCAACTAGAATTTGAACTCGCCCCACCCCACACCCGATTTGTCGTTCCGAGTCGATATCCACTGTACCACAACGCACATCCTTCGAACTACACAACTATAAAAGAAATGGTCAAACCTAGTTTATGGGCAGTAGCAAGCTTGTCTCTAGGCACCGCGACGTGGTTAGCAAACGTGTCTCGCTGGAATCATTACAATACTTTCGGCCGTGTGCCACATCTATGCTGCGCTTAGAAAATCACATTACGGGTTGTAACCAAATTTAATTTACTAAATGAGATTCGTTTTATTTTTGTTTTGTTTTTAAGCAGTTCACACTGAGCAAGGCGATAATGCCACTAAGACGCAAGAGGTTACTGGGAGTGAAAGAGAATGAAAAGATTTTAAATGAAACCGGAAGCCCAATCTAAAACAGGGAACAAGGAATAAAAATATGCTAGGGAGGAATTTCAGCCGGCCGGTAGGTAAACCTATCTACTCTTATTGAGGTGAAGCAAAAAATAGTAAATACTATTTCAAAGATCAACTGTATTACTGCTGTTGACAGACAAGTTATCTTTACAATTTTCTTATCCCTACACTATCACTTGGCCAGGGAAACAAACTCTTCCTTAATTCCAAGAAGTGAGCCATCTATCTATCGCCCGGTTCACACTCCACCCACGTCTATTGAACAGGTTAAGAGGCTCATCCCTTGTTCCCTGTTTAGGATGTGGTTTCCGGCTTTCTCTTTTTCAATCTTCTCACTTTGTTTTTTTTTTTTTCAATTGGAATAGAGAGATCTATCTATCGCCCGGTTCACACTCCACCCACGTCTATTGAACAGGTTAAGAGGCCCATCCCTTGTTCCCTGTTTAGGATGTGGTTTCCGGCTTTCTCTATTTCAATCTTCTCACTTTGTTTTTTTTTTTTCAATTGGAGTAGATAGATCTATCTATCGCCCGGTTCACACTCCACCCACGTCTATTGAACAGGTTAAGAGGCTCATCCCTTGTTCCCTGTTTAGGATGTGGTTTCCGGCTTTCTCTTTTCCAATCTTCTCACTTTGTTTTTTTTTTTTTTCAATTGGAGTAGATAGATCTATCTATCGCCCGGTTCACACTCCACCCACGTCTATTGAACAGGTTAAGAGGCTCATCCCTTGTTCCCTGTTTAGGATGTGGTTTCCGGCTTTCTCTTTTCCAATCTTCTCACTTTGTTTTTTTTTTTTTTTCAATTGGAGTAGATAGATCTATCTATCGCCCGGTTCACACTCCACCCACGTCTATTGAACAGGTTAAGAGGCTCATCCCTTGTTCCCTGTTTAGGATGTGGTTTCCGGCTTTCTCTTTTCCAAACGTTAGAAGTATAGTGCTGAAGTAGTCTTTATGGCTGATTGTGCAACACGACTGACAGAGATCACACTTGCTTCTTTTAAATTCGAATAAAATGCTAAGAGTGTGAGATAAAGAGAAACAAGTAAGAAGATATTGGGGGAAAGAGAATGAGAAAAGTAATGAAAACAATTTGAAAAAGATGATGATCAGATTTTTAAAAAAAAAAAGTGTGAGAGCTGAGACGATGTTTAGAAAAAGAGTGGCCGCATAAGAACCAGACAAACATACAGGTGGACAGACATATTTTCGATGTGGAGGTAGAAACGGGAGCAACAAATGAACTATGGTAATAGCCCTACAAATTGCTTATTAATTTTTAACACTCTTTAAAACGTAACTACTCTTTCGTATTCGTCTTAGAAAACAAAAAAATGTTTTTATTAACATGGCTGATGCTAACCTTCAGTAGGTCCTTCTCGGATTCACATTTTCCACTGGTATTAATTGAAACGGTTATAATAAATCAGTTACTAACTTTGCTGCTAGGAATATCAGTTCACGAGATGTTTTCTAGCCAGTATCTATCTTACGCATTTATAAGTCTAATGTTCGTCCGTGCGTCGAATGATGAGCAGTTATAATGACGCTTGTGATACGGCACAGAATGCGCGTTGTAGTGCAATGGATATCGACTCGGAACGACAAATCGGGGGGGGGCGAGTTCGAATTCCAGTTAAATTGCTTGCATTCACTTACGCACAAATACCCTTGGGAAAGGTTTAATCCGTCTCTTCCCTCCAGTTATTCGTTTAATAATAGGAGAGATTGTACTCTATGGCCTTGGCTGGTGACCAGTCTATCGCAGAAAGCAATGGCAACCTACTGCAGAATAATATTCTGCCCTGTCATTCATGTCTCTTTCGAGACATGATCGCCCAAAGCGTGTATCACGTATGGCACTTAACTGACTGAATATGGCACAAGTAAAAAATAGGGAAAAAATTGCACAAGTGAATAACAGCTTAAAATTAATCAACTATTAGCTATTTGACTTTTTAAAGATTCTAGTGATTAAACTGTTTTTTAAAGGCTGATATAAAACTGTGTGTACTGGTCAAAACATATTTGTTTATATTATAATTTTTTTTTTCTTAAATTTTAAACATATAACTTTATATTCACAAATAGAGGCAAAATAATTCTGTTTTTTTTTCCCTAATTTTAAATATTAAATAAATAGATGAATAAAAGGTTATATATGATTTTTTAAAATTAGATCTTATTCAAAACCAACTGTTTCTGTCAGCGTGTAAATCAGTAAATGTATTTTTTCCTATATTTTTACTCGTTGAATTATTTCCTGTTTTTCACTTGTGCCATTTTTTCTCTTTTACCATTTTTACCGGTGCCTTTTTACCGTGCCATTTTACCGGTGCCATTTTACTCTGCCATTATTACCTAAATTCTCATCGAATATTACCAGCACATTTGGCATTGAGCTTCTACTACATATCTGGAGAATATTGAAAATTCTAAAAGAAAATCTACAAAGTTATTGGTATTGTAACGTATATTCTCTGTGCTTTTCTATAAATATTTTCCCAGTAATTGTTTTGATTAGTTTTCCTCTATGGTGCCTAAACTTAAGGAAAAATAAATAAATAAATATATATATATATATATATATATATGAGTATAGGTTACGTATGAATGGAATAATATTCCTTATCCAAAGAAACACTATTCTTAAAAAAGTGCTCAATACAAAGTAAAAATTTGAAATAAACTACATCACTTGACATGACACAAGAAGTGTCGAAACAAAATAGCTACTGTTGTAGTGATATTATAACATATCCATGTTATAATTTCTGACTATATATATATCTATATATATATCTATATATATATATATATATATATATATATATATATATATATATATATATAAAGATAAATAAACGATGAAAAAGAAGAAACCAAAGGAAATAGAAATCATTAGAATGTTAAACTGGCAACTAGAAGCAATCAGAAAATATATGAAGGCAAGACAGAAAAGAATGAAGAAGCAAATGTGGGGGAAAAATGATGGCTGAACATTGAAGAGGAAAATTTGATGGGGGTGTAGAAATATAGTAAAATAATGACAATTGAATTGAAAGTTTTCGCGTTCTTGCTTACGTTATCCTATTTTTAATGACCTATTTTTTTTTTTTAAAATCACATTCACTTCCGAGCGGACCAATCAAAAATGTGTTTTATTTGATAGGGCAGTCACGCTAGCTAGCCGAGAAACCCGCTGCTCTCCACAGGAGAAGAGCAAGCAGGAGGAAAGAAAAAAAGATCCACGCTTTTAATTCTCTAATATATCAGGATTCTTAACAAGTGTTTTATAAGTCGGTCAGAAGCAAGCAGAATAATAATCGAGCCAAACAAATCAATATAAATCAAGGAAATCGTAGCGCGCACTGTAAGACGAGACGGTAAAACAGTTATAACTTTAAAGTCAGAGCTTTGCTGGTTCAGTTCGATGGCTGAAGCGGTGTACAGGTCGGTTAAAGGTATACACATTTTCATATAAAGTCTTAGATCTCAACAAAGTGAGAGAACATTTATAAATAATTATGTTTTGTTTTCATCTCGTATTAGATGTATCTCTTCAGAACATAGGCGGTCGTAGATCTCCACTATTTCCTTTATTTGTAGCATTTAGTCAATTTTCGCTTTTCACTATTTCTCATAATCTTTGTTCTGTCAACCAAGCTTGTTAGGTAAGTTATACACTACCTTTCTCTTTCCTACTTGCCTTCAATATGCACATTGAGTATCATATTTTCTAAGCCGTCTTTTCTTAGCAATTTTAGCTATCTTTCTGATGTTAAGTATAAATGTATGTTTGTTTTCATTTTCTCTAAAACTTCGTCATTGTTTACAGGTTCAAACTATGGTATTCTCAGCATCCTTCTGTAGAACAATATTTTGTTGCTTTAAGTCTCTTTTTTTATCTATGAAGAAATATTTTCAGCATTCACGATCTTATAGGAAAAATTGATATTACCTAACAGCTAAGTACTCTTTTCTATATTTCTAAAGGGTTTTTCTTGTTTCTTTTGATTATCTGGCAACTACAATCTTAAAAATATTAAATGCAACTTCAGTCATCATCTGCTTCTCTGAAAATCCTGTTCTTATTATTGTCTTTTCCCGTCAGTAATGTCCAATCCCAGTACCCTCTTTCAGCTTAGCGGCTGTAGCTCTTGCAGAAGGGAAAATGATTTAAAATAAATTAAAAAACAGTACTGAAGCTCTTACAACTTTGATCGAAATCTTTTTTTATAAAATTTTAGATTCTGATACGGTTTCATTCTTTTTGAAACATTATTAAGACGTTAAAATATTTAAATTCTTAAGTGTTAAAATACAATTCTATCCTATCGATTCTCCAACTGTTTTTATATATTTGTTTCAGTCAATGGCTATTATTTTCAACCGGTCTAGTTTTATTAGGATCAGTTGAACTAAGTATCATCTTTGTAAGAATTTTCAAAAAATATTTAGAAATGAAGCTCAAGGGTTATTGAATGTAAAATGCCCCTGAGCAAGGTTGAAGACAGAAAAATCATTCTAAAAACAATAACAATGAGGATACTATCTTAATAATTTGTGAGATATTTTTTTATTTAATTTGTAATTGTATTAATCTCTAATTAGACAAAAAACAAGGCGGATTTACAGATGAAACATTAGTGATTTAAGGAATAAAACAATTCTAAGATTTTGAATATAAAATTAGGAATAATTATTTGTACTGTCTGAATTAATAACATAAATGAATATTGCTTGTTCTTGATGTACGTTGTGGTGCAGGGGGTATCAGCTCAGAACAAGAAATCGGTGAGCTGAGTTTGAATTCAAGTTGAATTCTCCATTCACTTACGTCCAAAAACCTTAGAGAAAGTTGTTTCTCCCTGCAGCTATGGGTTAAATAGTAGGACAGACTAGGTTCTATAACCTCGGTTGGCAACCAATCTACAAATAGCTGGAGAGAGAAGCGACGGATTGATACCTTTCCCAAGAGTATTTGGTGAACGCACCGAACTTGACTGGAATTCGAACTCGGCTCTCCGATCTCTCGCTCCAAGCCGATATCCCAAAAACTTCGACGCATGTCGAATAAGGAAGGAAGGAATTTCATTCACAAAGCGTGGCTACCAAATGCTTATCTCCGGCGTGATGTTATCAAAACGTTAGCGTGTTGATATATCTGCTCCTGCAAGTTTCGAACCCGCGTTTTATGGCTGGAACGTAAACGGTGTAACCACTCCTACATGCGTCGGACATTAAACAGAAGAAAGGAAAACAGATGAGAAACGGATATAAAGTTACTTTCTATAATTGCTAAAATCTCTATCAGCAAAAGCTGCACCCTATTTTAATTTACTAGACTACAAAATTTGATATTCACTTCTTTATCATCTATTTACCTGTGTTTATTTTATTTTTATTTTTTTCACAACTGACACCATGTTGGCGAAGGATTGTCTTTTTATCGCATGAAGTTATTGAATTGATTGTATACAAATAGGTTACAAGTCTTGACTCTCTTCACCTTATAATGACCCTCGACTTAAAGTTAACCTAAGCCAAGCAAAGGGTAGCTGAGTGTATGTTATTGTATATACGCGCATAATTATGTGTGGAAAAGTATCCATCACTCGGTGTGAAGAGGCAGTGTCCACGAGCAATAAACACACGGCGGATAATATTAGCATGTCGATGTTGTCTTTTAGATTTTAGTTGACGGTGACCAAACAAGGTAATCTGAGACTCGCAGCTGGCAACCGATAGAGTGGGCGGTAGGAGAGACGAAGCAAAACGCTGAATAGGGAATGAAAACTGTAGAATGGCGGCAGAAAGAAAACAAGTAGTAGAAAGATTCTAAGACTGAAAACAGAAAAATAAAGAAAATATATTAGAAAATATTAGAAAATACTTTTTTTTTTCAATTGGTGCGAAGGCGTTTGACAAAACAAACCACAAAGAATTGATAGAGATGCTCGGCAGCCTTGACATATTTGGGGAAGACTTAAGAGTAATCAAGAATCTTTACTGTCAGCAAACCGCTTGTATACGGACAGGTAACGAATCCAGCAGATATAAAAAGATAGAAAGAAAGAAAAGGATGTGTCTTTTCACCGGATCTGTTCAACTTGTACAGCGAGAATATTTTGAGGACCCTAGAAGTTATTCCTGGATTTGACATCGGAGGTCGCAATTTAAACAACCTAAGGTACGCAGATGATAAAGTGCTGATAGCAGACACAGAAAGGAAACTACAAGACCTCCTAGAGAAGGTAGTTGAAGAGAGTGACAAGAAAGGTCTACAAATAATCTGCAAGAAATCCGAATGCATCGTCATCAGTAAAAAGGGCAGCCCAATATGCCAAATACAGGTCGGGGATACTAGAATCAAGCAGGTACAAAAATTTAAATACCTAGGAAGCGTTATAACAGAAGACGGAAAGTGCGACACAGAGATCCGAAGGCAAATTGGCATGGCGAATGAAGCATTCCAGAAGTTGAGTAAAGCATTAAGAAACATCTTTCTATCCCTTGTGAAGTTTAGGAGGCTTTTTCTCTCTTTGCTAATGCCCCTGCCCGTGTTATGCTATCCTTTCACACAAGCACATCACGTAAATAGCTCGCTGCCTTCCCCCTCCTCTCTATCTTTAAATATGCCCCATGAGGATTCTTTCGCAAAACCTATTTCCTCATTATGTTTATAGAATTTTGAGTATACTTCGGTAAAACCTCATTTCTCGTGCTTTTAGTTGTTATCTCGTCCATGGGGAGATTGTACAGCATTCATTGACCTATGAAAGGATGGATAACTGTTATGGTGCTCTTCTACGAGGAATGGACTCTTCCTGTTGTTATATATATGATTATCTGCGCGACTTTCAGTAGGCATTTAGAGACGTAGTTAAAGCCAGCTACGATTTAAGCAATACGCAGCGTAACTGTACCGTTCGGACTTACTTATTTCTATTTACTTATTACAAACACTTATTTGTACATGTGTTCTTGTTATACTAATACACTGTTTTGAATCTACCTTCTGTGTTTCGTGAATTACTTCCGACTAAGCCGGTAACTACATTTCGCGGTGAAGTTTCGCCACAACAATTCCAAAAACATATTGGCGACGAAGATCCACAACAATAACACATAGCAACTCAGCACTATATTCTTTGTTTTACGTTTCTTAGTAACTTGTTTAGCTTTTGGACGACTTCTTTCGACATTACAATGGCGCATTCCAAAAGCTAAGGAAGAATGTAAAAATGGTAGACATCTTCGCTATCTGACACATTTTAGTTTTGCTGGTCATCGTAGGTTTGTTCAGGAATTGCATTCATATGCTTCGGGAATAATTGAGTTAAAACAATCAAATGTTCTATGTGTTAAAAATATTTTCCTAAAGTGCAAACAAAAGTATTTTGCCAAATAATAAATTAAATCAATAAAACTACACTAAACTTCAAAAGAATAGCCGGTGACTCGCTTCCGAGCACACCCGTCTGTTAGGGCGGCTTGCCAATCCCTGATGAAAATGCCTCTTCAATCATATTTGTATGTTCGACACCCACCCGTGTTTCAGCTATGCTGGGCGGACAATTGAATGCATAATTTTTTTATTTGGTTAAAAAATAAAAAAAAATAATTAAAAAAAAAACAGAAAAATAGCTTAAACCGTTCGGACATACAAAACATTTAAACAACTTTGAAAAGTTACAATCCATCTCATCTCCCTCCAGTTATGGGTTAAATAGCAAGACATATTGGGTTCTATAGCCTTGGTTGACAGCCAGTCTACCAGAGAAAGTAATGGCTACCTACTGCAGGAAAATCTTCTACCCAGGCAGTCATGTCCCTTTCGAGACATGATCTCCCAAGCTTGTATCACGTATGGCTCTTAACTGACTGACTGATGTCCAGACAAGAAAAAAACTTATACAAGCAAGAAAAATGAAATAAAAAGCTTTGAAAAATTAAAGTTTCATATTGGGATAGCAAAATATATATTCTACAAAACCTAAGCAAAGTATTAAGAAACGGGAAAAATTCGTTAGATACAAAGAAGAAATACTGAAATTTTATATATCACTTCTTTATGGTAGTTAATGCTGGACAAAATGAAGAAGACACTTGAAGCAACAGAAATGTTGTTCTACAGAAACATACTGAGAATACCATGTGAGCAACGACGACGTTTTAGAGAAAAGGGAAACAAAAGAACGCTTATACTTAACATCAGGTTGAGACAAATAAAATTTATAGGGGTCATAATGAGAAAAGAGGGCTTGAATAATTTGATACTCACACGAGAGATTGGAGCCAAGGGGAACAGGTAGAAACAATGTATATCCTACCTAGCAAGTTTGAGTAAATGGATGGTGAAACAAGGTTTAAGTGAGATGATAAAAAGAAAAAAACCTATTAATTGCTAAAAAGGACAAGAAATTGTGGAGAGGCAAGATCTCCCACATCCTGAAGGCTCATAGAAGAATTAAAATTTTGCACACACTATCACATTAGATCATCAAGAGAGTCAGGTACATTGTTGACCTAAAATGAACTCTCGGTAGCCGAATATAGAATCGTGTAATGTCACATAAGCACCTGATTTTACAAGCGTGCGAATGAAATGCATGACAAAAATACATCTATAAAAAACATCCTAGAGAAAGGTTAGGCAGTCTCTCTGATATCACAAACGAGAATATAAGGATCAGCTACCAAATGAGAGCATCTGGAGGGAAAAAAGAAGCACATCAATATGGTGTCATGCTTAGCAAGCTTAGTTTCGTTAGATCAGTTACGACTAAGTAATGAGTTTAATACTCTCTGCGTATTACATACATTCGGTCTTGTACCACATGTAAGCTACTCTTACTAAAACACTTTTTTACGTAAAATTTGCACACTTGCACAAAAGAAAAAGTCAATCATTTGCGTTTTTAATGTTCAAAGTTTCGAGGAAACATACGCAACACAAAATTTAAAATTTATATACTAGATAAACACTTTGTGATTCTAATTGTCATTTGTCATATGTCAAGCTTAGCGTACATTTCGCTCAAGGATAATAGACTAAGCACCCCGTAATTTCACTATTTTCTCATGTTTATTGAAAATGTTTCAACAGTATCATTTTTTATTAGATAAACATTATCACACATCATTAATTCTTCAATAGTATTTATTTTCATCTTACATTTTATCTTATTAGTGTAAGCATTATCAATCATGATTATTAATTAACTCATATTTACTTACATCTTTTAATATATGAAACATTGTCAAACATTGTTGTTATTTCTAGAAGTATTTACTTTCTTCTGAATTTTATTTTATCACATGAAGAATTATCTATATTATTAATTGTCACTTTTATTTAATCTAATTTAATATTATTTTTTATTTGATAGAGCATTGTTAATCGTTATTGTTAATCGTTTATTAAATGTTTACTTTCAAACATTTATTAGGTGAAGTATTGTGAATCATTATTAACCGTTGACTCATATTTATCTTTAAACTTTAGTATTTTAAACTATTGTTAATTGTTGACTCGTATTTAATATCATCTTTTGTTAGTTGAAACGTTGTCAATCATTATTATCAAATGTTAATGCTTAATTACTTTCATCTCTTACTAGATGAAGTATTATCAATCATTATTATCAATATTTACATATATTTACTTTCATATTCACATTTGTATATTTTTCTTATCTATTCAAATCTGAAGGCGAATTGGCATGGCCAAGGATGCATTCCAGAAGCTGAGTAAAGTATTAAGAGACAGGAAAATTTCACAGGAATCAAAGAAGAGAGTACGAGATTGTTATGTGATATCTGTCCTTCAATATGGCATTGAATGCTGAACAATCTCACCGAAGATGAAGAAAAGACTTGAAGAAACCGAAAAGTAGTTCTACAGAAGGATGCTGAGGATGCCATGGACGGAACATGTGAGCAACGATGATGTTTTGGAGAGGATGGGAATGGAAACGAAAAAAAAACAAACTAATACTTAACACCAGAAAAAAACAGCTGAAGTTTCTGGACATGTAATGAAGAAGGAAGGCTTCGAGAATCTGACACTCATAGATCAGATAGATTGAAAGAGAGCCAGGGGAAAACAACGCGTAACATACTTGATGGGCCTGAGCAAATGAATAGCAGAACGGAGTTTGGAAGAGGTAACAGGAGAAAGCGTGTTGAGAGCTACTAGGGATAGGGAGAAGTGGAGAGCCATGAATGCTTTTTGATAGTACATCGCACACAAAAGAAGAAAAATTACTCAGTGCCAGGATTAACAACCTAGAGAAATGCAATTAATTCTTCGGATTAAAAAGTAAATAACAGTTAAAAATGAATAAATTAAATTTAACTTTATCAGCTTCAATGTTTCCATTTGTGATAACCAAATGATCTCGCATAACTACATGTTTTTTTTTTATATATATATATATAATCCTGTCGCCCCAAGCAAGGCATTTTACTGCAACTGTTGAGCAGGGGGTTACATAAGAAATAACTTATGAGAAAGAGTGACAGGTTACAGGGGGTGCCAGGAAGAGGGTGAGAGAAGGATGAGAATACTGCTGAGAGTGGAGTGGACGAAGAAAGAAGCATGAGAGAGAGAGAGAGAGAGAGAGAGAGAGAAGATTAAAATTAGGAAGATAGGAGATGACTATTGACATTACATTTGAATTTTTAAAGATTGAAGCTATCGGAAAGCAAATAAACGCAAGGGAAGGTGGTGCGAAAGAAGAAACTGCTGGAGTAGAATTTGCGTTTAAAATTTATTGGTTTCACAGTAAAAGGTTGGGACCTAGTTATTTGTAGAAGAAACACAGGGAAACCACAGTGCGCCGGTGAGAAAATGACTGCATCCGAGCTGCCAAGTCGGGATCGGTTTTGTCTAGATTTTAACACAATTGCTGTTCTTAAATTCATTCAACTAATCTCTTTTCAAAGAAACTCCGCTTTTGTCGTCTTTAGTAGTTAGCGGATTTTTAGGAGTTCTGTGGAGCATTGGATATCGGCTCGGAATGAGAAATCGGGGAGCCCAGTTCGAATTCCAGCTGAATTCATTGCATTCACTTACGCGCAAATACCCTTGGGAAAGGTATTAATCCGCCTATTCCTTCCAGTTATGGGTTAAATAACAGGACAGATTGGGTTCTCCTTGGTCGGCAACCAGTCTACCGCAGAAAGCAATGGCAACCTACTGCGGGATAATCTTCTGCCCAGTCAGTCATGTCTCTTTCGAGACATGATCGCCCAAGCGTGTATCACGTATGACACTTAACTGACTGACTGAATTGTGGAATATTAGAGAAAAAAATCTTTCACTATTTGATGGGAAACATTAAGATGAGCAGGAGATGTGTGTGTTAATGTGTGAGTGGGTGTTAATTTAGGCGTTAAAAAGGTACAAAGTAGGACAAGAACTCTTAACTCTGAAGTGGCGTGTACGTTCTTTTATGTTCTTAGATCCAAATAAATGTCTTAAGTGAGGCCTAGGAATTGTCTTCAACTGATGCGATACATTCTTCTTTCTTTCTTTTCGTTTTTTTTTTTTTGCTTAAATAAATAAAAAAATAGTTGGTAATGGAAAAGGAATTTCAATGTAATTAAAGAAAAGGAATCATAAAAACGAAAGGAAATGAATATATTAAAAACTTACTATTGACATCTGTTGTCACTTCTGGGATAAGAGTATTAAATTTACTATCACCAACATCTTCTGGATTTTTATCACTATATTCTGTCTAACACTTGTTACAAAGCGCCCACTGCTGTCAAGTATTACTAGATGATTAAAGCAAGAAACTGGCGTCATGAACATCTAAACTTTTAGATAAAAGCCTGACTATAGGCCAATTCAGTTATTTTGGTATTGTTATAGGCCAGTACTCCACTGAGCGGTGATTCCAGAAGTAGTTTAAATTTCTGAATTTAAAAATTCTCGTTGAAAGTGAAATAACATTGTTATATCATGAGTCTACATATTCTTATAATTTTGTCTGTTGGTGGTGGAAGGTTGATTTTTGATTTCTTGCTTTGGATATCAAATCCATATCCTCAAACATACCCGTTACCAAACTTTTACAAAGACATCAAAAATCAAACTCCTATTAACAACGGACAAAATTATAAAAATTTCATTACAAACCAATGATATTTCACTTTTAACGGAAATTTTTATAGAGAAAAATGTGGGCTACTAATGGTCTCACCGTTCAGTGAAGTACTGGTATGTTTCTTTCTAAATTTGTTAGAATATGGTATCGGAACGAGAAATCAGAGAGCCGAGTTCAAATTCCAGTTAAACACGTTGTATTCACTTACGCGCAGATATCCATGGGAAAGGTATTAATCTGTCGTATCTTCCTCCAACCATGGATTAAATAGCAGAACAGATTGTGTTCTATAGACTTGGTCGGCAACCTCTGCCCAGTCAGTCATGTCTCTTTGGAGACATGAGCACTCAAGCGTGTATCACTTATAGCACTTAAATTATTGGATCCCTTTCAGCTTACTGATATATGTGCCTTCGCTTCAAATTTTTTTAGTTCAATTATAAAGAGTTGTCTGAGTTTTATCGTAAATTTGCCAGTTATATATCCCGTGCATGCTTTCTACATATACAACTGTGTATTTGGGAAGAAATTCTTTTTTTAATACATCTTTCCTTGAAGCACAGTGTCAAGATATTTTTTAATTATGTTTTTCTTAAATTCTTACAAGTGTGTGTTGCGATATATATATATATATATATATATATATATATAGAGAGAGAGAGAGAGAGAGAGAGAAAGGAGAAAGAGAGTATTGAAAGAGAGCAAGGTAAAAACAAAAAGATAAGACGATGAGGAAAATTTGAGTGGAAAGGAGTATAGAAAAGAAAGGAAAGAAAACAAGAAAGGAAAACGGAAATGAGAATCGAAATAACAAAAAAGAAAAAAAAAAGAAAGTACAAAGAAAAGAAAGGAAAAAGGGGGAAGGGAAAAGAAAAGCAATTGGCATGAGAATATATATATATATAATGCGATGTGTAAATTGTTGCCATTTGATTTTTTTTTCATGCATGTGCATTGTCTGTTTTTGATTTTGTCAACTGCACTTGAGAAGGTAGTTCTTCCTTGGATCAAGAGTCTGGATGCCGAAAGGACCTATGTCTAGAAACCTGACTCTGCATTATGCTGCAAGTACCCAGTCCTGACTGTCAGAATCACTCCTTACATCTGGCCATCTAATCCCCCAAACTGCAACCCCCTTGATTATCATGTGCGGAGTGCAGTTGAGAGAGTGACCAACAAAAGAATTTTCACGAGCTACTAGATTAGCAACTAGGTCCCACCTTTTTACTGTGAAACCGATAAAATATAGCCGCAATTTCTACTCTAATAGCTTCTTTTCTCGCCCGTCTTGCCTGTGGAATTCCCTTCCATGTACTTGCTTCTACAAAAGCTACAATCTCCAGGAATTTAAATGTAAGGTTAATAGACATTTCCTATCTCACTAACTCGCATCCTTTCTCTCAATCTCTTTTTCCATCCACTCCACCCCCATTACACCGGTATTCTCATCCATCTATTACCCTCCTTCTGACATCCCCTATAAGTAACAACTCTTTCTCATCACTTTCCCCAATGTAACCCCCTGCGCAACAGTGGCAGTAACACTTTCCCCAATGTAACCCTCTGCGCAACAGTTTCTTGGGGTGAAATGATTATAAAAGAAATTATCTTGCTACGCCAAATATGAACTGAAGGTAAGGATTCTGGCAGCATTTACCAATTCTAACAAGGAGACCATCCAGAAGAATTGCAGGAAGATTCCAAAGTCGTCTGGAGGCCGTGGTTAAAGCCAATGTCGTGTTTTTTGAAAAAAATATTCTTTACTATTTGAAGATTTTTTTTTTTTTGTAATTTTGATAAATATATCTGGTAAAATGAGATATCACTGTTATTTTCATTTTTGCGTAATTTAAACGACAATTCATTCATCGTACCTGTATATATATATATATATATATATATATATATATATATATATATTCAATTTTATTTGATAAGGGGGATAACTATGCTGCATTTTGGGTAACTTAGAATTTGGTATACCAGATCAATTTGAAAGACTATTAAAAAGAGAGCAAGAGGATAGAAATGTGACAAGAATGAGAGAAAGGAAAACAGGACAAGAATGAGGCGGAGAAAAAGAGTGCAAGAACAAAGGGGGTGGGCAAGAAGGATGAAATGGAAAAGGTGACAAGTGTGGGGGGGGGGAAAGAGAAAATAAAATGGAAGCAGGAAAGAGAAAGAGGGGATTGAAAGAGAGCAGAGTAAAAACAAAAGGATAAGACGATGAGCAAAATCTGAGTGGAAAGGAGAACAGAAAAGAAAGGAAAGAAAACAAGAAAAAAGAAAGAAAGTACAAAGAAAAGAAAGGAAAAGTGGGGAAGGGAAAAGGGAAAAGAAAATCAATTGGCATGAGGTAAAGATAAAGAAAAAATAAAAATTGATAGGAAGGGAAAAGTAATTGTAAGTATCGTCTGCGTTCTACATTTTGTTATTTGGCTTCTTGACGCAATTTGCACACAGCCAATTACTTCTATGGATATAGGTTATGCTTAACTGGAATTAATCCTTTTCTTCTTCAACTGCTAGCATTAACAATTGAGATGTCACTCAAAAATGAGATACACCTTCATACGCATGCTCAATGAATGTGTGTTTGTGCGTATGCGTTTGTGTGCGTATGTGTGAGCGTAGACGTAAAAACTTACAAAATACGATATTTTTATAAATACTTACATGACTCAATAAACGATTTTTTGGCATTTACTTCTATCGACACACATATCACTGCGTTTAAAAGGCGTATAGGGGCATAATTATTTTATTAGCGTTTACAAACAATCACACCTGATGACACCGAATTCAGGTATTTATATGCTGTTAATTTTACAATGAGGTCATAACTGCACATAATTGTGGTCACGCTAAGCGCATACCACGGAAAGGTTGATTCACTGGTAGTCGGCATTTAACGCGACAACTGCCGTCCTCCGAAGAACCAGTGTTGAAACATCTCCTGAGAAATTTGGATTCACGCAAAGCGGCCATTCACATGTTAGTAAAGTCAGTGATTATTTTATTTACACAGGTTTTTCTTTTTACACAGAAAGGTTCATTAAGACATGCCAATATTTACAGATTTAAATGATATGAAAATATGAAGGCGGGGAAATGAATAGGTTTATGTCTAAACAAAGATAGCAATCTTGAACACAGACGTTTCTTTTTATAGCATGAATTAATTTTCCGCTCTTACATATATATTATTTTTTTTTATTAAATTCTATCTACGAAATCAGCCTGTATAATTTCCTTATTTTATTTTTACACTTTTCAAATAAGTTCTTGCATACATGAATCAGAATGTGAATAAATATCCAAGGTTCATAATTTAGTTGCTTTGTACAAGTACATTCGATCGTTTTGGAGCTCATGATGAACAAACATTTTGGATCCTAGCAAAGAATTCTGGCCTTTTAAATGGAACGCCTAAATGTGCGTTGTGGTACAATAGATATCGGCTCGGAATGAGATATCAGAGAGCCGAGTTCGAATTCCAATTAAATTTGTCGCATTCACTTACGCGCAAATACCCTTGTGAAAGGCATTAATCAATCACTTCTCCCTCCATCTACAGATTAAATAGCAAAATAGATTGCACTCTATGGCCTACTGCAGAAAGAAATGGCAACTTACTGCGGAAACATTTTCAGCCTAGTCTAACATGGATCGAAAATACATGATCATTCAAGAATGTATTCCGTAATACATTTAACTGACGGATATTTTGAATATAAATTTCTGTCAATCTAAGTGTTGTCATTCGTAAAATGGTTTCGCAGACTTTATTCGTCTTTTGGTTGCATCAAGCTTAGTGAAACAGTTCTACACACGACATCACTTAAAAGATAGCCGCATGTTTCTATTCGAAATGTAGCTTTCGAAAAATTCCAGCATGTTTTTAACAAAACCCTTGTTTACTCTACTGACAAAAATTTAGTTCTTGACAATGATGGGGTTGGTTGAAATAATTCGAACAAATACAGTAAAGACACGATTTCGACGCAATTGTCCACAATTCTGATTCGGTTGTGTAACTAGATTTCGAAAATTAGAAGAATAAAATAAAACCTTAGAAAGACCATGCCAATTGTATTTTATAAACATTGTACTAATTTGTCATATGTTTTTTATTCACATTCATGTGATAAACAGACACACACACATGCACATACAGAGAGAGAGAGAGACAGACAGACAGACAGACAGCCAGAGACAAAGTTCCGTTTCTAAATAAGTTTTTTTTTTTTTTTTTTTAATCATATCACCCCGAGCAAGGCGGTAACGCCACTGATGCGCAGGGGGCTACGTAAGAGTGAAAAGATTGGAAAAGAGAAAGCCGGAAACCACATCCTAAACAGGAAACAAGGGATAAGCCTCTTCACCCGTTCAATAGACGTGGGTGGAGTGTGAACCGGGTGATAGTACAAGAGAGTAGTCGTTATTAGAACAACCTTTATATTCAAAATATATTCTATATATACACCGTTGTACTATAGCGATATTACTCTTATCCCATTAAGTAGTAATGGAATTTTAATATATTAATGCTACAGAACGCGTTTGATTATTTAAAGCCTAAGGAATAAACCTCTGAATGCAGTGATTTTAAATGTGTGTGTGTTTATGCGTGTGTGTGTTTACGTGTGAGACTATATATATATATGTATGAGCGTCTAACTCAGACTACCACACAAAGAATTGTTTAAAGTGGTGAAGTCTTATGTAGCACCATCCACAATTTTTGGAACTGCTGATAACAAACAATCGGTGCAGACGACTGCCACAGATCGCATGAACAACAGAGCTCAGTTATTTAACCCATAACTGGGGGGAAGGGACAGATTAATACCTTTCTCAAGGGTACCAGTGCGTAAGTGAATGCAAAGTGCTCGACTGGAATTGGAACTCGGCTCACCGATTTCCCCCTCCGAGCCGACATTCACCACACCACAACGCACATCCGTCAATAACGCTTACAGCACCTGGTATTCCGAAGCTGTCACCCATATACTGACCAGGCTCAACGTTGCTTAACATCTGTTTATATATATATATATATATATATAAACAGCGTGGACAAAAAAATTAACAATATATAGTGTCAGTCAGTTTCACGCCTTAAGTGATCATCAGATCATTTTTTCATCTACAGCTCTGTCCCCGAAAATGAGCATTCTTCCTCTACAATTATTGCAAATTCTTAACATTATATATATATATATATATATATATATACATATATATATACGGAGAGAGAGAGAGAGACAGACAGACAGACAGACAGACAGAGGAAAGTGAGAGGTGAGACATGGGGGAAAGTGAGGAAAATGGAGAAAACAAGAAAGTAAGGGAGGAGGTAGATGTTATCAATCATAAATTTATATGATAATGAGGTGGGCAAAGAGATATACTCACTCACAAAAAAACGTCTCATTTATATTTTGACCTATCATATATACATCCATGATGAGATGGGAGAGCGAAAATATTAACAAATACAGACACCACCAAAGTCAACATAAACGAAGTAACTTTTTAAAATATTCTCGTAATCACGTAATAGAATCATAGATTGTTTAATTCCTCTCGTGAAATTATAAGACCTGCATGTTTTTGTTTCATAGAAAAACTGAATAAAGTGAAAATAGCAAAACACTAATTAAAATAGCGACATCAAAATGATTTGATCAAGACAGTGTTTAAAAATAATTTGCTCTCCAGATAGTGCTTTTGGGTTTTTTTAAGAATCTGTAGCTTCAAGTACAGTTCCGAATTAAAAAATAAAAAGGTTAATTATCTGCGACAGCAATTACACGAACAAATGTTTATGTCAGCAAATAGCTTTTTGAAAAATTATTTTCACACACAATCGATCGAGACTTGATTCCCATGATTTATAAAACTGGCTGTCCAGTGGCAAGCAAGGTTATCAAATTAACTTTATCCCTTTGAAAGGTGCTGAAATGCGCAGATATAGTTAATGCAAACATAGATATATGCAGACAGGAGCCCAACACTTCTCTATGCAAAGTATATGTGAAAATTTTGCCCTAGCGTAAGGGATCGGAATTCCCATATTAAAAAATGACCTTGTGTCACACTCGACCTCAGTGGGGAAATTTCTGGCAAATACCCAGAGATACATGCAGATATATTTAAAATCCACCAGAAAAGACACTGATCTTTGTCAAGAATAAATTATAATCCTTAATAAATCTTTTGCCTCAAATAAATCCCTATAGAAATGTTAATATTTCGTTTTTTATTATTTTATTTTATTTTATTTTATTTTAATATTATTTATTTATTTAGTTGCAAATAATATCGTTGTAAAATTTATTAGAAAGTACAACTATCGTGGATACAACGATTAAAGACTATGAAAGACAAATCTTTGCATTCATTTTCGCCCAAATATTCTTACGGAAAGGTAAAAAACGATCTCTTCTCCTTTCATCTATGGGTTAAACAGCAAAACTTACTTATATATCTTTCTTTGAGATGGTGTGATGGCGGAAACCATAGTTGTCTCCTCTTCGAACTACTCGACTATAACAGAAAGTATCGAATCACACTAATGGGTCAAATTGCATTGAAAAACGCTTTTCTTTTTTCTGTTTTTTTTTAATCGTATCACCCCGAGCAAGGCGGTAACGTCCACTGATGTGCAGGGGGCTATGTAATAGTGAAAAGATTGGAAAAGAGAAATCCGGAAACCACATCCTAAACAGGGAACAAAGGATGAACCTCTTAACCTGTTCAATAGATGTGTGTGGAGTGTGAACCGGGCGATAGATAGATCTATCTACTCCAATTGGAAAAAAAAAAACAAAGTGAGAAGATTGGAAAAGAGAAAGCCGAAAGCCACATCCTAAACAGGGAACAAGGGATCTTCAATGCAAGTTTAAATATTCGTCTGTTTTTCTTTATATTTTCCATCCAAATATCCTTGGGGAAATATATAATTAAATCTCTTTTTCTCTCGAGCTATGTGTTAAACAGTAAAGCTTAGTGGAATCTCTTGCCTTGAGGTGGTAACGTGATAAGGTGAATAAAAAATCTGAATAAAAAAAACAGTCTGTAAAAGGATGGGCTCCGTATGTTTGTCTTGCCATAGACACATCCCTGATGCTATAGCTGCAGTACATGTGGTGTCCCAACAAATTTAATGTTTTCCGAGACTCGTGAAGTGAGAAATATCGGAGAAATTCGACGACGGGGGAAAAGTCTGCTTTAGTTTATTGATGAAAACAATGTTCTGACAATAACCGGGATATCTTTCTTTTTCATAAAATGCCTGGTTTACATAAGTGATTCTCAACGTAGGTCCTTAGGCCTACAAGTGGGCCTGAGAAAATTTATAAATGGGGTCTGGAGGTGCAGATTGAAAAGAAAGAGGAGTCATAAGCCTGAATCTGAACTAAAGCTTGAACGTTGAACTTGACAAGCTGATAGATAGTTACCAAGATTTATATTTTCCAGGATTTATTTATTTATTTTATTTATTTATTTATTTTATTTATTTGCCCCAAGCAAGGCATTTTACTGCCACTGTAGTGCAGGGGGTTACATAGGAGGAATGTTGTGAAGAGTGAGAGGTTGCATGGTGTGTCAGGAAGAGAGTCGGAGAGAGAAGAGATTACTTATGAGAGTGGGGTGGACGAGGAGGAATGTTATGAGGAGTGAGAGGTTATAGGGGTGTCAGGAAGAAAGTAGAAGAGGGAAGAGAGTATTTATGAGAGCGGGGTGGATGTAGAAAAGTATGAGAGAGGATGTAAGTTAGTGAGACAGGAGATGACTATTGACTCTACATTTAAATTCTTGGAGATTGTAACTGTCAGGAAAGCAAGTCTTGCGGAAGAGAATTCCACAGGCGGGAAGTTTGAAAAAAGAAGCTGATGGAGTAGAATTTGCGTTTACAATTTATTGGTTTCACAGTAAAAGGGTGGAACCTAGTTGCTAATCTTGTGGCTCAAGAAAATACCTGTATAGGGGGTACCAGTGAGCTAAGTTCATCGGAGTAGAAGCCGTGAAAGTATTTGTAGAAGAGACATATGGAAGCCACACTGTGTCGGTGAGAAAGCGACTGTATCCTAGCTGCCAAGTAGGGATCGATCACATTACAGATTCTCCGTTGGATTCGGTCGAGGACACCTAAGTGGATAGCAGGAGCACCGGACCAGATATGGCAGCAATACTCAATGCACGGGCGGATGGTAGATATTTTCTTTTGTAAATATAATATATTTCTTGTAACATAAATTGTGCTTATATTGACCTGAAATATTTTTCACACTAAACATGCGCCATAAGAAACAAAACGTTGGGAAATTTCGGTTAACATTTAAGTAAAAATCATTTGTCATCGAAAATGAATAGAAATAATATAAGCTAAATGAGTTAAAGTATTAAAAACGATAACTGGATTGTCTGGCTGGATACATAATTATAAATTCTAATATTTCAATTTAGATAAAACTTATGTATTTTATATAAACAAATAACCAACACTTGATTTTGAAGGACAGCTCAAATATCGAATACAATTTTGGAGATCGCCTCAAATATCGAATTTAAGTTTGAAGATCGGCTCAAATATCGAATATAAGCTTGGAGATTGGCTCAAATATCGGATATAAAATAAAGTCCTTTGTAAAATTCCCTTTTCCTTCTTTTTCCTCCATTTTCTTTTTTCTCAACAACCTTTTATTTATTTTACTGATGAGAAGAGGAGAATTTTTTGTTTGATTAAATTATATTTATAAAAGATATTTGTGTGCTTTTATTCCAATAGAAAATTAAATTTGGAAAAATTCACCAGGTAAGAATGAACTTTTGATAGATATGTTAAATTAATTTATGATTTGAAAACATTTTCGGTTTAGTCATTTTTCTGAATCGAGGACATAAAATCGAGAGACCGGGAACTCGGACGGATTTCCAACAAAGTTTAAAATGAAAGTCCGGATTAATGCTTTATACTTGTTCAATTCGAATGCCTTCATTTTCCTCCGATATAATTTATAAATGTGTTGTTATTATTATTATGTCATTTTTCATCATATTTAGATTTCTGCATTGGTCTCACTACCAACCAAGTCTGCGGGGAGACCTAAGGCAGGTAGTGGCGTGTTGTTATGACTCCATTTCATGTTTTTCTATCCTCCCTATCATCCCCAGCATTACATAGATAAAGTTTTCCTTAGTGTGTGGGCTGTACTTAATAATACAATTTTTTGTATATCTCTTAAGCTGGGGTTTCCAGGGATTCTTTCAATGTGTTGTTTTGTTCCATTTTTTATCATTCCAAGTGCACCTACTATCACTGGCACAACTCTTGTTTTCAATTTCCACATTTTTTCTATTTCAATTTCCATTATTATTATTATTATTATTATTATTATTATTATTATTATTGTTGTTGTTTTTGCTTGTTGTTGTTGTTACAGAAATATTATTTGGAGAGTTAATGCAATCCTTGCTGTTTCAAAAACAACATTTATTGAAAACCTTGATTTTGTTTCTAGTTGTAATATTTTTATACATTTATCATGTCAGCTTGAAAAAATATTGAAAAAATGTATTATTATTATTATTATTATTGAAAAGAATGTGTTATTATTATTATTATTATTATTATTATTATTATTATTATTATTTCACTTTTCCTCATATTTTGATTTCTGCTATGGTCGCACTACCAACCAAGTCTGCAGGAAGACCTAAGGCAGGTCGTGGCGTGTTGTTATGGCTCCATTTCATGTTTTTTTTTTCTATCTTCCCCATCATCCCTAGCGTTACATAATAAGACAATTTTTTGTATATCTCTTAAGCTGGGGTTTCCAGAGATTCTTTCAATATGTTGTTTTGTTCCATTTATTATCATTCCAAGTGCACCTACTATCACTGGCACAACTCTTGTTTTCAATTTCCGCATTTTTTCTATTTCAATTTCCAGGTCTTTATATTTTGACAGTTTTTCAAATTCCTTGGTTGCTATGTTACAATCCGCTGGACAAGCCATATCAATTAATAGACAAGTTTTCTCTTTCTGGTTTTTAACAATAATGTCTGGCCTAAAAAAGCACACAATTGGAAATTTATTATGTGTTATTGTTATTATTATTATTATTATTATTATGTATTATTATTATTATTAGTAGTAGTAGTAGTAGTAGCAGTAGTAGTAGTAGTAGCTGTAGTATTATGTGTTATTATTATTATTGAAAATGTGTTGCTATTATTATTATTGAAAAAATGTGTTATTATTATTATTGCTGTTGTTGTTACAGAAATATTATTTTGAGAGTTAATGCAATCCTTGCTGTTTCAACACCAACATTTGTTGAAAACCTTGATTTCGTCTCTAATTGTAATATTTTCTTACATTTATCATGTCAGACTGAAAAAAAATATTCATAACAATATTCGTTCCCGTAACAATAAACGTACAGTGAACTCATGGCGTCCAAACGACAGTTTCTATTCAACACCAGATAAATAAAGGACGTATGTATTTCTCTTGAACTTTTGCCAAAGCAGACGGTAGTTTAATTCCTTCTCTTTAATGTTACAACCGTCCCATCTTTAAAAATGGAGATGCTGGTAATAAGCTGAACATTAATCTTTCCCATAAAATTTATATTTTTACTTGTTTAAATCATATCTAATTTGCATTTTAGGTTCAAGGTTTCATGAACATCAGTCTTCTTAATAGATTCTTTCTTACGTTGACTTCAATTTTCCGAAAGATTTGACTGAAAACAAATTTTAATTAAAAAACGGTTGTGATTTCTTTAGTAGATTTAAGTTTTCTCAAGACGGATATCAACGTCTTCAGTAAGAGAGCAACTCTTTATGCCTTCTTAGTCTTCCCATATTCTACTCATCTACTCCAACAGTTTCTTTTCTCGCACTTCCCATCTGTGAAACTCTCTTCTGTACACTTGCTTCCTCTGATAGCTACAATCTCCCAAAAGTTTAAATGCAACATCAATTGTCATTTTCCATCTTCCTAAATCACATACATCTCCCTAAATCCTGTCCATTCTTTCTTCTGTATCCACTGTACCCTATTTTTCTCTCACTGATTACTTTCATCTTTTATTAGATGAAGTATTTTTTTTAAAATCATTTCACCCCGAGCAAGGCGGAAACGCCACTGATGTGCAGGGGGCTACATAAATGTAAAAAGATTAATTAGAAAAGAGTAAGGAGTACAAACTAGTTAGAAAGTAACAATAGAAAGCTGAGAAAGCAGGTGCGATGACAGATAGGTGGAGAGAAAGGGAAGGTTATACGGGGATGAGGAGAGAGCTAGAGTCCAGTGGTTAGTAGATGAGTATTGACTTTGCATTTAAATTTCTGGAGGTTGTAGCCGTCAGGAAAGCAAGAATACGGGAGCGAGTAACACAGGCGGGAAGTGCGAGAGAAGAAGCTGCAGGAGTAGAATTGTCGTCTGCATTTGGCTGACCTGACTGTGAATGGGTGGGACCCAGTTGCCAGTCTGGTTACACGAGTATTATCAATCATTATTATTAATATTTGCATATATTTACTTTCATATTCGTATTTGTGGATTTTTGCCTATTTACTCAGGCCAGAAAGCGAACTGGTATGGCAAAGGATGTATTCCAGAAACTAAGTAAAGTATTAAGTGGCAGGAAAAGCAAGACAGGACCACAAATGATGGTCCTTGCTGTGGGTGAAATGATTGTTAAAAGAAATTATCTGATGATTTATTTTCTGCGACATTTATTCTCTCTTATTATTATATTTTTGTTGTAGTTTGTTAATTATTGTAATCTAAAAACAGATGCTTTGTAACTACTAGCGTTTTCATTCTGCATTTAAAATTTGTTAAATAAAGAAATATATTGGGATACAATAGAGGTACGTACTTTGTCGTGGTTTAGTAAGCTCGACTAGATGACCAGTTCTTTTTACTACTGTATTTGACCTTCAACTAATGCTTTACACTTGTGACTTGTATTCAAACGGACTTATGAATTAAAAAAAAATCATTTCACCCCAAGCAAGACAATAAAGCCTTACGATACAAAGGTTAAATACAGTGTAAAATAATAAGAAAAAGAAAAAAACCTTATTAAAGAGCGAGAACAATGAAAGAAGAGGAATTGAGAAATCAGTAGATAACGACTGACTTTGCACTTAAATTTTTGAAGAACACAGTTGGCTGAAAAGCAAAATCTAGAAAAGAATTCCACAGACGAGAAGTGCGAGAAAATAAACTGTTAGCAAAGAACATACAGTTATATCTATTCTCAAATTAAATGAAACATTTTGCTAATCTAGTACTGGGTTAAATTCCTAAAGTCTAGGTACCATAGAGAAAAGTTCATCAGAACAACTATCATGAAAGTATTCTTAAGGAAGGTTACCTCTATCCATTTCAACTGTAAAAACTTTTGGCCAATCTAGTACTACGCTTAAATTCATAAAGTCTAGGTACCATAGAGGACAGTTCATAAAAACGATTACCATGAAAATATTTATAGAAAAGGCACAGGGAAGATATATTACGGCGGTGGGAAAGTGACTGAAACTGAGATGCCAGGTCAAGAATAAAAAACATTGCTGATTTTTATTTGGATTTTATCAAGAATCAATTAATTGATAGCAATATTTATTATTATTATTATTATTATTATTATTACTACAACTACTCCTACTACTACTAAAACTTATATCATAGAACTTAGTTAGATCTAGCCAATTCATATGTAACTAAATGAGATCATGCTGCCAATCTAGTCAGTCAGTTAAGTGCCATACGTGATACACGCTTTGGGCGATCATGTCTCGAAAGCGACATGACTGACTGGGCAGAAGATTATCCCGCAGTAGCTTGCCATTGCTTTCTGCAGTAGACTGGTTGCCAGCCAAGGCTATAGAACCCAATATGTTCTATTATTTAACTCATAAATGGAGGGAAGAGACGGACTAATACCTTTCTCGAGGGTATTTGTGCGTAAGTGAATGCAAGGAATTCAACTGGAATTCGAACTCGGCTACCCGATTTTTCGTTCCGTTCTGCACCACAAAACACATCCTGAGATGCAGTAGTAATCTATTAGTCTGCTTAAATTCATAAAGTCTTGGTACCATCGAGGATAGTTAATCCGAGCAATTACCACGAGACTATTTTTAGAAAAGGCAGAGGGACGCAACGTTACAGTGGTGAGAAATTGAATGAAGCCAAGACATCAGTTACTGATTTTATTTGGATTTGATCAAGAATCTCTGAAAGCACCAGCAATATTCAAAGCAAGGACGAATGGTAAACTTATTAATATGTAAGATAGTTTCTGGAGAGATAAATTGTCTAACACGACACAGTGAAACAACGTTTTTTGTAAGAAGACTTATCAACTGATTCAATCTGTTTTCTGCTTCATGTCAGCGAAAAATGTTAGTCCGAGAAAGTGCAATGAGTTACTCTCCTGCAGGTCAGCATCAGCAAACCTAGCAATTATATATTGTCCTTATTTTGCATACAGTTAATGTAATATAACGTAAAGTGTTGTTGAATAGATGAAGCGCATAGACTTTATAGTACATCTTTTTATACTTAGATGGGTCACCGCTTGGGAATACCAGGTGCTGTAAGCGTTTAGTGACGGATGTGCGTTGCCGTGCAGTGGATATCGGCTCGAAAAGAGAAATCGGTGAGCCGAGTTCGAATTCCAGTTGAATACTCTGCATTCACTTAAGCACTGATACTCTTGGGAAAGGTATTAATCCGTCCCTTCCCTCCAGTTATGGGTTAAATAACAGGGTAAGACTTGGGGACCCTGCCCTTAAAAACAAAAAACAAAAAACAAATCCCAATGAATCATGATACTCGAAAATAAAATAGTATTACTAAACACAAAACTTATATAAAAACAACAATAAATTGATGAAAGAAAAAAAGGTATTACCAGCAATAAATAAATAAAATTTACTTGGCAATAAATGATATGCCATAAAAACAAAGCAACCAACCAACATCTTTTTAATTTTTAAGTATTTTTAGCATTTTAGTATCAATTAGAATGGTAAAGTTTGAAGTTAGTTACGTTTTTCTCTGTAGTACGTATAACACTTTGGATAATGGAAGTATTGTTATAACAATGTTCATATTTATCATTAAGAGGAAGAATCACTAATTAATCACTTAACGGTCGAAATAGTTAAATAAAACACCCCAGAATACGTCTACAAGCAATGAAGTATTGAAAATGACTTGCTACTGCGATGTAGCAAGATAGTATCATTCCCATGATATAAATTTCCTTTTCCTTTGGGGTTTGATTTCAGACGAAAGACGACACAAAATAATGATACAATTCACAAAGATCAATAGACTTTATTACTCTACAAGTGCAAAACAATACTAATGTAAATCACTGATAACAAAGACGCTATTACACATACTTTTATTCTGTCCTTTCTGGATGTTTGTGATCATGGCTCTCCACAAATGCCAATCCTTTCTAGCTCTTAGTAAGTTTTGTCTTTTCACAATCTCCCTGTGTCCATGTCTTACCATCCATTTACACTCATTTGTTAAAGAGATTACTTGTTACTTTCCTCTGTATCTCTTGCTTTCAATATGCCCTGTGAATGTTAGATTCTCCAAGCCTTCTTTCATGTGTCCTAGAAATTTCAAATACTAATAAGCTGAATTTTGTACAAAAATCAATTATGTAATTATTGTGCGTTACTATATGTTTACATATATATATATATATATAAAGCAATGTAACTATTTTCATTCATAAGATGTCGAAAGTGTCTTAAGATTTAGATATGTTTCATTACTTTAATAAGGCTTTTTGGAAATCATTGTATAATGATGTCTCCTTTAACAGAAAATAAATTCTTTTTAACTGATAACTGGAAAACAACACGTTAGTGATTATTAACAATATACACATAAGTGACCATATAAATAACACATACACTTCTGAATTTAGAATGGTCCTTTTCCTAGACTGACTGCCAACCATTGCTCAGTTCTGCTAGTAAAACTTAACGGAAAGTAAAGTAGATGGATTCATATTCTTCCCAGAGGTATTTGCGTAAATGTGAATGCAACGATTAGAATTTGAACTCGACACGCCTATCCCGCTTAGCACGCCGATAACTGTGAGGCTACCCGCACATCTATAGACACGCGTGCCTTGTAAAATAAGACGTTAGCATCTATATCATGAACTTTCCTTTGTGGCAAATGAGCAGCTGAAGGCGTCGGATTTCTGCATTAGAGAGAGAGAGAGAGAGAGAGAGAGAGAGAGAGCGATACAAAGAGAGAGAAAGAGAAAAAATTCTCCACTTCGGTCATTCCGTTCAAGGCGATGTGAATCAGATTGTCTTCTGCTGTGGTAAAAATGATGAAGAATAAGCTACCCGTAAGAAACTCATCCGGTCAGATCCACATATAATGCGATTTTACTAATGCAGAAACGTTATCCATACCTCATTGACGATGCAAAACACACACACACACACACACACACACACAACATATATATATATATATATATATATATATATATATATATATATATATAGTCACCTGCACGTGCTTAGAGAAACTAATCCTGTACAATTTTGCGGACCTGCGCGAATATTTATATGGGAAGGCGCGCATGCGCGAGCTCTTGCACGAACACAGGAAATTCACATCATTTTAATTTATTCTTTGACAAAAAACTAAAAAAAAAATCATCTCCCGGCATCTTACATAGAGTCACATCTTTATATCGAATACCATTCTGAATAAACATGTGTTCTGCATAAATATAATTTTACGACCCCAGGTATTTAAAAAGTTTTTTTGGAATGTTTTTTATTTATTTATACGTACACGCTTATATATATATATATATATATATATATATATATATATATATATATATACTTTTCTTTCTCTTCCAGCAACTACATCGATTTTCTGACAATCCAAACGTTTTTATATGGCATGTTATTGTTTTTATAATGAATGAGCGTTTGTAGCAAATAGTTACGAGTCCTGGATTCGTACGCAATTAATTTTGAATTTTATCCTGATACAGTATTCAAGACATAGTAACATTGCTTAGTCTAACGTTTATTTACGCTTTGTTGGCTTGTAAAGTTCTTATGGCCAAAATGGTTTGAATTAGTTCAGGAAAAAAAAAAGAATTGTATACTTACGTCTAAGATGCAATACAAATTGGTTAATTGTCAAGGGATTATTTCCTTTCTCTATATAGGTAGTGTTTTAACAAGGGTCGTAAAATCTAACAACGAAAACTGAAGGCACATTTGGAATATCCAAAGAGCCTTCCAAAAGAAAAGTAAAAAATGGCAGATTAAAATGGGACTTGAATCATCAGGAATGTGGATTTAAAGAGGTATGGTGAGAGTTCCATCGATTAAACATGTGAGTAACGAGGAAGTTTTAAAAAAATAGAAAAAAAAAGAAGGCTTATACTTAGAATCAGAAAGAGGCAGTTGAAATTTTGGAACACGGTGGGAAAAGAGAGCTTGCAGAATTTAATACTCGCAAAACATATTAAAGCCAGACAGACAGAAAACAGACAGACATAAAAGGAAAAAATAACCAACCAACCCACTAACCAACCAACGAACCAAATAACGACAAAGCTAAACGAAAACTGAACGAAAGACAGAAAGAAAAACGGAATGATGGACAAAAAAAAACAAAAAAATAAATAAAAAATAAAACAACGACTGATAGAAAGAACGAATGAAAGAAAGAAATAAAAAAGAATAATACAATAAATTTTTCCTTTAATCCATAAAAATATTTGAGGAATAAGCTCTTATGCAGTTCAGAATAGACTTTATTTTACGAAAGAAAAGTTTGAAAAAATTTCATTCAGCTTCAAATATGGAATTGCGAAATGTTTATGTCTGCAGTTGTAGAGTAAGATTTGACTGCTATATAAAGTGTTTGTGTTTGTCCGCAAAATATATGCTTCAAATCAGTAGCCACAAAGCTTTTGAAGCCTTCAACCATTTCATAAAGTCTTTGATTCTTCATTGACCGCCATTTATATGCATATCAATATGAATTACATTTTTTATTTAAAGATAGAAACGGTTCAATATGATTCGTTTGAGTTTTATGTATTGGTATTAATTTTTTATATTTATTTTCAGATACTAGACATGTTTTATTATTATTATTATTATTATTATTATTATTATTATTATTATTAATAATAATAATAATAATAATAGCATTTTCATTATCATTATCATATTTCGATTTCTGCTATGGTCACACTACCTACCGAGTCTGCGAACTACCTAAGGTTGGTAGTGGTTTTTTGTTATGGTTACATTTCATGATTTTTTTAAAATTTCCATCACATCGCTAGCGTTATGTGGACAAAGTTCTTCTTAATGTGTGGGCAGAACTTATCAAGACAATTTTTGAATTTCTCTGGGATTTTTTCAATGTGTTGTGTTCTTTTGTCATCATTTCTAGCACACCTACTAACGCTCGTACTATTCTTGTTTTTCACTTTCCACATGTTTTCATAATTAATATACCTAATAATAAACACATTGAATATATATTAATATACCTTTTTAATAACTGGTTAACATCATTAATTAGAAGTAGGTTTTAGATGAGGACATTGGCGTTGAGTTGGAAATTGGGGAGTTTTTAGTCGTAAGTCACTCCAATTTATTTATCAATTCTCTTCTGACCCACAGACATTCATCGATCCCTTATATAAACCCACGATCTATCAGAGATGAATAATGATCATTTTGGGGACCCCTGTTCTAAAATGTGAGCTTTACATCTGTTCGAAATACGATGTGATTAACATAGTCACTCTCTGTGCTTTGGTGGAAGACTGGAATAGATAAATAATGATCATTATGAGGACCCCTGTTCTAAAATGTGAGCTTTACATCTGTTCGAAATACGATGTGATTAACGTAGTTACTCTTTGTGATTTGGTGGAAGACTGGAATATTTCCACGGCCCTTTCTTCAAAGAATTTTTTTTCATTTCTCTCACAGAAAGTTATTTTCAAAATTGAGCGTGTAAACACTTAGCTTAGTGTTTTTCCAAACTGGAAAACTAATATCTAAACATTTCGCTCAGTATTTTGATCGTACGTTATCTCTCAAAGTGAGTGGGAAATATAGTAAAGAATAGAATATACAGAGAAGAAAACACCAATGTGGAAATTACATAAAAATGTTAATCGGATAGAAATAAAATGAATGGCTAAGAGTATATATCAGCACAATTATACAAAACTCATTATAATTCTTTGTTATGTTAGCATCTCAAATTGAACCTTACGAATAGTTTACTGAGAGATTATGTTATGTGTGACCGACTTCACAAATGTCACTGTGCTCCCTCCACAATTATACCCCACTTTCTTTCTTTATAAGTGTCGGACGTGGTAGGAAAAAAAAATAGGTCGAATCAACATTACAGCATCATTTCTTCTGTTTCACTTGCTTACTCCTCCAGAATCTACAAGAAGCCAAACATAGCGGATTGTTGTCATTGCAAAAGAATTTTATTACGAAGTCGGAATTTAATGAACCGACAGTCACTTACGATATTTTCGAGTAATTATTAAAAAAATCTGGCCAAAATAGATCAAGGCTTTTTTTCGTTCTGGCTTGAAAATTGTATTTTTTCTCATCTAAATTATGTGCGTTGTGGATATCGGCTCGGAACCAGAACCAGAACCAGTTCGAATTCCAGTTGAATTCTCTGCATTCACTTACGCGCAAATACTCTTGGGATAGGTATTAATCTGTCTCTTCCCTTCAGTTATGGGTTAAATAACAGTACATATTGGGTTCTATAGCCTTGGCTGGCAACCAGTCGACCGCAGAGAGCAATGGCAATCTACTGCAGGATAATCTTTTGACCAGTCATTCATGTCTCTTTTGAGACATGATCGCCCAAGCCTGTATCACGTATGGCACTTAACTAACTGAGTGAAAGGAGGCACAGTAGCGTAATGAATAGCGGCTTGGGTTGAATTCGAATTTTAGTCGAAAGACATTACCATTATCTTCGTGTTAATACGTTTGGGAAAGGTATGAATCCATCTCTTCTCTCCTCCAGCTATGGATAAATAACAGGATAGACTGTGTTGGAAACCAGTTTATCGCAATAGAATTCGACAGCATAATGTCTACTGAGGGAAAACTCCATAACATATGCGGCTGGGGACCGCTTGTGGTGCCAAAAAATCCCGTGAAACCTCTAAGAAAAAATCTGGCTCGACCCGCTAAGGGTGAATACTGTCACAAATAAATAAGTATGTCGGTATTGCAATTAAACTGAGGTAGGTTTTATATTGTTTTTTTTTTTAATCAGACTGAGTTGTTAATATAGAATACTTACCCATTGTCAGTCTATTTGAATGGGACGAAATTTCATTTCGTTACCGAGATAATCATGTGGCTTTCTCACAATCTTCAAATTACTCAATTGTATGCATTTATATATATATATTGAACAGGTGAAGAGGCTCATCCCTTGTTTCCTGTTTAGGATGCGGTTTCCGGTTTTCTCTTTTCCAATCTTTTCACTCTTTTCTCTCTTTATATTTTTTTCAATTGGAGCAGATAGACTAAACTATCGCCCGGTTCACTCTCCACCCACGTCTATTGAGCAGATGAAGAGGCTCATCCCTTGTTCCCTGTTTAGTATGTGGTTTCCGGCTTTCTCTTTTCCATTCTTTTTACCCTTACGTAGCCCCCTGCGCATCAGTGGCGTTATCGCCTTGCTTGGGCTGATATGATTAATATATATATATATATATATATATATATATATATATATATATACTACCCAAAAAAACGGCTTGAATGTAAATCCTAAAGGATCCCATTAATATTAAATATTAACACTGATCCAGCTAGAGGGCTCAATGTAATTAAAATTATTTATTTACAGAACCAATACTTAGTACAAATAAAAAAAACAAATTTTCTTGAATCGGATGGTCATTTCGACCGGTTAACCTAACACCCTCTCATCAGCGAGACCGAAATATTATGGGAAAATATATTTGTTTGTCTAAAAGACGGAAATAAGGGTTAAGAAAAAAAAAAGTAAAAAGGGGCATATTATTGCTACTGCGGAATATGTTAGATCCGCCACGTGGATGACAGTAACGAAAAGAGATACCATAAAATGAATTAAGAGTGAAAATAAGAAACAGGTCAGACGAAATTACGGTTTTTCTAGGCGATTGTTGAAGAGCCACGAATAACGTTATTACCAAAACAAACAGGTTAAACATAACTTGAATTAAAAATCTATATCCGATTTAAGAAACTTTTTAATTTATATCTAAACTTATTTATAAATGGAACTTTGTCTCTGTGCGTGTATGTGTGTGCGTGTCTGTGTGTGTGTGTCCGTTACATATAGACTCTGAAACTGCTGAACCGATTTTCTTGATAATTTACACAGTTGTACTATAAGCGTCTGCGAGTGTTCTTAGCTTGGTTTTGTGTCGAGGTACCCCCGTTAAATATCGAAAATCGATAATCGAAAAAATTGTGTTATAGAAAGAGTGGTCCGATTTTAATCAAATTTGATATACTCATAGACAGAGACATAAAAAACGATATTCAGAAGTTTCAAGGTTGCACTTCTTACATTAGTACAGAAAATCGATAATATATATATATATATATATATATATATATATATATATATATATATATAAAGGCAAGATGTTTGTGTGTGTGTCTGTTTATCTGGCTGTATGTCTGTATTTTCTTTCAGCCGTTTTATTTTAGTTTTTGCTTCGGGTTTGGCTGTAAGTAGGTACAATTGTAGTTCTTAGTCTCAGCCATGATACCATTTACTCAGAGGACTTATTTAGACTTCAAAATTCAATTTACGACGAAAAAACTTATTTGATATCGATACCAGGAAATAAAAATTTGACTTATATCCATTCATTTTTCTTTCAGTCTACGGTTTTGCTTTAACTGGAAACAACTATTGCTTTTTAGTCTTTCGTGCCAATGTCCAACGAGTCTGAACTCCAGGACCATGAATTAGTTTTAAAGCTTTCATTACACCAGAGCAACGCCGAGCTATACTGCTAGTATATATATATATATTATTTAATTAAATAATTATGGCCAGTAGTATATATATATATATATATATATATATATCCGCAGACAGATCTGTTTCGCTGTATTACAGCTCATCAGTACGGCTTAGACTCCGGTCGCTTCCTAACCCAGGATTGAAACCCGACCGAATTGGCGTATATATACGTCAGCGTGTGTGATAGATATCAACACTATGGTGACTGTCAGATTCACATCTTTAGCAATCATTAAACCACAATTGTGTGCATGTGCTCCATATAGTACTCCACTCCTCTAAGTATATATAAGTATTTATTTTATTTTACCTTAAGAAAGATCGCCATTTTAAATGAAACAGGAGTGTCTTATGTGGGACCAGCAAAGTTTTGTACAAAAATGGAACTATAAATGGAGCTGGAGAAGTCAGAACATTTTAGACAAAATTGAAGAGCACGTTCGCATTTAACAAAAAAAACGTACGTGTATACACATTCGTCCAGTTGGTTATAAGGCATCGTCGAACCTGGTCAGTCCGTAGATAGCAGACAATTTGGGAATACCAGGTGCTGTAAGCTTGAATGTGTGGATGGTGTAATATTAAATACTCAGAATTGAGAAGTAACTGTGTTCAAATATACACTATTTACATTTTTTTGGACTATTATCCTCATGTTGTGGTCCAATGGATATCGGCTCGGAACGAGAAATCGGGGAGCCGAGTTCGAATTTCAGTTGAATTTATTGCATTCACTTACGCGCAAATACTCTTGGGAAAGGTATTAATCCGTCTCTTCCCTTCAGTTATGGGTTAAATAACAGTACATATTGGGTTCTATAGCCTTGGCTGGCAACCAGTCTACCGCAGAGAGCAATGGCAATCTACTGCAGGATAATCTTCTGCCCAGTCAGTCATGTCTCTTTCGAGACATGATCACCCAAGTGTGTATCATGTATGGCTCTTAAATGACTGAAATATACGTTTTATCACTGAAAATTTGGTGGGGCGCAAGCAAATTTTAATTCTGAAAAGGCAGCCAAGAGAAAAAAAATTAGGAAACCCTGGTTTATACCGACACCTCTTTTATATATCAGTCAGTTATGTGCCATACGTGATACACGATTGGGCGAATATTTACCCGCAGTAGGTTACCATTACGTTATTCGGTAGACTGACTGCCAACCAATGATACAGTACCAATTCAGTCGTGCTATTTAACCCGTAGCAAGAGGGAGAAGAGACTGATTAATATCTTTCCCAAGGGCATTTTTGCGCGTAAGTGAATGCAACGAATTCAACTGTAATACGAACATGGCACTCTGGTTACTCGTTTCAAGCCACACATACGCATTATATATATATATATATATAGATATATATATAGTGATGATCCACGTATACTGTCTTAATATGTATAGGAAAAACTACTAAAAAGTTGTAAATTTAAAAATGTATTTTTTGACAGTATTTGTTTATAATAGAAATAAACAAATACTGTCAAAATATTATATTATTATAGAAATAATATTATAGTATGATAGAAATAAACAAATACTGTTAAAAAAATACATTTTTAAACTTACAACTTTTTAGTAGTTTTCCTATATATATATATATATATATTAAATATGTATAAATTTGTAAACTATAAGTTCGGAAAGGGAAAATTTGACTGATTGTTTTTCTTCTTAAATCAAGAAAATATGAACTTTAAGCAACTGGTTAAAAATGCATCATTTTGAACTGACACTGGAGGATAAGGTTGACTGAAAATAATGTATACGTCGCCAACTACAAATTTTAACTTACACATTTACAGTGCCATCATCGCATATCATCCAGTGAAAATCGTACAAGTTATAGAAAAAATGGGAGACTAGCATACTCAACAAGAAGGGTGTGCGGATGGTGCAATGGATAGCGGCTAAGAATAACAAATAGGAGAACCGAGTTTGAATTCCATTCAGGTTGGTTATATTCATTTATGTGCCTGTAGAGAAGATATGACCCCATACCCTTTCTCAACTACTCCACCCACGTCTATTGAACAGGTGTAGAGGCTCATCCCTTGTTCCCTGCTTAGGATGTAGTTTCCGGCTTTCTCTTTTCCAATCTTTTCACTCCTTTTCCTTTTTTTTTTCAATTGGAGTAGATAGACTAAACTATCGCCCGGTTCAAACTCCTCCCACGTCTATTGAACAGGTGCAGAGGCTCATCCCTTGTTTCCTGTTTAGGATGTGGTTTCCGGTTTTCTCTTTTCCAATCTTTTCACTCCTTTTTATTTTTATGTTTTTTCAATTGGAGCAGATAGACTAAACTATCGCCCGGTTCACATTCCACCCACGTCTATTGAACAGGTGAAGAGGCTCATTCTTTGATCCCTGCTTAGGATGTGGTTTCCGGCTTTCTCTTTTTCAATCTTGTCACTCTTACGTAGCCCCCATGCACATCAGTGGCGTTACCGCCTTGCTCGGGGTGATATGATTAAAAAAAAAAGTATATGAAGTTAAAAAAAAATATTATTCTCATGAGAAAATTGTTAATGCAATATTCACTCTCATTCGAACAATTCTTGTTTCGGCTTTAAATAACACACAAAGTGTTGACAAGCCATAATAACAAATCAATCAATCAATATACACTAAAAGGATATAGTATGAATATATATCAAAATTTTATAGATTAAAAAATATCTGGCGTTGTTATTTACAAGAAACTTTCGATGTAGTAACGAGAACACATTGGAATGAAAGTACATTGTTTTATTGTAATAATTATATCTGCCAAGGTATTCATTAAAATGAAATCAATATAGCATTTAAACGAATATCAAAAGCAACAATTGTGTGGTAAGGCGATCAGAGGAAAACAATAAAACAGCCATTTTATTTGCCTGATTACGAACGTGTACGATGGAAGTTAACACTGCAGATAGGATGTGACTGAACGACTAACGGAGCGTTCGCGTGAACCAAGGGCATTAAGTGCGAACGTTTTTCAGGTGGTGCATATAATTTTATAGGGTGTGAAAATGGGGCGAGAAAAGGATATATTTCCAACAATGATATACCCTTTTGAATAATACGGATCGTGGGGGTGGGGACCCAATCAAAGAACATTTTATTCATTAACAGACGCCAACGTAGTTTTAAATAAAAAATTTCTCCGTTAGAAGATATATATATATATATATATATATATATATATATATATATATATATATCAGCATGCAGTGTGGGTAGAGAAGAGTCCAAAGGAGTATCCTGTATATACAGTGGTAGGGTAACTCTCTATGAACTCTCTATATGTGTGTATGTTCGCCTAACTGATGTATTTTTCTTAAATTATCGTTTTTAAGGGAGCGACCGTTATTTTTATTCGTTATTTTTTAGGTCTTTGTGAATCGCATTTGTGTAAAATCCTTTGTAAAATAAAGACGGAAGCTGATGATGGTTCGCCTGAAATAGGCCCATACTTTCGATTTACCATGAAATAACGCACCTGCCTTAATTATATATATATATATATATATATATATATATATATATATATATATATATTTCGAATGTCTTTCATCGTCCGACTATACCTTCATTCTATATCAGTCATACTAACATACGTGTGGACTATCATACACGGAGAGAGAGGGAGAGAAAGAGAGAGAGAGCGAGAGAGTGTGTGTGAGAACCCCAGAAAAAACAGATAGAAAAATGCACTCTCTCTCCTATATAAAGGTCACTGAGAAATTTAGCTTTTTGTTTTTGTACGTTTCGAACATGTAGTCTAACTAATTTCGAATGACACACATTTCCGTAACAAAATTTATCGTAAATAATCAGGCTGGTATTAATGAATATATACATATACCTTTTGATTAAAAACAGAATATCTACTTAAATACGAGTATCGATTAAAAATAATGTTCGAACAAATTAATTGAATATGTCGGTAGTTAAAACCATTTCGTTAATGTTCGGGATTTCCTGTAACACACACACACACACACACACACATATATATATACTATCGGCCATAATTATTAGGCCACCCCAGTGTTTTAAAAAAAATGATGTATTCATACAATTTTTTAGTGAAAAGTGAATAATTGTAAATGAAAATAGAATGTTTTTTTTTTAATATTGCGCAATAACATATGCATCAAATGAATATATTAATATTTATTAATTACCTATATTTCAGTTTCATCAATGAAAGAATGAAGAAAATTTAGGGTGATTCAGACGAGTTCATCTTTGCTTTCTTATCATGGAAAATTTTGTACAGCAATAATAACAAACGAACTTTTTAATTCACTTTTTAATTATCCACTTAGCAATAAATTCTAAAAATAGTATGAAATACATAAATTCTTTTAAAAAGCTGTGTTGGCCTAATAATTATGGCCAGTAGTATATATATATATATATATATATATATATATATCGTCAATATGCGCGATACTATTTTTTTAATCCGTATCATCCCAGTCAAGACAATAAAGTCACTAAGACGTAAGCGTTTACAGGATGTGGTAGAATTAGGAACAGGAACATAAATAATGAGTAGAAAGAGAAAAAGAGTAATCAGGAAGACAGTCGATAGCGATTGACATTACAGTTAAACTTTTGAAAGTTTAAACTTGTCTGAAAAGCATGAAGCCTAGAGATGACTCCACAAGCGAGTAGTGTAAGAAAAGAGACTGTTATGCTACATCTAGCCATCTCAATAGTTAACTGATGAGATCTCGACGCCAGTCTAGTCTGTTAATTAACTGCCATACGGGATACACGCTTTGGGCGATCATGTCTTGAAAGAGACATCACTGACTGGGCAGAAGATTATCCCACAGTAGGTTGCTATTACTTTCTGTGGTAATGACAGAATGATTTTGTCAGCGTACCCTCTTCTTCGTGTGCATGTGTATTAAAATCAATGAAAATCTCACTTTGGTTCAAATGGAGGACGAAACGCATCAAACAATTTTTCCCCCGCTCTGTTTAATTGTGAATTATTCCGTCTATTTTCAATGCATGTAGACTTAATGGTATAATACATGAACGCCATCAACTGTCAAGTGAATTTGAAAAATATTGTCCAAATGCCTTTGCAAAGTTATAAAATCATCTATTTCACTACTCAGCGAAAGTTTCATAGCAAGGTATCCTGGTTCATTATCAACCAGTTTAGTAGACGGACAGCACTGAATTCAAACCCAACTCATATGAAAACAATTGCAACAGCAACGATGATAGCAACATGACTTAATGCTGTGGGTCTATAATATGAATAACAACTCACGAGAGAATTGGAGTAAAAATGTAATGGCGGAAAGGTAAAAGAGAGAGTCAGTCAGTTAAGTGCCATACGTGATACACGCTTGGGCGATCATGTCTCGAAAGAGACATGACTGACTGGGCAGAAGATTATCCCACAGTAGGTTGCCATTGCTTTCTGTGGTAAACTGGTTGCCGACCAAGGCTATAGAATCCAATCTGTCCTGCTATTTAACCCATAACTGGAAGGAAGAGACGGATTAATACCTTTCCCAAGGGTATTTGCGCGTAAGTGAATGCAACGAATTCAACTGGAATTCGAACTCGGCTCTCCGATTTCTCGTTCCGAGCCGATATCCACTGTACCACAAGAGAGAGTAAGAACCCTAAAAAAAAAAAAAAAAAAAGAAAAGAAAAGCCGTGGAAAAATGGACAAAAGAACGATACAGAAAATTTTATTTTTATACTAATTTACACTTTTGATCATTTTTAATGAGTAAGGCATTTATTTATTTAACACTAGCAGTATAGCCCGGCGTTGCTCGGGTGAAATAAAAGCTTTAAAACTAATCCTTGGTCCTGGAGTTCAGATTCAGCCTAAAGAATATTTGTGTGAAGTTTGGTGAGAATCGGATAAAAATTGTGGATTTTGTTTAAAGGACATACAGACAGATAAACAGACACACACACAAACATCTTGTCTTTTATATATATATATTATCGATTTTCTGCACTATTGTAAGAACTGCAACCTTGAAACTTCTAAATATTGTTTCTTATATCTTTGTCTATGAGTTTATCAAATTTGATTAAAATCGGACCACTCTTTCTATAACCCGATTTTTTCAATTATCGATTTTTCAGGTTCAGCCGTTTCGGAGTCTATAGGTAACGGACACACACACACACACACACACACAGACAAAATTCTATATATAAATAAGTTTAGATTTATTTAACATATTGACTCACAGTTAGTGTAGGGGATAAACAAATATTATGGTATTCATATATAGATTAAATATATTTACTAGTCAAAAAACGTCGGCAGATAAGTCAAGGCAAAACTCTTTGTAATTAACGGTCAATAGAATAGGAGTAATTTCCTATGGACCTTATACTCTGGAAGACACAATTGTATTGTAATTTTCCTTCCAAGCTACATCTTTCAAAGGATATTGCCTTATGTAGTATCGTTTTTGCTGTGTTAATAAAAAACATAGAAATTGAATTATTATTACAAAGTATTTATATAATCAGGTCATTATAATATAATCATTATCATTATGTAGAGATAACGGATAACTGCTGTACAACAAATGAGAATTTAAGAGTAACACTCGGATTTAATTAGCAATTAGAAATTGCAAGTATTAATTTATTCTATACACTGTCTACAAGATTATTTCCAGTATTTTTGGTCCCTCCTTATGGTTTGTGATACTTTGTTAAATAACAAGTAAATCTCGTTCAAGATCTGTTGCCCCCTGTTTGGTTCTACATCCCACCAGACTCCCATGTAAGGGTAGATCACTTCAGTGGCTATTGAGATGCTGCAAGTGAGCTAAAAATGTTGAGTGCAAGGAACAAAAAATAGGGGTGGTAATTTAGCGATTAATATTTTTTTTTTTTTTTTTGGAAGAGCCATTTCCATTTCCAACCCCACATAAAAACCTTCCTAAGAAGAAATGTCAAAAAGTACATAATTTGTTTAACCTCAAAATGGTTTGGACAGAAATCTTTTATTTATTCTCAAGAGAAAAGTTATTATTTCAATAAAATTAGTTTAAGGATTTCTAATAATATCTTCCTATAATCACAAGTTTATTGGTAATAAACTGTTGTTTCGGTGATATCATTCTGTTTATTTAAGGCACATTAATTGTTTCATTTGCATTTTATCAAATTGTATTACAAATATTGGCTGTACTAGGGTTTGATGAACGTGTTAAACCTTCTATTATTATTATTATTATTATTATTATTTTTTAATAATACCCATAGCCAAAAACTGCTCTACAAATCAAAAGTTCCACGATATCCGAATTTCTGAATTGTATTCAGTTCTTTGATAAATATTTACAAAGCATTAAATGAAATGCCGTTGGAACTAATTTCACTCAGCACTCACAGAAAAAAATACGATTTCAAAATTTCAAAAGTATTGTAATATTTTTCAATAGCAAGTTTGAATTAGACTATAAACAAATCGAACAATCATGCAGAAGGACGCATATTTTTCTAAAAAGATTAGATGTAAACAAATAAATATAGTTAAATAATAAAAACATTATTCATGAAAAACAACGTTTAAAACAATTATAACCAATTTAAACATTTCCACTCCAAAATTGTCTTTGTATACATTAGGATACAAAACAGTAGATATGTGTATTTTGAGAAGCGTGAGAAATGTGTGTTCAAAAGCAGTATTCGGGCTTTCTTCAAACAAAAGCTCCTACGTGGCCGAGCGGCACGATAGATCAAACAACGGTCTCATGACGAATTCTGCCAGAAGGCACACATATTTTCAACAAGATTTATTGAATTATTAAGGTTGAGAAATGTTACTATATGCTAATATACAATGTTTAATAATAAAAAACGGAGCATCTACTCAAATATGAGTATCCATTAAAAATACCGATTAAACAAATATATATATATATATATATATATATATATATATATATATATATATATATATATACTGGTGAGTTGTGATAATGTTTAGCGCCTAGATTATTTTGCAAAGGTATTTTTGCAAGAAGATTTTCTTATATATATATATATATATATATATATATACTACCGGCCATAATCATTAGGCCAACAAGTTTTTCAAAGGAAATGATGTATTTCATACTATTTTTAAGTGGATAATTCTAAATGAAAATAGAATGTTTCTTTTGTTATTATTACTTTGAAAAAATTTTACAAGGCAAGGAAGCAAAGATGAACTCGTCCGAATCAGCCTAAATTTTCTTCATTCTTTCATTGATGAAACTGCAATATAGATAATTATTAAATATTTATAAATTCATTTGATGCACATGTTATTGTGCAGTATTAAGAAAAGAATCATTGTATTTTCATTTACAATTATTCACTTGGAAATAAACACTAAAAATAGTACGAAATACATCATTTTTTAAAAATACTTTATGTCTGTGTGAGAAAATGAAATGACCTTTTTAGAATACAATTATCACTATCTCTCTCTTTATATATATATATATATATATATATATATATATATATATGTATTTGTTAATAATATAAATATATATGTATATATTTGTTAATAATCAATACGTATTTTACTTACCGGTCGCAGTGTGCTGAGTTTTAAACTGAAAATTACTTTTTTTGTGAAATTCAGTATTTTGCTAGTGGTGAGTAAAAACAACACACAAAAAAAACACAAACAAAAAAAGACATGTTTATCATCAATATATAATTCAGAGCTCTGCTATTTTACATCAAGTACTATTTTATTAAACTGCTACTCAATGTGCAATACAAATATATATATATATATTTATATACATTAACGAAATGCTTATAAACAAATCGACAATTCGAAATGATTTGTTTGAAAATTATTTTTGATCGATATTCGAATTTAAGTAGATATTCTGTTTATAATCAAACAGTATTATATATTTATTTCAACTGACCAGATTCTTTACGATAAATTTTTGTTATGAAAATGTGTGTCATTTGGCAGGATTAAAACTGCGTCCCCTATATACATAGGGGAAGCCACCAATTGATCTGGCGCGTCTAACACCTCTCGACCACGAATGACAAACCGTCTAAAAAGAAATACAATTTTGTTATATATGTTATATATGTTAGGTTCGAATCCTGCCGAATGACACACATTTTCGCAACAAAAATTCATCGTAAATAATCAGGCCGGTAGAAATAAATATATAATACTGTTTGATTATAAACAGAATATCTACTTAAATACGGGTATCGATCAAAAATTATGTTTAAACAAATAATTTCATATATATATATATATATATATATATATATAAGATAATTATTTGCTGTAAATGTCATTACATTTGTCTGATTTAATTTCTGGAACTCTTGATAAATGGTACGTTGTAATTAACACAAAGTGCTTAAGTCAATTGCAAAAACAACTTACAAACATTATTCACAGAAAAACTAAACTAACTAAATCATTCTTAATTTTTTTGCATCCAAATCAAATATCAATTTGCCTTTTCTATTGCTTTACTTAATTACCGATCAACAAATCTCACAAATAGATTCCACATATCTCACCTGTTAAAACAAATATCATACTTAACCACGAAGTTAAAAAGTTGTCCGCCCAAACAAGATTTTATTTAAACTAAAAAATAACTTACGTTTGATTATTTGGTCAGGACTTTTGAAATTGGTAGCACCAAGAATATTTCATGAAAAGTGTATTTCTGCGTGTGTGTATATGGGTAATTGTGAATATATTCGTTTATTTGAAAAAGGATAGCAAAATATATGACTTAATTATGACAAGCAAATTGTGAAAAAAATAACGAAAGAAACTTAGTTAAAATTTTTCTATTCAATTAACAGCCTAGCAGCTGGTATCGATCTTAGTTTTTTTCTCCTTCCACAACAGAAGTTTCTTTTTTAAACTTACAAGTTAACTTAAATTTCTCATGTTGACTCAGTGGAACATTGTCAAATTGAATCAATGTTCTCTCGAAGCTAAGTGATATTATTCCAGAACTGGTGATATAAATCACGACAAGGTATATTTAATAATATAATGTAGAGGCTGAATATGATTAATGTTGCTATTTGGTGTTTCTAATTGAGAGGTATAGCAGCTTTCGAGATGAAGAATTTATCACTTCATAACATTGTTTAGGCAAACATTTACATCTTATGTGGTTGAAAATGTCCTGTATATTTTCTTGGGATACAGTTGATAGAAGTATATTATATATGTAAGCCGTATTCACCCTAGTCGGATTGAGCCGGCTTCCTCCCCGACGTCCCCGACGGAAAAAGTCACATTGGGATTTCTTTTAAGGGCATGTTCCAAAGTCCTACCCTGTTATTTAACCAATAACGGGAGGGAAGGGACGGATTAATACCTTTCCCAAGGGGATCAGTGCTCAAGTGAATGCAGGGCATTTAACTGGAATTCGAACTCGGCTCACCGATTTCTCTTTCCGAGCCGATATCCACTGCACCACAACGCACATCCGTCAATAAACGCATACAGCACCTGGTATTCATAAGCGGTCACCCATCTAAGTACTGACCAGGCTCAACGTTGCCCAACTTCGGTGATCGAACGAGACCTGGTGTATTCAACGTAAGTATATTGCTGCCAGTAACCATGAATAATATTTAGAGAACAATTATTGGCAAAAATGAGTTAAGTAAAAATAAATATTAAATTAAATAATAATTAAAATGTGACCTGCGCTGAATTATGAATATATCTTCTGGGTGGAATCTTGTTCGCCCCCGATTTTGTATAAGGTGTTCTCACTGTTATTTAAAAGTCCTTCAAAGACAAACTTGCTTATGCAATTAGAAAGGTTGTTTGCTAAGAATGTTTTTATATATATATATATAAAAAATGTATATACCAGTGTTAATATATATTTGCACTATTTAATTTACATAATTCGGACTGATGTTCTTAACTTTATTGGCATGTTCACGACGTTTTGGTTGTTGTACGCTCCGGCCTTCTTCAACAATCTAAACGTCGAGAATTTTGCAGTAAAGATGAGAACTGTTTGAACCATGGACATGATGTAAATAGTCAAAATACTTAATCTCAGAAATATATATGTTTTTTTTTTTATATTTCAGTTATCACCGAGGTGGATGCAATACACAGAGAAAGTGTGCTGCGGTATTATTCAGCACAATATCCGATGCTAAACGGATATACACATTTGTATTTTTTTTGCTTTCCACTAGCAGTATAGCCCGGCGTTGCTCGGGTGTAATGAAAGCCTTTAAAACTAATCCATGGTCCTGAAGCTCAGGTGAGAATCGGATAAAAATTGTCGATTTGTATAAAGGACATACAGACAGATAAACAGACACACACACAAACATCTTGCCTTTCATATATATATATATTATCGATTTTCTGCACTATTGTAAGAACTGCAACCTTGAAACTTCTGAATATCGTTTCTTATGTCTTTGTCTCTGAGTGTATCAAATTTAATTAAAATTGGACCACTTCCTTCTATAACCCGATTTTTTCGATTATCGATTTTAGATATTTATTGGGGGGGGGTACCTCGACACAAATCCTAGTTAAGAACCCTCGCATACGCTTATAATACAACTGAGTAAATTTTCAAGAATATTGGTTCAGCCATCTCGGAGTCTATAGGTAACGGACACACACACACACACACACACACACACACACATATATATATATATATATATATATATATATACACACACAAAGTTCCATTTATAAATAAGTTTAAATTAATTCGACCCAAGCAAAGCAATAATGTCACTAGAATTACAAGGAATAAAAGAAAATTAGAAGACTTTAGAAGCAACCGGATACCCAATTCTAAAAAAAAAAAAAAAAAAAAGAAACAAGGGATTCATATCGATGCATGTTCACAAGAGCGGAGAGGAGAGTGAACAGGACGATATGTTAACCTATCTACTTTTATTTCTTCTATATTCTGCTTTGTCAATTTACAGAAGTGAATCACAACATATGCAGTCTAACACAAAATTATCAGTTAAATATTGAACTGAAATTCTCACAGTATAATTTTCGATTGATATGATTATTTTTCACATCTGAAATAGGTATGTTGAAAACGAAGGTGATTATGTTATAAAATAAATAGAAATATTTCATAAGTTATCTTTCAAGATTTGTCCACCAGCGTATTGGCTTACGTACGTACATAAACTTACTATTTAGAAGGAATGTAGATGTTGACGTATTTGTTTAATAACCTGTTCATCGTGACATCACGGGCTACACGAACAATTTCCCATATGTTTTTTTCCTGGGAATTAGGTAATGTATTAATGATTAATGATTGTTAGGAAATATCCAAAAATGTATGTAAGATGGAATACATGAAGACTGGTTAGATGATTCTTTTGCCTGTTTATTATTATTATTATTATTATTATTATTATTATTATTATTATTATTATTATTATTAACGCTTAGCTTTCAATGTGAATTTTCGAAACAACTGAAACAAATTCTAAGAAAGATTCGTTATCATGATGAGCCTGCTACTTAAAACAGTATGGTTAACTTGAAAAATAAATACAATTAATTGATGTATGGGTAGGTATTTGAAGGCTATCACAATGATCTTAGTATAATAAAGGAAGATAAAGAAGGTGTTGGGTATTACCTATTTATTATTCATTAATATTTCGAGATCAGAATCTCATCTTCAGAATAATAGGAGAGTTTGATTTCACGTCCGTCCGCTGGTGGACCGTTTCGTTAAACGAATGGTCTTCTTTCGCTGCTACTGCTGTCGTTAATTGTAGTGAGTATGTGTGTGTGTGTGTGTGTGTGTGTGTGTGTGTGTGTGTGTGTGTGTGTGTGTGTGTGTGTGTGTTACTGCAATTGAATTTAAGTTAATTGAATTTAAGAATAAATACAGGGGATTCTCGTATTACGACAAAGTTCGGTTCTCAATTTTTCGTGTAAGTCGAAACGTACCCGCTGTTTTCCGTCAATAAGTATTTACCTCACTCACCTATGCTAAAGCGACACTAAAGTAATAATCTATAACATAACAGATTACTTTGACATATGTTAACATAATTAGGACTAAAAACAAATGGAGGACATTAATATACTCTGTACATATATTGAAATGAAATTGTAAAGTTTTGTTTTTGCTTGAAGCATTGTGTATATTAGGTGTATGGTAAGGTCTTGAAGGCTGTCACAATGAGTTTAGTGAAATAAAGGAAGGTAAAGAAGTTTTTTTATTGTTGAGGTGTTCAAGTGCTAGCTGGTTGTATGTATCTCGGGGTATGATGCAGAATTCCTTACCATTATCAGATGGGAGGTATATGAGGTCCTTCTCTCTCAGGGTGTCTAGGGTGTAGCGTTGTGCTCATTAAACTTCTTTACCTTCGTTTGTTTTACTAAACGCATTGTGACAGCCTTCAAAATCTAACCATACACTTGAAATGAAATTGTTTTAAGACGCTTGTATAGTAGATGAGAATAACAAAGCGTAAAATCTTGTCTCTCTTGTACTATTCGGAAGCAGTAGCAATCCTAGGGAATAAAAAAGCAAACAGAAGTATTTTTCCGCTGCGCTGTTTGTGCCGTATATTGAGGGCAAACAGCATAAGTCGAAACAAAATTAACAGAGATTGCGCTGTATCCATGAACACGTAGTTCGCGATTGTAGGGGACTTACTGTATCTGTGAACAGATCAATGACATTACATATAGGAAATATGTTTAAAAATATATATTTATTCTAAAATTGAGCGCTTACATCTAAAGAAAATTTTGTAAATTTATAATCAAGAAGATAATTTATTGTATATTTTTGGCGTAAAGAAAAGTGTAGAATTTCATGAAAATTTCATGAAAATGTTTAACTTGTATCTACTTTCATATTAATTTCTTTAAGTCAAAATGGTAATATAATCTAATAACAACAAAATTATTGTCTTAATATTTCAAATCAGAGCCGGTTTAAGCGTCTCGTGGGCGCCCATCGAATCTATGATAGGGGTCCCCACTATACTACATCTCAATTTTTTTCATTAGGGAGTTTTCACATAAAATAAAAATTTTATTGCAATCTAAGTATGTAAAATATCCCATATGCAATATAGGGAAACAACTAGAAAATTTGCAAATAAATACAATGTATCTAAATGCAAATTAGAGATATTTAATAATTGTTATGGTGCCCTCCTACGACGAATGAACTCTTCCTCTTTTTATATGTAGTTGCCTGCGTGATCTTTCGGAGCAGTTAATTAACAGCAGTTAACGAGAGCAGTGAACAAGAGGAGTTAACGAAGGCAGTTGACGACAGCTACTAGTTAGGCAATAAGCAGCGTAATAATACCTTCTGACTAACTTATTTCTAGTTACTTATTATTAACACTTCTTTTTGAATATCTTATTTCTTGTTATACTAATACACTGTTTTGAACCCACCTTCTTGTTCCGTGTCTTACTTCCGGTATCGGCACCATCCGGTCACTACAACTTTGCGGCGATGTTTCGCCACAACTCCAATAAAAATAATCCTTCCATCTTTAGCAATGTTTTGCGAAAATTGTTAACGTCAACCTGAGATATTTCTTGTTAAAAAGTTGAATAATCTTAACACAATTAACATTAATGATGAAAAATAGTGAATTTTATAGTGTATTTTTTAGACTTAGCATGAGTTAAACAAATATACGGATTTGGATGAAATAAAAAAAAACCTCGGAATGAGGTCAAAATACGCAATCATTTTTTATCCTTTTTATAGTCATTAGATCTTAATTTAATTTGTAACGCATATAAAAGTAGGCCATAAAAAAGTAAATGTTGTTAAAAAAAAAATGGGCACAAAGCCCTGACTAGGGCCCCATATCAGGCCCCCATATTCGGGGGTTTCGTGGGTTATTCGCACCGTTCCTAGTTCCACACATACACATCAATTTTGTATGGGCTAAACTGAGTCATATTCGTACATGTGAATTTACAGCGAATTCTACCCTTCATAAAAGCCTTTAGAAACATAAATGTTTATATAGTTGTCTAAGTCGAGCAAGATTGGACATATGTAAATACACGTGCTCATACTTACATACGTACTTACATACCTAAGTCGGTAAGATAAATAAAATAGGCCGATATTACTGTGATTCTACTAAGACACGTCTTTAAAATGTGCCTATCATTCGACCACTTAATGCTTACAAGTAGATATTTATGATCCCACTTTGTGGATTTTACAAACACATGAAATTGCACAGTCATCGTGGATGCAGACAGTTCGTGCTTGTAGACAGGGCCGCGGGCGGGAAAGTAAAGATGCTGGATTCCTGGTCTCTCTTCGGATTTGTAAAAAGACCAGCCACTAACACGCCTTCTCATAAAAAGGCGTAAACGTCTTTAGCAGAAAGAGATGTTCGCGCGTACATTAAGTAAACAGTGAAACGGAGAACGCAAAAGATAGACAGACAAACACGCACACACGCACACACATACGCACAATTGGCGGTTTGTAACCTGACGTACATTCACAGTTCTCGCTTTAAATAATATGCACACGAATATGCATCCTCGCGTGAGCGAGTTTTGTTGCGTTTATAAATGATGCGAATCTTGCCACCTTTGCTGCGAAAGGTGATCTTCTTGCTTGGTCACAGGCAAGCAGACATACACACCTATTATGTAAATAAGCATAGAGAGAAAGAAATATATTTTCAGAGGCAGACTTATAGCGTATTGCTAGACGAATAAGAACAAAACTATCAATGTTTTCCAAGTATCTAATAACAATGTCTATGGCTATACGAGACTCCCTCCCAAATATATATATATATATCTGTGTGTATGTGTGTTTATAATATATATATATATATATATATGTGTGTGTGTGTGTGTGTGTGTGTGTGTGTGTGTGTCTGTGTTTGTGTTCATATGCGTACGATATATATATATGTGTGTGTGTGTGCATGTGTGTGTGTGTGTGCGTACGATATATATATATCTATACATATATGTGTGTATGTGTGTACGACAAAAACACACACACATACACACACAGACACACACATATATATATATGCGCAATAGGCACGAAGGAGATGGTTCTTTTGACTTTCTACCTCAGTAGATGTACAGTCCGCATGCTCACACATGTATATACATGTGTGCCTGTATGTGTACCTGTTTGTGCGTGTGTGTGTACGAGAGAGAGAGAGAGAGAGAGAGAGAGAGAGAGAGCGAGAGAGAGAGAGAGAGAGATAGTGTGTGCGTGTGTGTGTGTGCGTGTACGAGAGAGATAGTGTGTGTGTGTGTGTGTGTGTGTGTGTGTGTGTGTGTGTGTGTGTGTGTGTGTGTGTGTGCTTTATGTGTAAGATAATGGTGATCTAGTTCATGATTAGAGCGTTTGTCGATATAAACAGATGATGATCTCTAAAGGCGTGAAACAACCTTATATATATATATATATATATATATATATATATTACATGTGCGTGTGTGTCTCTGTATGTGTGTTTGGATTCATTTGTTCCTCTACCACTACAATCACGCGTCATTTATCATCAGAGAATATAATTGGTTTCTTAATGTACATTATTTATACGAGTTTCTCGGATATATATATTCAACGTTCACACACACACACACACACATACACACACACACACAATCACAAAATACACACACACACACACACACACACAATCACAAAATACACACACACACACACATACACGCCGTCTTCCTGCATGGGAAGTTAAATTCATCTGTATTTCATACATGTTAGATATTAGAAACACAGTTATATTATGATAATAATAATATTAGTAAAAAATAGTAAAAATAAACAAACTAGAGTTATAATACAGTTTCGAAAGTGGATGAACACAAAGTATATGTCGTGATTCAAGAGAAGTATGTCTTCAAAAGCACTATACGGATTTTGTTAGATCGGAAGATCCTAAGTGGCCGAGCAGTCTAAGGCAGGTCAGATATAATAATGGTTTCCCATTGGACACAATTTTTTCTAACATGATTTGTAGAATATTCTGGCCGATAGATATAAATAAATAAATAAATATACTATTTAATAACAATAAAAAAGAGTATCTACTCAAATATGAGTATCCGTTAAATAACATTTAAACAAATAAATTAAAATATCTCGGATTTAATCTATTTCTTCAAACATTTAATTTCTTTTATTATATATATATATATATATATATATATATATATATATATATATATATATATATAAAGGAAAACCTCATTTAGATTGGTTATAAATTATAATTCATTTCGATGAGCTAAATTAGCTCATTTCATTAGACAACATTTTATATTTGTACCTTTATAGATATCACATTGCTCTGGAAAACATGCATTGATCTCTCTATACAGATATAACACTTAATATTTTATATTAAGTAGATTTTGTGGGATTATCCTCGCTGTTCACAGATATGACATCTATATATGGGAGAATATGAAATGTAAATTTGTATATCAAGTTTGGGTAAATTAATGAGAAAATAATAAATATTGTGTTACGCGTTTCGTCATTTAGGATTTCATGGGACAAAAAGTAACGTTTTTGTTGATGGAATTATATAACTGTAGGAAGCGGAGGTTGATACAAAAACTCAGGCGTTGCTTATTATGCACAGACATGAAACACTGAAAATTTTGGAACGCTGAAAAATTTAAAACCTTTTCAGTTTTATTTCGTTTTTATTTTGTTTTGTTTTTTTTTTGTTTTTTTTGTTTTTTTTTTTTGTTTTTTTGTTTTTTTTATATGTGTTTAACCAATTTCATTGTTGCTTTATTCTTTTGGTTCTCACATTTATTGTTAAGTAACTCACATTTATAACAGAACTAGCAGTGTAGCCCGGCGTTGCTCGGGTGTAATGAAAGCTTTTATATTTATATTATCGATTTTCTGCATCAATGTAAGAACTTCAAACCCTGAAACTTCTGAATATTGTCTCAGATTTGATTAAAATCGGACCACGCTTTCTATAACCCGATTTTTTCGATTATCGATTTTCGATATTTATCGGAGGTCCCTCGACACAAAACCTAGCTAAGAACAATAGTAAAACTGTGTAAATTTTCAAGAAAATCGGTTCAGCTGTTTCGGAGTCTATAGGTAACGGATACACACACACAGACACACACACACACACACACACGGACAAAGTTCTATTTATAAATAAGTTTAGATAGATATCTACAAAGAAAAAAAATATGTGCGCGTGTGTGTGTCGTTTCTAAGCAAATAGATAGATGCATATTATGTGTTTGTTCCAGTCTAAAATACTTACAGAGTTGCTGAGAAAAAGATATTCATGCAATTATCAACAGTTCTTTTCATCTGCTTCTCACTTGTTTATTTTCTTTCTCTCTCTCTCTCTCTATCTCTTTCTTCCCGTCTTTTTCTTTTGCTACTGATCCATCTGTCTGTCTTCCTTAAATTTTTTCATCAACCTGGACGCTTAAATTAACCTGCCTTATATTTTATCGATCTAACCGGTCTGTTCCTTCGTCCCTTTTATTAACACGTTTCCACAGCCTATTGTACCTATGTAACCGTTCTTCCCTCTATCGATTTTAAGCACGGAGTAGAAGAAAAAAAATCTGTTTCAGACAAACCGGAAGTTTCTGTGACTATCCCAAAGAGAAGCGAGACAAATATTTAGCTACATAAAATAACCCAACTGGAAGAAAAACGTGTTTTTATAACATTTCCTGAAAACAAGTTAACTACTACCTTTGAATAACCAATAAACCCTCTTTTAAGTCTGTTCTATTGAAAACGAGGTAAAATATCCCCATTTTTAATGAAAATTTTACTTAACTATCGCCCGGTTCACACTCCACCCACGTCTTTTGAATAGGTGAAGAGGCTCATCCCTTGTTTCCTGTTTAGGACGTGGTTCCCGGCTTTCTTTTTTTCCTATCACTCTACTCTTATGTAGCCCCATGCGTCACCGCCTTGCTTGGGGTGATATGATTAAAAAAAAAAAAGTATGTTAGGGGGTAGCATAAATATTATCGGCGCGGAAAATAAAATCGGCGAGTCGATTTTAAATCCAAGCCCAGTATGTTGCGTTCACTTTCATACAAATTCCCTTACGAATGATATGAATCTATTTCGTCTCGATTCACTCCCCAGCCCATAGTAGTGTATGTTAAACGTCTCTCTAAAGCTTTGGCAGGGGCACCTCGTTGTGATGTAATGGTTAGCAAGCTTGTGTCGCTTTACAACTGAGTCGTGAGTTCGATCTTCCCTGGGTACCCTGTACTTTCGACCTTATGCCACAACTAAGAAAATCAACTCTAGCCTTGACGAACAGACCATGAAAAATACTGAATTCAAAACCGTTGAGAAATCAGCCATTGCATTTACTACTCCAAGAATTTGTCAATTCAAGATATAAAAAGGAAGCTGTGTAGATCCATGATTGTGTACTTCCTAAAGGGATATGACATTAAGAAAAATAGAGAATATTTTAATTCTTTTGATTTTAGTTGAGCAAGATTCTTTTCTAAAGTAATCTAATCTTTTTCGTGTTGACTTATTTACAAATATGTAAATGTAGGGAGGGGAAGAAATGTATAATCATTTTTTTTTCTGTGATCATGGTGCTACAAAAAAGAAAAAACTTTTATTATACTTTCATACCTAACGTCAAATAAATAAATAAATAAAATAAAATAAACTCTAAAAAGAAAAATTGAAGATAAACAAAAGTTTTAATACAATGTATTATTTAGAATTATATTATATTGGTTATTTTCCAAGGCTGGAAAATGCATCTGTCGAAATGTAGAGTGAAAAATATTAAACATTAAACAGAATTATTGAGTAAATAATAATAATAATAATTATTATTATTCATGACAGACTGTTTGCGACCAAATATGTAAAAGACAGAAAGAAAAGATATCTCTAAAAAAAAAGGTTCTTAAAAACTGATGAAAATCACACAATATCTATGATAATAAAGATTTGTTTATTTGTCAACATTAAAGTAATTCTTTTGAAATATTGACAAGATGTTTCTTTTTTCTGTCGAGTAACAATTTCTTTCCTTGCCACAAGATTTTTTAAACTAGTTCCCATGAAAAAAAAAAATATTTCGTTTATTTTTTATTTTTTTTTTTTATACATTTTTGAGGATATGAGACCTTGGCATAAAAAAATAAAAACGACAATTCTTTCAGTTAAAAAATATGTTTTACCTAAAAAACTCTTTAATCTAAATAAATAAATAAATAAATAAATAAATAAACAGGGTAAAAAAAAGGGAAAAGAAAAATAATGATAATATGGTTTATAGACTATCAACGTTTCAGTATTGATAAGAGATCTAACTCTTCAGTGAAACAGATATCAGTATTATTTTTTCTTCAAAAAAAAAAATCCATTTACATATAGAGATTTCCCTGGCTTTTGGACGCTTTAAAACGATTATTCTCTCATTGCACAGTTTCCTGTTTTTGCATGTACAGGGAAATCAGAATACTATCTAAATAAACACTTGTAAATCCCCCGCTACCATCTTGAGAAATAACAGCTGCGCCAAAAAAAAAAAAAAAACAATTTCCAGGAAAGAAAATATTACACAAATGAACTGCGTCATATTCTTTCATCATAAACAGTATAGAAAACTGGAATAGCTTAATTTGAAATTCATGTTTTATACTTTTCTTAACAGTAAAAATTAAATATTTAGGATTTTTTTTTTAATCGTATCACCCCGAGCAAGGCGGTAATGCCACTGATGTACAAGGGGCTACGTAATAGTGAAAAGATTGGAAAAGAGAAAGCCGGAAACCACATCCTAAACAGGGAACAAGGGATGAGCCTCTTAACCTGTTCAATAGACGTGGGTGTAGTGTGAACCAGGCGATAGATAGATCTATCTATTCAAATTGAATAAAAAACAAAGTGAGAAGATTGGAAAAGAGAAAGCCGGAAACCACATCTTAAACAGGGAACAAGAGATGAGCCTCTTAACCTGTTCAATAGACGTGGGTAGAGTGAGAACCGGGCGATAGATAGATCTATCAACTCCACTTAAAAAAAACAAAGTGAGAAGATTGGAAAAGAGAAAGCCGGAAACCACATCTTAAACAGGGAACAAGAGATGAGCCTCTTAACCTGTTCAATAGACGTGGGTGGAGTGTGAACCGGGCGATAGATAGATCTATCTATTCAAATTGAATAAAAAACAAAGTGAGAAGATTGGAAAAGAGAAAGCCGAAAACCACATCCTAAACAGGGAACAAGGGATGAGCCTCTTAACCTGTTCAATAGACGTGGGTGGAGTGTGAACCGGGCGATCAGATTAGAATTCAGAAAAATTAAATTAAATCCGAAGTTTCTCATTATCGACTTTCAACCAGTTTCTAGATATAAAAAAAATCTAAAATTAACTAATATTAAAAAAAAAAAATAAATAAATAAATAAATCCCCTGGGGGAGAGAAAAAATTAAAATAAAATAAAAATTTGTAGAAATATTTGAAATTACACTAAGAAAATTTTAAAAAAATCATGACTTCTGAAGTTAATGTAAATAAGGTTCGAACTTGATGAACATGTGTCACTGAATAGAGAAAATATTTAAGCAACACTTGCAATTAATATTAGAATAACTGATCTTGGTATGTACACATGGTATTTTTATATCTGTCAGTATCACAGACAGTTCACGTTCAGATAAATATACAAACAGAGAAGCAGACAGACGGATAGATACAGAAAGATTGAGAGACATACAGAAGGATAGACAGATAGACAGGGAGATATAGAGCTAGACACGGGGAATTACAAGAAGATATAGAAACAGGGAGATTGAGCGACAGACAGACAGACAGGCAGGCAAGAAGTTAGAGAGACAGACACAGTGATAGTAATCTTAAAGATTCCATAATTTAATCTGTTAGACTATACTCGATTTTTAAATATACTATGAGGATCGTTAGTAATCCTGATGTGTTTTGAGATTTACGAGTTAATCCTCTCACTTCAGGGAGGAATTGTGTTACGCTGTATCTGCATATTTTTAATCGGTATATAATCCCTATTAAGAAGAGCTAACAAGTTTTTTTTGTTACATGTACTCATCAAGAAAGTACCGTGTTTGTTTAAAAACCCACATCTTTTAGAATTAAAAATGCTATATTTTGTCAAACGTATTATTTGTTTCGAATGAAAAGAAAATTGAGTGAACTAATTGTTCCATGTATATGACAACCTGGCAAGTCAGATGGTGAATGAACAACATATATTTCTAAATAATGTACTTTTAAGATTAAGAATTAAAATGAAATTATATATGTATATTAAAATATTACTTATTGTATAAAGCATAGAAAATAATTATTTAAAAGTCGCTTGTGAATTCAATCCCTGAAACACGACGTATGTTACACACGCATTTTTTTTCAAATATCTACAAGATTTTTTTTCTATCCAGTGACAATTTCTTTCCTTTTCCCAAGATTTTTTAAACTATTTCCCATGAAAAAGAATGGTTCGTATTTTTGGGGCATAAAAAATGACAATTCCTTCAGTCAAGAAATATATATATATATATATATATATATATATATATATATATAAGGAAAAATTAAGACAGACACGTTATTTCATGGTAAATCTTCCAATTTACCATGAAATAACGTGTCTGCCTACATTTTTTCTTATGTTTACTCTATATGTATTTATATACATATATAATTAGAGCTCTCTTAGAGAGTTATCCTACCACTTTATGTACAGGATACTCCTTTGGATTCTTCTATATCTACACCGCATGCTTATATATATATACATATATATATATATATATATATATAGGAAATTTAAAAAGTTTAAATATGTATTTTTTTGACAGTATATATTTGATATTTCAGACCGGCCTCGGCCTTTCATCTGAAACAAATCTATATATATAATAATAGAAATAAATAAATACTGTCAAAAAATACATTTTTAAACTTACAACTTTTTAGTAGTTTTTTCCTATACATATTAAGACAGTAGACGTGGATCATGATTATGCTATATATATATATATATATATATATATATATATATATATATATATATATATTACAAAATATTGGAAGCAATTTACGGATTCTGAAAAATCAGGTAAAATTGATAGTTACATGCTTTTATCAAAACGAATTTATTAGGTCAGTTTAGAGAAGAGGGACTTTCTCTTTATGGTGATTTTTATAATATATTCAAAAATAATAATGAAATTAACTCATTACAGCGTTAAGTTTGTTCAAGATTCTACCTATTTTTGCCTAATCAACTTCGCTGGCTAATTATAATCCTAGGGTTTGCGTATTTGAAATTTAATTAAGCCCGTCTCTAATAAATTGGACGACATACACTAATTGGTTAAAAAGTTTCAGTAACATAACTTAGGAGGTAATTAACCCAGACAAGATATGAAACAATAATTATTAAATAAATATAAGAGTAACCCCAAACTTTGCATATATATATATATTTTTTTTTAATCATATCACCCCGAGCAAGGCCTAAGCTGGAACTCATGCAAGAAATGTAAACGAAGGTCTTGTTTGTCTTGTTCAAAATTTAGGGCTTCTCTGCTTCTGTTTAAAATTAGTTAAAATTGTTTAAAAGCACACATTAATTATTATGTGTTATTTTATTCACTTAATGTATTCCGTAAATACTATGTGAGAATGAATTTTCAAAATACAACACTTCGAATTGCCATTAGTTTTTGTAAAAGCTTAACATTTAACTAAAAACGGGCTAGCCTGTATTTTTCTACAGAAAATCATTAAAATTTAGCTTTTTAAAAATTTTTTTTTTTTTTTTTTTTTTTTTTTAATCATATCACCCCGAGCAAGGCGGTAACGCCACTGATGTGCAGGGGGCTACGTAAGAGTGAAAAGATTGGAAAATAAAAAGCCGGAAACCACATCCTAAACAGAAAACAAGGGATAAGCCTCTTCACCCGTTCAATAGACGTGGGTGGAGTGTGAACCGGGTGATAGTACAAGAGAGTAGTCATTATTAGAACAACCTTTATATTCAAAATATATTCTATATATACACCGTTGTACTATAGCGATATTACTCTTATCCCATTAAGTAGTAATGGAATTTTAATATATTAATGCTACAGAATGCGTTTGATTATTTACAGCCTAAGGAATAAACCTCTGAATGCAGTGATTTTCTAATATTTTATATGTGAAAAAATTATAAAAAATACGAAAAATATCAAATTGTCTTGTGGAAAATATATGTGAAAAAATGTAAAAACTTAAGAAAACCAATTTGTGTTTTTAAATATAATATTAAAATCACTATTTTTCAGATCATTTCACGCGTACTTTGTGTCTCCTGAAAATTGTTTATTTATGAATATATACACAAATATTGGATATTATATAGATTTATAATTATATACTAAACTTATAGTGGTTTATGGTAATTTGTTATATTCATATTCGTGAGTGTGTAAAGGTGACGGAAAAAAATTATAAATATAGAATTCATGTTCTCTTTTCTATTTTATATACACAGAGAACAAATTAGATATTTTTAGCTTTCCGATGCAGAATAAAAAAATAAAAGGTTTAACGTTTCCGTTTCTCCATAGAGTTGCCAAAATACATATCATGATTCTTTCACAAAAAAACGTTTACAGACTTCTTTAAACATGGGAATTAGCATTTTAATAGATTGATAGAATAATAAAATAAAATAAAATAAAACACGAATGAAGATTTTCACTGTTCATGTTACAAACGATTACTTCAGTGTACACAAGAATAACACAGGTAAAAATAACCACTGGTAAAAACATTTTAAATTGATTGTGAAAACTACAGATATTTTGTTGGAGGCTTAAATCTTGAAGGCATTGTTAAATAAAGGAAAGAAAAAAAAACTGAAATGTTTCATTAAATCGTCGTGTTTTTAACAGACAAATAAATAGCATGTAACACCTTTGCAATAAACCAGACTGAACAAATCGAGTAGATATATTAGATTGGTAAGAAAAAAAAACTTTAAAAAATCACTAATGAAAACCACAAACACCGATTAAAAGTAAAAAAAAAAGATATTCAAGGTTTTAAAAATAAAATTTGTAAAAATAAAATCAATGACGTGCACGAAGAGAGACTAAAAAACAGCAAAACAAAAAAAACAAAACAACAAAAAAAAGGTCCTTAAGAAAGACAAAACAAAAAAAAACGAAGACAAATGAAGAAAACAAGAGAATTTAAAGAGAAAAGCTGAGGTTTTGTCGAAGAGTTCAAAATCAGGAGAGATTTAAAGTGAATCCCTTTTTTATTACTATGAAAAAAGTAATGCGTATTTTTCGCTTAATGTTATTATATTTCCAACATATCTCTTTCATTGTCAATGCACTTAATACAAGTTTCCTACATTAATGACTTAACTAGAACATTATACAGAAAGACATTTCGATAAAACATCAAGTAGTGATGAGCAAACGATCAATAGCGATACTAATCCATCACCCCCACGAATCCATACATACATAAACACACACACACACACACACACACACACACACACACACACACATATATATATATATATATATATATATATATATATATATATAAGTGTGTTTAGTATTTAATGCAGGTATTTTAATTACAGGACTCATTACAAAAATAAAGCAAATCAATGCGTATGCGTGTGTGTGTGCGCGCGTACGTGCGTAAGTGTGTGTCTGTGCGCACGTGTGTGTGTCAAGTAGTCAAATATATACCTCGTCTAGTAAAAATAATCTATTTTACAAAGAAATATCTAGTTTTCAGCATAATCTCTTTCCTTGTTAATTTCCTTAATTCTGTTGGGAATATTAAGAAATAAAGAAAATAATCATTACAACATATTTATATTTACCTAATAACTAATTACTGATCCCATACATGCGCGCGCGCGCACACACACACACACACACACACACACACACACACACACACACACACATATATATAATAATAGTAATAATTACCATATATATATATATGGTAATTATTATTAGTATTATTATTATTATAGCATACTGCAGCTTAATATTTATATTTTAGTATTCATTAATAATAATAAAAATAATAATTTATTATTATTATTATTATTATTATTGTTATTATTAGTATAACCAATTTTTTATTGAGTATTTTTTAAAGTAAATATATAACTGTGGAATATACTTTCATTAGTAACCATAATATATATATAAATATATATATATATATATATGTGTGTGTGTGTGTGCATACATACAGACACAGACACAGACACACACACACACATATATATATATATATATATATATATATATATATATATATATATATAATCCCTATATTTAATACCTCTGTTGTATTACATCGAGCACAGTATTATTAGCACCAGTACTATATGTACAATATGTTAGAACTTAGAATTATGTGTGTGTGTGTGTGTGTGTGTGTGTGTGTGTGTGTGTGTGTGTGTGTGTTTTGAAGGAATCATTTCAGTAAGAGGTACACTTCTTTCCCTAGGAAAGACAAAACACTTTAAAAAATCGAACCCAAAAATATATCTTCAAAATAAATCCAAAGTTTTTCAGATAAAAAGCACATGTTAAAGCTAAAACAGAGACGTGTTTTCCTAACTCCTCGCCCGCCCTTTTCCACCCATTTCACAATACTCCTTAAATATCTTTCATTATATATCTACTCATCTTTCACTTTTCTGTCTTCAAGCTGTACACCACTTTCCATTGTTCTCTCTTAACCAAAAATTAACAGTTCATTCATGCACAATAATTTCGAGTGAAAAAAGTAAAAAAAACGTAAAATAAATTGAACAATATATAACCCTACAACTAAACAAATCAGACTATACTTACAAATCCCTTATATATATATATATATATATATATATATATATATATATATATATATGTAGATATAGATTGATAGATAGATATAGATACAGAGATTTAGAGAGCGAGAGAGAGTGTGTGAGAGAGAAATAAGAGAGACAACGAGAATGAGAGATATAATCCATTTTGTTTGGCATTTCAGTGACTTTCCTTCATTGCTTGCCACTCATCTAGACTACAATAGAATAATTCTCCTTTTTTTTTTTATTCTATTTAAAACACTCAACACCGTTTTTAACGTTGTCTACTTTTGCTGCGTTGTCATCGCCGTAGTCATGATAATCGGGTCGTAGCAACTACAATTGTTTTATCCATTGATGTTTTTATTTAAAGATCTCTTTTTGACAACTTTCAGAATTCAAAAAAAAAAAAAGACACTCAAAAGAATAATAGTTCAGAATGCAATAAAGTCTCCGTTGCAAATGTCAAAGGGTCACAAAAATGGGAACCAATTGTCGAAACATATCACTTTGTTGAAAGCCCTTCTTAACCTAATCGCATATGTGTGTGTGTATGTATGTATGTGTGTGTGTGTTTATGTGATTTGTTTTTAACGGCTTATAGATCTTTTGCAGATTATTTAAAGCTAGAATATATATTTATATTA
>JBBBDQ010000871.1:1797500-1800000 GCA_037127315.1 Ascarosepion bandense | reverse complement strand
TTTTACTCAGACCGACCAAAACCTTTAACAGTCAGAATATTTGAAAGAGTAAAAAAATAAAATTAAAATGTTTAGTGACACACGCAATCCTTCGAGCACATAGACAATCACACACACACACACACACACACACACACACACACACACACACACACACACACACACACAATATTATCATGTGTGTGCTTAATTACTGGAGAGGAAATTTTTCTGTCGCCAGTATTTATCTAAAAAGAAAAAAATGAAATTAGCATTTATAATATAAGCAAAATTGAAAAGAGTTAATATAAAAAATAATGTTTAAGGATGTAAGTGAAAAATCTTGTTTTATTTTGCTAACATTTGCTGAATATCCGTTTTCGTTTGAATATTGTGCAAAAAGCTGACATACGTAAGGAATTAAAGGATTCTTTTTCAATTTTATACAAGACCATTTTTAAATTAAACGCAAAATTGAATTTGATGCATTTCAAACCTAATACATCTCTGCACATTAAAATTTCTTATTTTTAGAAATAATGAATATGATATAAGCATTCTGACCGTCATTATAAATACTAAGTGGTATTTAAATGCATTTTTAAGGAAATTGCCAATTTTTATTAATTCTACGACTAGGTTTTCATTAGTTTTACTTCCAGTTACTTTATTTGTCAACTTTTTGTCCATCATTATGGAAAAAGTTGGATTTGAATTGAAAATTGAGTATAAATGTACCGTGAGAATCGATACCGCGTTTATCCGAGAGCCGGCATTAGATGCAAAAATTACCTATCGGACAGGGCCACAAAACACTGCACACTTGACATATAAATTTAACAATATCAGCTTATCTTAATCGGCAGCATGATATGTACGAATTTTGTATTTATTGCAATATGTATGTATGTTTGTGTGCGTGTGTGTGTAAGCGTGTGATTTCAAGATTTTAATTTTACAATAAGAAGTATTTTAAATGAAATATATATATATATATATCCGAGTGAGTATAGAATGAGGAGAGAAAAAGAAAAAAAAATTTCCGTCCAAAACATTAATTTAAAACAGTGCTTGATATATGATGTATAGAGCTGTGAATATTTATTATAAATTATGTTTTAGAACATGTACATAATTTCTTCTATATATGTCCTCTTCTCTACAATCATATGGTTGTTTCAGTGTTTGGGACCCAAACACTGAAACAGCCATATGATTGCAGAGAAGAGGACATATATAGAAGAAATTATGTTTATGTTCTAAAACATAATTTATAATATATATATATATATAAATATATATATATATATATAATTTTTAAAAAACCTACCACTATTTTTAATAATACAAAATCAATGTCAAGTTAATATACATATATAATAAATATATATATTTATAAATATTATACTATTATATTATCATTAAATTAATGAGTGGAAAATTGCAAAACTCTGAATTTAGCCTTGGAAAAGTATTAGCTATACCATGTAATATTTATATATATATAACTAATTTATGAATGATAATTATTGCATTAGTCTAAGATTGAACATTTAATTAGCCGAATTTCTTTTAAATTTGATATACGTCTAATTATTAAAATTTTAATTATGTTATTTGTTATAACAAGCTACCATTAATATTTCATTATATATATATATGTGTGTGTGTGTGTGTGTGTGTGTGTGTGTGTGTGTGTGTGTGTGTGTTGTGCGTGTTTTATTTTAACTGGTATATTTAATTTGTACCTTCTTTTCATGTTTTTCTTTTTAACATTACATGTGAGTTTTTTCATTTTTTTTGTTTTCAAGATTTAAAAAATTAAAAATCCATTTGGTATGTTATATTACTTCAAATATATTTCACCACAAATTAATGTTTCAAGTCATAGTTTATAATTATTAATTTAGTTTGAAGCCATATAATTAATTCATATTACAAAATTTAAAAATCATTTCAAGTTCTTCATGTTCAGATAAGATATAGAAATATTTGTGGCCTGACCCTCTAGCCAAAGTATTTTTAAAGAAAGGCGATATGATCGGGTGAAATATTTATATTTTTCAGTACTCTTTCAAAGATTTATGAAACAAAATTCAAATAAAAGTATTCTTTACGAGTCACTTTTGTAAAATATTGATATTTAACAGTATTTACATTATTCGGATTAATGTCCTAATATTTGTTGCCATTTGTACAACGTTTTGGCTGTTGTACGCTCCGGCCTTCTTCAAGTGGTAGGAATTTCGAATCGACCCCCTTATTACAATCACTTGGGTATATGGTCTTCATTCCTTGCGCAGTAGTGCCTCTTTTGGTAGTCATGAGTTATCTCAAAATATAAACAAATGTTTATATTTAATTTGGAACTGTTAGAATAACGCGCCCGCGCGCGCACACGCACACACACACACACACACACACACACACACACACACATGTTTTGTCCATACTCCTTAGTCAGTCAGTTAAGTGCCATACGTGATACACGACTCACTGGGCAGACTCACTGGACAGAAAG
>JBBBDQ010000871.1:1785000-1792500 GCA_037127315.1 Ascarosepion bandense | reverse complement strand
AGAAGGATGCTGCGAATATCATGAATCGAGCATATGAGCAATGATGGGGTTTTGGAAAGGATGTAAACGGAAAGGAAATTAATACTGAGCATCAGGAAAAGGCAGCTAAAGTTCCTGGGACATGCAGTGAGGAAGGAGAGGTTGGAGAACCTGATACTAACAGGCCAGATGTAGGGAAAAAGAGACAGGGGAAAGCAACGGATAACTTATTTGAAGGACCTGATCAGGTGGATGATGGAACGAGGGTTGTGTGGTGTAACAGGAGAAAGCGTGTTAAGGGAGATGTGGAAAGCCATAATCGCCTCCGTTCTAAAAGGACAGGAGACAGAAAAGAAGAAGAAGAAGAAGAAGAAGAAGAAGAAGAATGCTAATTAACACTACTAACTCTGCCAGACGTTCTTATGACGAAGGGCCTTTTACTATTATCAGTACTGTCATGTTTTTTTTCGATCTCAGTAGAGTTGATAGAATCTCCAACCATACAGCACAATTAGTTGCGATCTCCTTTCACTAGCTAACATGTACCTCGACAGTCTTTTGCTGATTTTGGATACAGAGTTTGTCTTCTTCTAGACTAGTTGCCAACCATGACTAGACAGCCCAATTTGGCTTAATATTTAATCCATATTGTCATGACGGTATTTTATTTATTTCATTTTTGTAATTCATAGGTTATTTATTTCTAACTTCATTCGCCTTTCTAAGATTATCTCGCAAACAGTTAATACTGAGTTCAGTCTTCTGTGGTACCTCGACATGCGCCATTAATTTGCCCCGGCGTCAGTAAATTAAAATTATATCAACTGAAGTTTGAAAAACGTTTATACTTTTCTTCTGTCATCAGAAACGCCTCGTTCACCGCAGATGTGACCGACAGAATCTTAAAATTAATCTAAATTATATAAATGTTTTCTTATATATCCTCTTTTCTGCAGTTATTCTCCAAAAATTTTAATCTTTGAATAAAGAAATTAGCATTCCGACCATTTCACGGAAATGTTGCTTTTTTTTTCTCTTTGAAGTCAATATTGAGTTATTTAGAATGAATGTTGGGTTAACGTTACAAAATATATGAACAGACTTTCTTTGACTTTTGGGATTTTCACAGTCCAAAGCTCACTCGTAATATGAGAAATGAGAACAAGTATTATTATTAGTAATGTTGTTGTTGCTGTTAAACATCATCATCAGTAATATTATTTACAGAAGACTTCTAGACAGTCATTATCCATCTAAGTGGTTCTTCGATGCAAGCAACTTTCCTTTTAATGAAATCGAAGTGATGGTCTTCGATGTAACTACACTGCACACATAAATTTATGAATTTGTAAAGTTACACTGAGAGAAAATATATTGCGAAATCAATATTCAGCTCAACATATATCATTATTATATTTTTTTTAATCATATCACCCCAAGCAAGGCAGTAACGACACTGAAGCACAGGGGGCTACGTAAGAGTGAAAAGTTTGGAAAAGAGAAAGCTGGAAACCACATCATAAACAGGGAACAAGGGACGAGCCTCTTAACCTGTTCAATAGACGTGGGTGGAGTGTGAACCGGGTGATAGTTTAGTCTATCTACTCCAATTGAAAGAAAAAAAAAGAAAAGAGTGAAAAGATTGGAAAAGAGAAAAACCGGAAACCAAATCCTAAACAGGGAACAAGGGATGAGACTCTACACCTGTTCAATAGACGAGGGTGGAGTGTGAACCGGGCGATAGTTTAGTCTATCTACTCCAATTGAAAGAAAAAAAAAGAAAAGAGTGAAAAGATTGGAAAAGAGAAAAACCGGAAACCAAATCCTAAACAGGGAACAAGGGATGAGACTCTACACCTGTTCAATAGACGAGGGTGGAGTGTGAACCGGGCGATAGTTTAGTCTATCTACTCTAATGAGTTATTTAGAATGAATGTTGGGTTAACGTTACAAAATATATGAACAGACTTTCTTTGACTTTTGGGATTTTCACAGTCCAAAGCTCACTCGTAATATGAGAAATGAGAACTTAAGTATTATTAGTAGTGTTGTTGTTGTTGTTGTTGTTGTTGTTGTTGTTAAACATCTTCATCAGTAATATTATTTACAGAAGACTTCTAGAAAGTCATTATCCATCTAAGTGGTTCTTCGATGTAAGCACACTTTCCTTTTAATGAAATCGAAGTGATGGCCTTCGATGTAACTACACTGCACACATAAATTTATGAATTTGTAAAGTCACACTAAGAGAAACTATATTGCGAAATCAATATTCAGTTCAGCATATATATATATATATATATATATATATATATATATATATATATATTAAGAAAGTGAAAGAACACGTAGATTAAAACTTACTGTTGAAGCATTTACTTTCATAGTAAGTGCTCGATATAGAATAGAGCTTAATATTGTAGTTCTGTTATTACACTTGTTTATAAAAGCACACAAAAATTTCATATTACGGAACAATATGGACTTCTTCAATGATATGTCAAAATAAATGTTGAAACTGATTTATTTTGAAAACATAAGATGAATTCATAATTATTTAAAGAATGGAGGAATAAAAGTTGTAGAATATACTTTTAGGTGTATCAATATTGTTCAATCCAAAATGAGAATTGGGTACCTATGGAGTTGAAAATCTAGGTCACGAAAGGGAGAAGGATGGCCTGCTGTCTAGATAAGTTAATTTTTAATTTTGCTTGGATAAGATACATAGTGGGACCATTGATTATTTAAATAGGTAGACAATTTTTTTAACAACAGGTTCGTTTTTAGGCTTTTTTTAAAAAATTAGATTTTGAGTAAAGGGGCTGGAACGTTTATGTTAGAATTAGGATTAAATAATTATGGTCTACTTAGGTATATTGTAGTTAAGAAATCAAATAAGTATTGTGTGGGTCATTTACTTTAGTAAAATAATTTTAAATTTTTACGTTATATTAGAGCATAAGTTTTCAATGAAACATTGCAATTAATTAAATGTTAAAGAATTTTTTTGTCTGGTTAAGATACATAGAGAGAACATTATTTAAATGTGTAGGCCATAATTTTAAACAGCTGGTGGAATTTTTTAAAATTTGATTTTGTACTAATTTATGAGTTACCTAATTCTCATTTTTCATTGAACAATATTGACTAAAAGCATATTCTACAACTACTATTCGTTCATTCTCTAAATAAATATGAATTCATCTTATATTTTCAAAATAAATCATTTTCACCTTTTATTTTAATATATCACCTGAAGAGGAACAGTATTGATCTGAAACATGAAAATTTTTGTGTAGTGATATAATGCTTTATAAACCATTGTAATAACAGAATTACAATATTAAGCTCTACTCTGTATCGAGCACTCTTTCAACAGTGGGTTTTAATCTACGTCTTCTTTGACTTTCTGAAAAATTATATATATATATATATATAAGCTGTTAGCATTATATATATATATATATATATATATATATATATATATATATATATATATATGCTGTTAGCATTAGCATAGATGTAACCGTAAATTCTATACTAACAGTTTCTGTTCTCACTTATGGAACTCCATTCCAGCTCCATGCTTCCTAGCTAGCTTTAATCTTCCAAAATTTAAATGCAATGTCAATTGCTATCTACTGTTATCCTGATAACACTTTTCTTTCTCTTCCAGCTCATTATTAATTTTTCTGCTTCTAATTCTTCAATATGCTGTAACAAGTTGCATCTTAGTGGTTTCTTTACTGCTTTGCATGGGGTGATATAATTTTTCCTCTCTCTCACTCACCATACATACATATATATATATATATATATATATATGTGTGTGTGTGTGTGTGTGTGTGTGTGTATGTAAGCTATTACATTTTAATCCGGCATTAACTCACTTCATTTCCATTGAATATTATTGATATTTTAAATATATTTAATTCCACATTGACTCTCTTATTAATGGAAGTCATTTCTGAATTGTGATTGATTTGGTAAATTTATTGTTTAAGTTAATTAAAGACGCGTCTTCGAACTATATCTCTAATTTTAGTCTAAATAGGAAAATATCTTCATTAGTAGAATAAGAATTCGTCATCATCGTTCCAGAACCAGTGAGTAATAACTTTTTACCAGTTTGTAAGTATGGCCGTCTGGCTAGTGATTCCCTGTTTCAGACGCCTGCTCAGGCATATTTGTGTTTTGTCAGCACCCACAGTGCCAACTCGTGATTTATACAGCTAATACACTGGGGGGATCCTAGTTACAGTTTTTAGGCGAGTGGTGGGTTCAGTATTTGAACGCGACCAATCAGACTCTCAGTCACGATGGCTTGTGACATCGTGCTAGCAAAACCACCGACCGTTTCTGAACATTCATCTACCTAATTTCACTAACACATCTTGGGTCAACACGTTTTATGCTTTTCAGGCAATTCGTAACGTTCACGCTGGGATAGTCTCAGCAAGCCTGTGGGGTGGGGTGCAAGTAGCACCCCACCGAAACATGATGAGATTAGAATCCAGATTTTGTTCATTAATAATAATAATAATAATAAGAGCATTATTTACCCCTATCATTATTCTGCTAGTCAGTTAAAGTTTAGTTTCTGTCCACTCCTCTATTTCTGTCGGGTAGTTGATCTACGTTTAATAGCAATAACAATAAATAAATTAAAAGATATGGCTGTATTTAAGAATTTTAAAACAAAGTATAAAAATAATGTTTATGAAAAATTAAAACTAAAAGCATTTTATTTAATCTATATTTCCCTTAGAAATATGATTTTGATATTTCGAGGTTAATTTCCATTGTCATCAGACCTTGCTAATATATACGTCTGCTAATCAAATGTAGATGAGCTTTGCTTTAAGTACGTTTTATCAGGAATATCTGACATCTTTTTCTGTTTATCTTGTCTAACTCCAAGATTTATTTTATCTAATAAAATCCGCACAAATTTCCTATTTTAAATTATAAGAAACTTAAAATATACAGACTTACAATTTCCAAATGACCAAATTAAAAATAAAAAAAATGAGATTAATTTTTTTTTCTTGTGCACTTATTGTACAGTTTAGTGTAAATGCATTCAAATTTGAATCTGTCATTAGCAAACAACGTAACGTCGTGTGTGTGGAATATGGGTTTAAAAGGGAAAAGGAAATCTCAAAAACAAAAAGAAGTGATCTCGTATTGAAAAAGAAAAAATAATAAGCTAATAATGTTCCAGCGAGAGAAGAGGATAATTGATAATGAAAAAAGAAAAAAATATGGTCGACAAAGTTGACATCTTAATTGTTTACGGTGGAGTGCGTACAGGAGGACAGCCGTGCGGGGTGTGGGTAGGGACTCCACAGATATTAATTCATGCTCTGGAATTTAAATAAAAAAATTAAACAATTGAATCACGGTATCTTATTGTCTTTTTTTAATTTTAAATATTTTTTCAAATATTCTAATTTCCTGTCTTAATGCGTATTAAATATACACACACACACACACACACACACACACATATATATATATATATGCAGATGCACTACATACATACATGCATTTATACATATATATATTTACGTGTATATATATATATATATATATATATTACGTATATATATGTGTATATATATTTATGTGTATATATATATATATATATATATGATCTGACTCTGGTGTTATGTGTGCGTGTCTTTGTATGTGTGTGTCCATGTGAGAGAGTACGCGTGTACACGAATGTTTCTCTTTCACTTTATGCAATATATATATATATATATATATATATGTAACATATATATATATATATATATTCTCATATAAAACCATATATATATGTGTGTGTGTGTGTGTCTATTTTATGTTATATATATAAATATATAAGGAAGAAGTTGTTGTTTGCATTTGTTCATATATATATATATGTGTGTGTGTGTGTCTGTGTGTGTGTGTGAGTACGAATTAGTATGCGTATATATATATATATCTACACATAAATATAAATATGTGTATGGGTGTGTGTGTAAATATGATAGAGTTACAGTGGAACATATATGCATGCAGATATATATATATATATTGTTGTAAAAAGTAAGTGGTCAGTAGGTGAAAGGGCTTTGTGTATCGGTTATAGTATTGCAATGATATTCATGATAACTATAATATCATGACATCGTTATTATTTTACACAATAAAGTTTAATTTTCAATGCAATAATTGCTTTAATAAATATAATTGTATATGGAATCTTTAAAAAAATGTTATCATTTACTGTTCGCTTACTTTTTAATCACCTTGTGAGTACATATATATATATATATATATATATATATATATACACCCATACTGTTTCTGTATATTGCGGCATAACCCGACTGAAAGAATGAACCGTAAAATCTAGCATCCATTGTAAATCTGTCTGGATAACATAACTTTACCAAATTAATCTTCTCCAACACAATGATATTTTTCCTGCTTGTAAAATCCATAATACTCACAAACTACCATGTATCAGTGAAAAAACAAAACAAAACAAAAAAACACCACAAGAATAACATCCGACATTTTATTGAAATTCTGTAAGATTGGAGTTAATTACTTTTTACCAATACTTCGACCTTTTTACGTTGGCAAAATGGCTGTACTTGTTTTTAAAATTATATTTTTTACTTTCTATCCAGCATTTTCTGCTAGAATGAGCAGATGCAGTTTTGGATGAGGAAAGTGTACATTCGACTTATTCAATTATTAGCCAGCAATGCACAAATTTGTATAGGACCACCTGATGGAGACTCGCGATTTGTTTATCGAAATGTTCAAAATATGTTTACTCCTGAGATTAGTTCAAATCTTCTAGAATATTAACAAACCACTGCAATAATCTTAAATCCATTTAAATGAATTAACAAAGCTTTTAACAACCCTCATTAATCAACAATGATAGATAACTTGTCATACATATTTATTTAAGAAGAATTTGAATGATTTCGTGTTTTTGCTCCTTTGTGGTGCAGTGGATATCGGCTTGGAACGAGAAATCGGAGAACCGTGTTCGAATTCCAGTTGAATTCCTTGCATTCACTTACACGCAAAATCTCTTGGAAAGGTATTAATCCGTCTCTTCCCTCTAGTTATAGGTCAAATAACAAGACAGATTGGATTCTATAGCCTTGGTTGGCAACCAGTCTACCGCAGAATATAATGGTAACCTACTGCGGGACAATCTTCTGCCCAGTAAGTCATGTCTCTTTCGAGAAATGATCGCTCAAGTGTGTATCACTTGAGGCACTTAACTGACATCCACATAATAGTGAAAAAAGAGATAATTAAAATTAAAAATGTTTTCGTTTGGGTCTTACTACTGCAGTGTCTTTTATTCCTAAAGTAGACGATTGTTTGTCTTTTTTATGGACGAACAACATTGAAACATTTTAGTAAAATTTTAGTTGAATGCTTAATATAAATATATAGTAAATAAGTTTTACTGAACAATAGCGACAATACCTGTCTATTCTATTTTTTTATTAAATT
>JBBBDQ010000871.1:1765000-1780000 GCA_037127315.1 Ascarosepion bandense | reverse complement strand
TTGATTAAGAAATCAAAATGACTTTCCTGATCTTCCTTTTCTGATTCTGTTTTAAAAATGTCAGAAATATGTCTATTCATAAAAATTCATATCCATTCCAACAATCTCCGTGTAAACACAACTGTATTACAACTGTTATTCAGTAAAAAATTTGCACGCCATTCTACAGAAAGTTTAGGCTTCTTTTTTATTTTATTTTTTATTTGAGTCGTATTTAAAACTTAAATCGTATTTAAAACTTCACATGAAAAAATTGGGAAAATATTGTCGCTTTAAAACATAGTGAATTGCTTTATTTCTTGGAAAATTAAAATTTGCCAAAGTGGCGATTTATATCACAATTTAATCTAAACTTATTTATATATGGAACTTTGTCTCTTTGTGTGTGTCTGTGTGTGTGTGTGTATCCGTTACCTATAGACTCCAAAACGGCTGTACCGATTTTCTTGAAAATTTACACAGTTGTACTATAAGCGTCTGCGAGTGTTCTTAGCTAGGTTTTGTGTCGAGGTACCACCGATAAATATCGAAAATCGATTATCGAAAAAATCGGGCTATAGAAGGAGTGGTTCGATTTTAATCAAATTTTATACACTAATAGACAAAAACATAAAAAACGATATTCAAAAGTTTCAAGGTTGCCTATATTCAGAAGTTATATATATATATAAATCGATACCAGGAAATCAAAATTTGACTTACATCCATTCATTTTTCTTTCAGTCTACGGTTTCGCTTTAACTGGAAACAACTATTGCTTTTTAGTCTTTCGTTCCAACGTTCAAAATGTCTGAGCTCCAGAACCATGGATTAGTTTTAAAGCTTTCATTACACCCGAGCAACGCCGGATTATACTGCTAGTCAGATTCTAAATTTGATAAGTTCATCGAAATAAATCTGATGCTGACTTATGTACATCACACACCCACACTCACACACTCACAAAATTTGCGAACGTTAAAAAATTCTATAACTCATCGATTTAAAGTATCTCCCATTAATAACTTTACTCCTTAAATAATGATACAAAAATCTGTATCATACAACAAATAGAGTTATAATATCATTCTTTTCGATAATACCTAGACTTATATAAAAATATGTAATTAGAAAGACATGTTTCAAGATTATTGTGCCATAAATTCAGACTTTGAAAATAAACATTATCAGTTTTATACGTTCTAAAATAAAAAAAAATATAATCCACAAAACTACAAAAGTAATTTGCTGATTGGTTACATCCCGAAAAAAAAAGTTGAATTGGAATAATTTAGCAAAATCAAAATAGCATTTTAAAACTAACACTATAGAGTTTCACAACAACAGTTTATGTGTTAAGAATAATTGTTTGTTCATAAGAAAAAAAATTGAATCAATAACGAAAGGTAAATATAATCACGCTGCAAAATTTATAGATAGATAGATAGATAGATAGATAGATAGATAGATAGATAGATAGATAGATAGATAGATAGATAGATAGACGAAAGTTCGGTGAAAATTCTCAACCGAACAAACATCTCACAAGACTAAAAATAACTAAATTTATTTTTAAATAATCTTTTGACCGAAGCGATTTCATTTCCCAATCCAGTTATATACGATAAAATGTATAGTTTTAAGTTATGATATATTTATAGGAAAGTGCTCAATATCATGGGTACAGCATATAACAGAGGGTACAACCAAATGGCGACAGAATGTTTCGTGAAATAACTCAATCTTTAGGCCTTGAGTGCGTGCAAGCATGAAACAGTCTGTTGTCACTCGGTGTTCACTCATATATATGTACATTTGTCTGGGTAATTTAATTTCGTATAACGTTAAATCCCATAATCATGATTGTTGTGCAAAGATTACTTAGTTTTTCGGTACGCATATTTAAATACAGACATTAATATATATGTATGCTGGCGGTTATATCTATGAGAAAGATAAAAATATAAAACAAATTTTAATATCATCTTTTAATAGAAATATTTATTATCTTTGCTTATATCAAACTACATTAATGAAAAACAGTTAAATATATTTGTGTTGGTTATTCAGATTGCTAAAAATCGGTCTAGCTGTACTTCTAAGATATCAAAATTCTGAACGTTGCCTAAGATCGAACTCTGATCTCATTTTAGAAAAAAATAAACTACAACAACAACAAAAAAAAAAAAAAAACTACCCCCGACATCATACGGTGTAATTGTTGATCTCGGTGTTAATTTGTCAGCGTAATTGTTAACAACTATGTAACAAAACTACAGATAATGACTATCACAAGATGAGTAAAGTTTCAGTCACTTTACCACCAAAGAAGAACCTGCAATGTTATCCGGTCCTGTTCTGGCATCTCAGCTTCATTTACTTTCCCAGCTCCGTAACGTCGCTTCTATAAACTTTTTCTATAAATGTTTTCATTATAATTGTTCTGGTGAGCTTTCCTCTCAGGTACCTATAAATTCAAGCGTTGTATTAGATTGATAAATAGCTTGCATCATTTTACAGTTGAAATTGATAAATTGAACCGTAAGTTCTATACCAAAAGTTTCTTCTCCCACCCTTTTCTTTTTTGGCATTCTCTTCAGGCCATTTGCTTTCTAGTCAACTTTGATCTTAAAAAATTTAAATGCAATGTTACCTTTTGTTTTCTTATTTCCTTTTTTATTATTATTCGTTCTCGTCTTTTTCTCCTATTCTTTCACACTCAGTAACCATCTTGCGTCTTAGGGTCTTTATTGTCGTGCTTGACGTGAAGTGCTTAACAAATATTTAGTTTACAAAATTAGATACTATCCGAAACTTAAATATGACAATTATAAAGACGCGGTTGAAAACCCAGTGAATAATAATTAAATAGAGTTAAGTAAGAATTATTCCTAGACATGGTAGGCGGAAGCTAAAACAAACTAACCCAGTGGACTGAAAAAAGGGTTCAGTTCAAAATTTCCTGAAGGCTAGTCAGATCGAAAAACACAGGAAGAAGACCAGACGCATAATGGCCGAAACATCGTGATAATAACAACAAAATGGGAATAATAGTTCAAATATATATATATATATATAATGTATATAATTCCTCATTTCAGAAATTTCGACAGAAAAGACAATTAAAAATATTTTATATATATATATATATATATATATATATGTGTGTGTGTGTGTGTGTGTGTGTGTGTGTGTGTGTGTTCTGGAAACTTGCAAAGCTGATGCTAAGTTAAATTAGTTAAAAATCTGTTATTTTGTATCTGTATTTTTTACAACTTCATCTAGAGCATTGGTCCTTAACCGGGTTGCATCGAGGTGGTCCATGTAACATCATTAATCCAAATAAAAATAGCAAATTGAAGATTAATTACTCACATATTTTAAAATGGTTTATTATAAGTTATTTTACCAATGTATATAAATTTTCCACAGAATTTATAGGGTTCATTTTTAAAACTAATTTAACGAAAATAAACTTGTATTTATCAAATACAAGTTTATTTTTGTTAAATTAGTTTTAGTTAAAACTATACATAAAACGCTTCTATAATACAATTCCTAAACGTAACTATTAGTAAAAAAAAAAAAAATAAGCATATGAACCGCCATAATCATTCGATTTTTCATCGAATGGTTCTGGGAGTCCACTAACAAAAATTACAGTAAAATTGGTCCATAAGTAAAATAAAGAAAATATTGAGAACAACTGGTCTAGGGAGATATACAGAATAACTTAATTTCTTTTTATTTTGTTTTGTATATTTAATGTAGACTGAATCATGAGATACCTATTTTAGTAGAAGAAAGATTTGACTAACATCTGTATCGTGAGGAAATTGTGTTTTTTATAGCTACTGTTAATTTTGTTAAAATATACGTCTGCTCATTTCAATAATGATAATAGTAATAATAATAATAATAATAATTATAAATTTACCCAACCGAAAATATAATTATTATTTACTAACTTCTAATATAAAATCACGAACAGAAGTGAAAAAAGAAAGTGTATAAAATTCAATGTGCATTATTACATAATAACAGTTATTTAAGAAAAAAAAAACTCTGTTGTTAGGGTAACGTTCCTTGATTGACCTTCAAAAAATGGGTTCAAGCAGACACGCACATGCGCACACGCTCAAGCACAAAAACCGCATATAATCACAGACTAAATGGAGGCTTTTTCCGATTTGATGACAATTTAAGAACACCATATTGGACAGTGGAAAACTGTAAAATAAGATTTTAGTTCCTTTTCAACTTCTTTCTCCATCTTACCGATTGTCTTATATTTGATGCTATCTGTAATGTGGCTACCTACCTATCTGCCTACCTCCCTACCTACCTATCTATCAACCTACCTATATATATATATATATATATATATATATATATATATATATATATATATAATCATATAATTATGAATTAAAGTACATTGCAACACGGAAATTTCTACATCGTCATCAGGCAATGTTGAGTTTTGGTTGTGAAAATGGTTTACAGTTGTATGATTATATTATGGTATAAAATATTTATTGCATTGAGCACTTTTATAAAAAAGTAAATGCCAGGGAACTCAAAATCGTAAAACCTTGGGTGCTCTTTACTTGAATTTATATATATATATATATATTAAAAATAATAAAAAATATACGCAAGTTTTACACAAATGTATATATATTTATATTTATTTATTCATCATAAATTTTAGCTGTTTTTCTACACTGAGTACTGTCACCACCAGAACTCACTGGGCGCTAATATATATATATATATATATATATATATATATATATATATATATATATATTTGTGTGTGAGTGTGTGTGTGCTTCTATGCATTATTTCTCGTTTGTATACGTGTGTATTTGTGAATCCAAAAGGCACTTGTGGCAATTCACACCATTATTAATATTTGCTTTTTTAATTTTATTAATTTCTATTGTGCGATATGTTTCGAGATTGTAAAATAAGTCGGAACATAATGTAACCCCTTGGGATTTTGCTTGCCATACTTTATTTACGGGCTACACTCAAATTTAATTTATGGTCGACGCCGAAAAATATCGAAAGTCATTTTGCATCTTTTATTATCACAATTATCATCAAACTCAGACATCGATGTCCATATCCATTACATATAAGATTAGTAATTAAAACGGAATTATTAATACATAACTGAAATATACCATAGAACGTCTTGAAAAATAATATCGCCTGCAATACGATATTGTCTTTTTCTTCATGTCTGCGAGTTTATAGACAAAAATGATCAAATTTCATTTTTGTAAATCCGTTTTATTCTCTTTCAGATATTGCATATGATGCTGAAGATACTTGTGGTGTATGAGGGTAGGATATATTATATGGGTGAAAATATTTGTTGAAAATATTCTGAATGATTTGAAAGTATCCAAATGTTCATATTAAATATTATTAAAAATTTTAAAAAGTTAATATTTTATAGAAAATACAAGTTTATTTTTTTTTTAATTTATACACCATCGACTTCCCTCACACACACATATGCATCTCACAAATAAACGCACATACACATTATATATATATATATATATATATACATATATATATACACACACACACACATATATATATATATATATATATATATATATACATACACATATATATATATATATATATATATATCGAATAAAGGAATATATATATATATATATATATATATATATATATATATATATAAATGTAAAATTAAACGCACCGTTAAATGTTTTTAAAAAATTAATATAAAAGGCAAAACTCAAAGAATACTTCTTTTGTATAAGATACCTAAAAACTACTACCACTACTACCACTACTACTACTACTACTACTACTACTACTAATAATAATAATAATAATAATAATAATAATAATTATAATAAGAAGAATAATTTTAAAATGAGGAAAACATTTTCCAATAAAAAATCCTTACCGACAAGAAAATTATTTTTAACAAAATATTATTATTATTATTATTATTATTATTATTATTATTATTATTCTAATTATTATTATTATTTTAGACTTAAAATGATGTTCAGAATGCAGCTTCACAGATACTGCTATACAGGCATCCCTAAATCAATGTTTAATTTAATGTTGGATTATATCTATAACGTGTAGGTTAACAAAAAATAATCTATTTTTTGCATATTATTTAATTATTATCAAATTAGTAAGATTGTTGTTTGTTATAGTTACATTCATACGTACATGCACACACACTCATATGCCTATGTATGTATGCATGTAGATATCTTTTACGTAGTGGAAGTTTACTTGTCTAAAAGGTGATAAAATGATCTCCGGTAAAGTTCAATATGGGAAATCAATTTTAATGGGATATGAAAGTAATTCCGTTTCCATGACAAGTCATTTGACGATTAAATAAAATATCTCATCTTCACAAATCATATCGCCACTATTCACACTTACACTAATTATTTCGTCCATATTATAAACCATATTTTTACATTGATTTCAAAGAAGAAACTTTAGTTTTTATTTCCTTCAAAATATCAAGTAAATTATTTGTGGCTTTCATTTTTGACTACATATCTATTTTTATATATTTGTTAATTCATACTCTGTGTATAAAGTTTGATGCTGTATTTAAAGAGACACCAGAAAGGAAGTTGAAGAGAGTAATAAAGATATTTTGGCTTTAGGGGTTGGTTTCAAAGAGGAAAAAACGTGCAGTGGTGGGCGGTGATTGTTTGGTTGAACGGATGATGTTCTTCGTTGATAGTATTTTTTTGTTTCTTGTTTTTTTTTCACACTTCTTTTGCATATGTTTATCGGCGAATAACTAATTAATTAGTATAAACTCTCGCACGAAGCTTCAAACAATCGTCACGTCTTGTGTTTTCTTATTAATTGCGTGGTTAAGAAAAAACAACATGAAAACAAAAAAATAAAGAAACTCACTATTTGCATCAACAACACCAAATTGGCAAAGAGTGAAAATAATAAAATAATAAAATAATAAAATAATAAAACAATAAAAATCCCTAATCGTTACATTATTACACTCCTAAAAAGACTAGTTTAACAACAAATAATGTTGAAGGCGTGAGAATACTGTGCAACAACAACATGAACAACAATAATAGTAATAACACCAATTCTGGTTGTGGGTGATTGATTGGAAAAGGTTCCGATAGAATCATTGAAAGAATTCCTGCTAGCCTAAGCCTTACAGAAATACAAAAAAATATACTCTCAATTACAACGCACACCTTACGAAGGGTTTTATATGTAAAATATGCTTTCCTTTTCTCTCAAATAAAACTCAGTTGAAAATGTTATGAAGTCCTTTCTGACATAATGTCTTTGGTTTGTATTCAGAAAGAAATGAGTATACATCAGAAATCAAAAGAAAATACTACTACTACTACTACTCCTACTACTACTGCTAATAATAATAATAATAATAATAATAATAATAATAATAAAACCAGAAAGAAAAAAATAGTCTATTTATTGATATGGCTTGTCCAGAGGATTGTAACATAGCAACCAAGGAATATGAGAAACTGTCAAAATATAAAAACCTGGAAATTGATAAAGAAAAAATGTGGAAATTGAAAACAAGAGTTGTGCCAGTGATAGTAGGTGAACTTGGAATGATAAAAAATGGAACAAAGCAACACACTGAAAGAATCCCTGGAAACCCCAGCTTAAGAAATATGCAAAAAATTGTCTTATTAAGTACAGCCCGCACACTAAGGAGAACTTTGTCTATGTAACGCTAGGGATGACAGGGAAGATAGAAAAAAAACATGAAATGGAGCCATAACAACACGCCACGACCTGCCTTAGCTCTTCCCGCAGACTTGGTTGGTAGTGCGACCATAGCAGAAATCGAAATATGATGAAAAATGACATAACAATAACAATGACAATGTGTTTGTGTTATGATGTGCTACTCAAATATTTTTGGCTTCATTGAGCAAGACACTATTCGACCTAGGATTCGTCATTTGATCTGATTTTGTGAGTAATGAGTTTAGTGGAGATTCTGGTATAGTTTTCGGGTTATATTGTTCAATATCTGATATAAAGCATTTTTAAATATATAGATTTTGTACATAGAAATCAACACTACTGAGCGACTGGCAGTTCTTACACGATTATCTTGAACGGTCGCCAGATTATCTGAAAACTTGTTAATTAGTGAAACTACCAATCAACACGCTACACTAATTTGTATGTTTATGTCTATAAAGTATCTTTCCCGATAATAAGTACTTATAGATATCAATTATTGAATTATTTAAATATTCAACATCAAGTTGATAATCGAGACGAAAAACCATAATTTTTTATCATTCTTAGATATCTAAATATCGAAAATGGCAACACATTTGAATATATATATATATATATATATTATGAAAATATACATATATGATTTTTGAAATGTTCATCCAAAAATTTTGAATGTTGAAAATATATATATATATATATATATATATATATATATATATATATATAGGTGGAATAAACTAATGGATATATATTCCAGATTTTAATATTTTAATTTTATATAAAGGTATTATATTTCATAGTATAATATTTACTTCTTACAAAATTATTTTTTTGTTTTGTTCCATTCTTATTTAGAAACACATAACACTTCCTGTCTGGTTTACCTCGCTACGCATTGCCCTAATCTTCATTGTAAGCACCCACCATTCATTTAAAATATAATAACCTCCCACCTCACTACAATCGTCTAATATGGTGTCAATTTTTTATTTTTTATTTTAATTTTGTTCTTTCAATTTTTTTTTTTATCAATATGTGCGTTGTGGAGCATTGGATATCGACTCGGAACGAGAAATCGGGGGTGCCGAGTTCGAATTCCAACTGAATTCATTGCATTCACTTACGCGCAAATAACCTTGGAAAAGGTATTAATCCGCCTATTCCTTCCAGTTATGGGTTAAATAACAGAACAGATTGGGTTCTACAGCCTTGGCCGGCAACCAATCTACCCCAGAAAGCAATGGCAACCTACTGCGGGATAATCTTCTGCACAGTCAGTCATGTTTCTTTCGAGACATGATCGCCCAAGCGTGTATCACGTATGGCACTTAACTGACTGACTGATATAAGTTGATCCCGCAAATAGACCACATTTCACTGCCTGATGATGGTGTATTGAAAACCGAAACTTGATAGCTTTTGAATATTATTATTACAAAATAATAACGATGTATAAAACATTTTTAGTAATTGATAAATATAAACGTAAAATTGTATAATATAAAATACCTTAGCTACTACAGATCTTTTTCGATGATCAAGAATCATCAAGGCGGATTAAGTTTATCTAATCTTTTTAATCTTTTATAACTAATATTAATAAATAATTTATTTTAATTAGTTTTAATATTACTATTATAATTAATAAATTATTTAATAAATAATTTTAATAAAAAACTAATTTTTTTTATTTTATATAGTTATAAAAACCTCTCCTGGCCTGATGATTTCTGTTCTAGAGGAGATTCTCGAGAAGCTATAATATATTATTTTTCATAATACTGCATATTATAATCTCTCTCTCTCTCTCTCTCTCTATATATATATATATATATATATATATATATATATTTCAAGTAGTAGAAAGATTTGAACAATTATTAAGTAAATCATCGAGCTTTATATTCAACCTCAACAGAATGCATTCTGTTGAGGTCGAATATAAAGCTCGATGATTTACTTAATAATAATAATAATAATAATAATAATAATAATAATAATATATATATATATATATATATATATATATATTATTATAAGTATTTTATATTGCAGAGGCACCATTCGATAAAAAGTGAGAAGATAGAATCAAGTAGAAACGTGTTAGAATGATGAAAGAGCCTTTATTATTGAGTTAAAAGTAAAAGCACCTATAAACCCTATAAAGCATCAAAATCTCTATGACATTGAACGTGTGTAAATAAAAAGAACACGATTGTTTCTTTTTTCGTGGTTGCTTTTTATCATTCACCATTTAGTGTTAACAATGTTTCAAGCCTTGTTAATGCTGAATAATTAATTTCTAATTATATAAATAATCATAATCGATAATTTTTTTCAGAAACGAAGTGGTTGAAATGTTTGAATTAAATCGACAGGATCTTTTAATTATAAATAATCTTTAAATCACGAAAAGGCTGGCAAAAATTTTAGCATTTAATCCAGAAATCCATGATTTTTTGTTTTTTTGTTTAATTTCATAATCTACTTATTCGAAAGAAATAGTCGTATAGATGATGTTTGGAAAATTTTCGGAATTCGAGAATAAAATAACTGCAATCATCACAGTACTGAAGACATTCTGATACTGCCAACTTAATAATAGTTCGTTTAAGAGAAATTTGGCAGTGATCACAATATTTTTGTTGCTATTAATATTGTTATATATATATATATATATATATATATATATATATATATATATATATATATATATATAAGGAAGACGTCATTTCGAAACCCAAAACGCATAACAGCAGTTTTCGTAATTTGATATAGGATTACCCATTAGTCTATTCAAGAATTCATATAAGTATAATTATATATCCACATACGTATAATTTATATATATATATATATAATATTGTAACTGAATGTGTTTATTGAATGACAAAATGAAACAAAACAATTATAAGTTTCGACTTTTAAAATGATTTTTTTAGAATATATACATATACATGTATGTATATATAAACAGATATATATATATATATATATATATACTCATATATATTTACACATACATATGTATATACATATACATAATATACATATATATGTACATATACATAATGTACATATATATGTACATATAAAATATATACATATACATATATATATATATATATGTACATATAAAATATATACATATACGTATATATATATATATATATATATGTATATATAATGGTATAATTTATATATATATATATAATATTGTAACTGAAAATGTTTATTGAATGACAAAATGAAAGAAAATTATATGTTTCGACTTTTAAAGTGACTTCTTCATTATATATACATATACATGTATGTATATATATATAGATATATGTATGTACTTATATATATTTACACATAAATATATATGTACATAGACATAATATACATATATATATATCTATATATATAATATATATATATATATATATATGTGTGTGTGTGTGTGTGTGTGTGTACATATAATATGTAATGAAATATTTAACAAGTAGGAATTTTCAATATTCTAATTCGGAAGATAAACCGATTACGCTTCCATGCTTTTAACCTTTCGGTATCATCAGGCAATTAGAAGCGGTTTTCCAACACTTTTTTGAAAATTAAATAATCAGTTAATATATAACGCTTAGCCATATGGAAAGGTTGAAACCATGGTAGCGTATTTGGTTGATATTACTAATATATATATATATATATATATATATATATATATATATTATAATATTTGCTCAGGTATATATATATATATACCTGAGCAAATATTATAATTTGTGTGGACGATGTTCCTGGTTTCAATGCGACCGTAACTGGTTTAATCAGATGTGCTTTATTTTCGAAACTATTGAGTATAGAGAGATATAATCCGCGCAAATAATTCAAGTGAAAAATATTTATAACCTGTAAAAAAGCGTCATATTTAATTGAATTCATCAAATTTAAACTTTGTTCAACTGCTTTTAAAAAGATTTCAGAAGATCTCAAATAGGAAAGAATATCTCTTTGGGCAAATATATATTTATTTCATATAAACGTATTTATTCAGTAACTCATCCGAGACTTTGTTGTCTGAGAAAAAATAAATATGTATGCAAATAATAATAATAATAATAATAATAATATATATATATATATATATATATATATATATATCAACCTAAATATATATATATATATATATATATATATATTTAGGTTGATATTTAAATATTTATATTTTTTCAAACACAAATCTTAAGTTTATTTAATTATTTTTAAAATTGTTGAGTTTTTCAATTACTTTTTTTTTATATATAAGAGTAACCTGTTCATTATTTTATTAAATTAATTTTATTAGTGTACAAAATTAAATAAAATAAAAAATAGTTAACATAATCTTTTACTTCTCAATTTACAATAAACACAAAAAAAAAATAAAGAAATTATGATATACAATGTAATAAATATTTTATAAAATTAATGACACGATTATCATTTATATTCCCTCTGCCTACAAAAATACTCAACCTTGATATCAAAGATTATTCGATAAGATTTAAAAAATGCATTTAAATATTGAACTTAGAAATAAAAGCTAATATGTCATTATTTATTTTATTAACATAATTATTCACATTTGTTTTGTTTTTTTTTGGCTTAAAATACCATAAGTATACACATTATTTTAATCATATTTAATCATATTTAATAAAAAGAAAGGAATTCATTAAATATCAACACATTCTTTCAATTGGAGCTTTTTCTATTCGAAATCCCAATGAAGACAAATTTCTCTTGTGACGAGAAAATTTATTGCAATTAATGATATGATATGTATGTATATATAATTGTGCATTTGGGAAAAAATCCCTACTTTATAAAAGTTTGGTTAAAAAAGACTCATAAAGTACAACGGTTTTTTTTATTTACTTGTTCTTGTTTTTCGTATGTCCGGGGCGCTTTCGGCTACTCTTCTAACCATTATCGATTTTTACTTTTACTTAAAATAAAATAAACTGTTTTAAACAAAAACACATTCAATTAAAACTAAAAGTAAAATTATACAGAACATCCGACAATTTCTAAAAAGGTTATGTTTGGAAAATAATAAATATATTGGAACGCGAGAAAAATTAAATAAAATCGTATCTTGCGAGTGGGTTGTAACGAAAATTCTTATATATATATATATGCACACATCTAGACATGTTTCGTTAAAAACGACTGACAATGAAGATTTTAGTAAACTTTATTTAATTTTTCCAGTATTCTTACATGTTTCCTCTTTGCTGGAGATAAGAAGTGTAAAAAGTATTCCATAATATTTGACTTTCCATAATTTTTGTATTTTTGAAAAGAAGATTTTTTTAAAGATATATATATATATATGTGCGTGTGTGTGTGTATATATATATATATATATATATATAGGTCCAAATAGCATAGTGATGATCCACGTATACTGTCTTAATATGTATAGGAAAGAATATTAAAAAGGTTTTGAGTTTGAAAATGTGTTTTTTTGACAGTATTTGTTTATTTTTACTATTATATTTTATATTTCAGACCTCCCTCGGTCCTTCATCAGAAACAAATGATTTTAAAATTCTACATATATATATATATATATATATATATATGTGTGTGTGTGTGTGTGTGTGTGTGTGTGTGTGTGTTATTAGTTATTACTTTAGAACATCTGCAAACGAGCACTATTTTAAATTAATATTTTGAACGTTGCAGTTATTTTCTTCGTTCTTATTCATTTGGAAATATATATATATATATATATATATATATATATATATATATATAAAGACGTGCTTTAAACGTAGTGTAATGTGCATGTTTATTAATATATATATATATATATATATATATATATATATATATATATATATTGATCGATTTCGATTTTTGTAAAAAATATATTTTTTACATTTTTTACATTTTTTACATTTTAAATTTTGCAAGGAGTTTAGAATCTAGAAAGATCAGATATTCTTAACTAAATATGTGTAACATTTGAACTTTTATGGTGAGATGAAATTTTAAAAAAAATTATTCAAATTTGTAGTAACAAATACATCTGTATATTCATTTTATAGGTAAATAATCCCGGGACAATATTAATAAAAAAAAACAATAATTTTATATCAGATGTAGAAATGTAGAAAATAAGGCCTGAGAGCAATTCAATTTGAAATAAAAGAAAAGAGTATATGAATGGTGGTTGGGGTTATTGTTGTTAGTAAGAACATAACCGAAAACAACGGTTTTTTTTCTCTCCTTTCGCTCTGGAGTTAAAATGTGTGCGCGCATACGTGTGTGTTTGGCAATAGGGTTGCTAGGCTATGTAAGACAAAATTAAGTTAAAATAGCAAAGCAAAAAGAAAACATTTTATCAAGTGCTTCTTTGAAAATATCGCCTTAACGAATTCTGGACAGAACACACATGAAAACAAAATTGCCACTAAAAATATACACAGGCAAGATTTATATATTTTTTAATGTAGTGCACACACACACACACACACACACACACACACACACACACACACACACACACACACACACACACACACACACACACACACACACATGCATACACATGTGTGCATTTTTACTTCAAATGTTATTTTGAGTAAACGGTGATTCTTCTAAGAAATTGAACGCAGGTTCGAATCCTGCCGGAGGGTAAATTTTCTTTATCATAAACTTTTTAAAAAAAATGATGTTATACTCAAATACAGGTAACCCCTAAAAATAACGTTTGAACCAATAAAAATATGTCGGATTAAAAATAAAAATCCATTAACACTTTAGAATTTATTAGCATCTAAACTCTAAACAAAAACTTCACCAAAAAAGAAATTAGCAACTTTCAAATTACTATTACTCTCAAACAACATAGAACAAGAAACAAATATATACTAACAATCCCTGTGAGCAAGCGAATTACTCTCGATTTGAAAATGATTAAATATTAGCCGAAACTACTCGAAACAGTAAATATTATGATCAATTTATCTACATACTTAGTTCTAAAAAAGCAAGGACACAAGGAAAATTAAATAAAATAATCTTACAAAACATTTTTGTCCGTCATATTTAACGGAATATTCATAAAAAAAATGATTGTTACTCATACATACACAAAATCTGACCAAATAACAAAACAGTATCATTTTAATTTTTATTTTGAGAAAGAAGGCTTTCATAACTGAAACACCAAATTTACCATCTCGG
>JBBBDQ010000871.1:1757500-1760000 GCA_037127315.1 Ascarosepion bandense | reverse complement strand
GTTCTGCCAATAACATGAATGGTTTGTCTGCTCGGGGCCCCCCACATGCTCGACGGTGATGTGTGCCACAATTTCGTGCATTGACGGAAAGGTTTTGTTGCACGATTTTTTAGGCTCAGGCTGGTCACCATCGACCCACAGGCATGTGTGTTCCTGTTTGATCGGATGACGCATATAGCGAAAAAAAGCGCCCGGCGCGTGAGGTCCCATGTTCATATGATTCATTGCGTTCATCGGTCCCATATTGAGGTGTTGTGACGCTGCAAAATGATCAGTTCGGGGACTGGTCATCTGATTGAATTGGTCAGCCCGTGAGTACATATCTGGTCCGGTAATACTAAGTCTCATTTGACTATTGACATGGTGACCGGCACTCGGATGGTGATGAGCCGGTTCGTGCAAACCCGGGAACAGCACATGACTAGATGAAGTGTCCGGGTGGTGTGGCCCGTGAAGGCCCCCCGACGATGGTACAAACATCCCGTGGTGAGATGTAGCATTAGTATCGTGAGTAGGCAGCCCCATGTGATCGCGTCGTAGGAGAAAGTCCCTGGCTGCGTACGATCCGACATGATGTGAATGCGAATGTGGAACTCCATATCCATTTGGCTGAGCGGCAAATTGGTGGTTTGGTTGGCCGTGCACTGAATTTGCTGTGTCGCTCATGGGGTGTGGTGGACTTAGTTTTAGGGCGCCCGGTGGGATGTGGGGGCCATGAGAAGTATCCATGAATGGATTCAACATTTTCCTTTGGCCGCTTGCGTAGTGCTTGTGTGTTGTAGGTGGTAGCGTTAAGCCATGGACACCGTTTAAGTGTTGAGGCACATGGGCGGACGAAACGTCGACTAACCTTAGCGCCGAACTGCCTTTGGTTAAAGAGTGGTCCATAATATTAACTGATGAAGTCTCTGTCATGGGCGCACCAGTTGGTCTAAATCTCAAACAAAAGTTGGAGGCAGCTAGAGGGAGCGAAAGTGTTCTATCACAGCGGCCAAACACTGCGCTTGTTAGAGTCGCAGCGGGAGGCGCAGCCAAGAGGCGGGGCTAACGAGCCCGCTCATTGGCTAAAACCGTTTGACATGGTAGCTAGTGCCTCCTTGGCCGCCGCCGTAATGACAGCCGGCGTGCAGCGCGCATGCGTCAGAGGGCGGTCTGTGTGCTTGAAGAGACGTCACTCTTCTCGTAAGAGGGCGCCCCCACTCAGTCTATTACCTCCCCCTACCTCTATATATTTTTGTTGCTTTTTCTTTTTTCCTTCATTTTTCTGTTTTTATATTCCCGCCCTCCCGTCAAGAGAGAGAGAGAGAGAGAGAGAAAGAGAAAGAGAGAGGGAATCAGTGAGAAAGAGAGAGTTGGAAAAAGAGAGCGAGAGAGAGAGAGAGAGCTAGCTGGAAAACAGAGAGTTAAAAGATGACTTAACATAATATCGTGTGAGGGAAAGGATGCTAGAGAGTACAAATATAATTAGAGAGAGGGAACTGTTTATGTATATTTAAAGAGTGAGTGACGAAGTGGGAAAAATATCGTGATTTTTTTTTTTTATACATATATATATTATCACTTTACGCATTTAGGAATGTATGAAAGAAACTGAAATTTTGATTCAAGAGAAATAATAGAACATTTAGAGAGAGGGTGAAAGAGATAAATCGCAGGAGAGAGAAAGTGAAAGAAAGGAAAATCAAATGAGTTGCATGTCAATGAAATATAAATACACATTCATTTCAGTCACACACACACTGAGTGAGGAACACATACGATCGAATGAAGTCTGTAGTTCGTAGACACGGATAGGTACGTGGATTTATCAGATAGGTGAGACTAGGCACATGTTCCCTTCTTTGCCGTTGTGTGATGGAACTAGAAGATCATAATTGGTCAAACTTTATAAAAAAAATCATAAAATATTCTTGAATATCAACTTGTCATGAGTGTTCGATTCCGACATCTTTTTCGTTTATTGTTACTTTACATGAAAATTCTGGATTTTACAAGTACTCTATTCAACGTTTGAACTGGAAAGATTTTTTTTTCTATTTTAATTTTTTTTTTAACGATTTCTTTTTTCTTAAAGATTTTTTTTTCTAAGTTAGTGGTAACGAGTTTTACCTGATAAAGGACTATGGATGGATCTTTTGTGTTACTGTCACCTAAAGACTTACCTGAAATTGTTTTCCTAGCTTATATGTATAGAAAAGTAAGTGCATCTTTTCTTTTCTTTTTTTAAACTTTCTTATTTTAAAGGATAGCTTAAAGGGACAAAAAACACTTTTATTCAAAAGATATTATTTCAAGTGCCTTGCCGGTGAAGCTCGTTACCACAAGTATGCATTTACTCCAAAGAAATTTGCATGATGAACGGGATATTTATTATTTGAAAACGTGCTTCTGATGAGTGCGTGGGTGTGTCATTTTAAACTGACAGGTGTTCGGTATTTCATTTTATAATCTTATGGATATAAAGTTGTCTCAGCCGCTAGTAAAGATTGATGCTATTTTT
>JBBBDQ010000871.1:1750000-1755000 GCA_037127315.1 Ascarosepion bandense | reverse complement strand
ACATGTAGTTACCAGCACCCAAAATTGGCTCAAATATTTCTATAGGTCTATCGTTCTTTAATGTGATTTGAAATCAAACAAAACCAAACGGTTCTAATATATATATATATATATATATATATATATATATATATATATATATATCACCTATATATCATTAAATTATCTAATCACCTCCAATGCCCAAATTCAAGAAAGTGTCTTTCCGTCTGTTTGCCAGGCTTGATTCTCTCTCTCTCTCTCTATATATATATATATATAAAGAATCAAGCCTGGCAAACAGACGGAAAGACACTTTCTTGAATTTGGGCATTGGTGGTGATTAGATAATTTAATTTAATTTGATTCATGGTCTCCACTAATCCTGAGAGATACCAAAATATTTTCATCATCTACAGTTTTGTCTTTCTTTCATTCTCGACTGAAGAAGCCAAAGGGAACAGAAACTCTTGGCGAAACGCGTCGTTTATAAATTTTCCACTTCGTCTCATCATCATAACTTTTTTTCGTTTAATTATAGGTATACTACAAACGCACATACTTACACACACACACACACACACACACACACACACACACACACACACACACACACACACACACACACATATATATATATATGTATATATATGTTAATAAATATACGTACTAACCTACATCTCTAGCACAACTCAGAGTTTCATGCAATATGCATTCATCAGGTGTATATTATAAACTAACCGTTTCTATATTTTAATTTTAATTTTCCATTTTTTAATATAAGATAACTGTTTATCATAGCTTTATTATATTACATCGAACACCGTTTTATTAACACGAGGAAAAAAATATTTGTCTGTATGTATGTACTCGCGTGTATATCCATATGTATATTCATTGATATTCACACACACACACACACACACACACACACACACACACATACATACATACATACATATATATATATATATATATTATATACTATATTATATGATTATTCTATCATATATATATATATATATATATATATATATATATATATGATAGAATAAAGTAAAGAACATAATAGGAAACGTGTCTCAATCTAAAGTTTAACTTTTATGAAAGCTTTTCCAGCGTTCAAATTAAAAATGAAATATATATATATATATATACTGGTTTGTGTATTATTGTGATTTATAGAAAATTTACTTAACTGTTTTGGAGTAGAAATCTTTTCTGTTTTTTCACATCTGCTGATATGCATCACGCCTTTTAAGCCACACTGAATCATACCTACATACACACGCATGCATATAGCAGACATTCGCATATGCGCACACATGCCTCCCCACACACACACCTCCTCCCACACACAGTTAAATTTTTCTATATTGAGGATAATAAAGAAATGCTATATCACTAAAAATGTATTTTCTTTGAGATTTCGACATATTAGAGAATGGTTTGATTGATAAATACACGCAAACTTAGTGTGTTTACTGTTATTATTATTGTTGTTGTTGTTCTTGTTATTTGTGTTGTTGTTCCTCATTTCTTTTGTTCGTAATATAGCTTGTACTTCACGCTCTGTCAATACCTCATAAATAATGGACTATATTCCTTTTTGCTTTCGAATAAAGTTTGATGAGACAAATCTGAGACACTGCTCTGTTTCAATGAGAAAACAAAAGGTGAGAGAGGAGGCGTTAATACTCCAATATGTTTAACGTCTTCTTCAGTGATGTGAAAACACTTGTCAATTTCGAATCTTTTCATTTGTACCCTCTTACTTCCTTAAATATTCACCTGTATTCATACTTATAATTGTTTTATATATATATATTAAGTTATTAAAATCAAATATTTAATGATGTGATAGGGAAAATTTTCCTGGGTATTTTTATAGTTGTGGAATTAGCAAAGGGCTTATTAACAAAAGTTTGGATCCATCAAAAAATTAAATTTGCAAAACCGTAGTTTTCACGGGTATTTTTAGTTATTATTATTGTTGTTGTTGTTTTTGTTGTTATACGAATTGATTTAAATTCTCAGAAAGAAGATGCAATGGAAGATCTTTTTGTTAAATTTTGTAGCCGCCCCCCCCCCACTCTCCACTACTGGCAAAACAGATTTTCGATAATATTTTCTTGGAATTTTAATTAATCCGTACAATTCGTATTAAAATGTCGAGCGAAAAATCCGACGAAATATAAGTGGTGCTGATGAGATTAGATTTGTCATTAATATTGTTGAGTAAAAAGGGGAAAGGACAAAGAAGTGACACGGTTGTCATTATAATTAGGATTTGGCGACGGGAGCTGCCATTTAGTTAGTTGTTTAGGTTTTGCTTTCTTATTATCGGGAAAAGCTTCTCCTTCCGAGAAAAAAAAAAAAAAACACCAAGCGAAACAGAAACAAAGACACGAGTGATTTTTTTTTTAATATAAATTTAATGTTGTGTTTTCACCAGTAACGTTAATTTGTACAATTACATTGAATTTCTTGAAATATTTAACAAAATTTAATAGTCTCGTTTAAGAAAGATACTTCAGATTTAATATTATGTAGAGTAAGGTGATTTTTTTATTAAGGCTCATGCGCAAAAATAAAAAGGAATAAAGAACAATTACTGATTCATTGCTACACGTATATATATATATATATATATATATATATATATATATATATATACAGAGAGAGAGATATATAACAACCCAGAAAATGTTAAATAGTATGCAGAAAACTGTGCACCCCAAAGAAGTGATATATATGTTTATAGATAGATAGATAGATAGATAGATAGATAGATAGATAATATACAGAAAACCGTGTTCAGCAAAAAGGATTTTAAAAAAACTTGATGATTCGTTTGTTCATGTTAGAAATTTTCATTATATCTATCTATATATCTATATCTGTCTGTCTATCTATTTATCTATCTATTTGTGTGTGTGTACATATATATATATATATATATATATATATATATATATATATATATATATAGGCATATGAAAGAAATGAAATAATACATATACATAAGCATACACACACACACACACACATATATATATATATATATATATATATATATATATATATATGTATGTATGAATGTATTTAAAGGATCTATATCTTCATTCAAGCTAGATTCATTAAATACTATTTAATATAATACTTTTATTATAATTTTTGTAATTCTCTAATTATCTTCTTGATGTTAAACTAGAATTCATCAAGGAAGGGCTGTAGTTCTTGTTAACCCATGTACTTTCGATCTCCTCTGAGATCATTCCCAGAGGGAAATTGCGAAGACAAATTTAATGTAATTGTACTTGCTGTGATGGTGATTTTTTTGTAAACGCGCATTTTGGTGAACGTGTTCTGTTAATTATTTTTAAATTAATCGTTGTGGGTGCGATATTTTGTAAACAAGCGTTCCCAATGCAAAATTGGTAACCAGAGATGATATATTACTCGTGAATTAAAATAATAATAAGCAAATAATAAAGAAATTTTTAATAAAATTTTTAAAAAATGTCTATATTATTTCATGAAATATATTTCAATATATTTATATATACACATACACGTATCTATCTATCTATCTATCTATCTATCTATCTATCTATCTATATATGCGCATAAATATGTACATCTATATGTATGTACACTACCGACCATAATAATTAGGCAGCCCGAGTTTTTTTTTTTAAAAAAGAATGATGTATTTATTATTACTTTTTAGTATTTATTGCCAGATGAATAATTGTAAATGAAAATACAATGATTCTTTTGTTAATAATGCAAAATAACATGTGCATCAAATAAATTTATAAATATTTAATAATTACCTATATTGCAGTTTCGTCAGTGAAAGAATGAAGAAAATTTATGGTGATTCGGTCGAGTTCATTTTTGCTTCCTTGCCTTGTACAATTTTGCAAAGTAATATTAACAAATGAAACATTCTATTTTCATTTGGCAATAAATATCAAATTTTTATGAAAACATTTCTTTAAAAAAAAAACTGGGATTGCCTAATAATTATGGCTCTAGTGTATGTAGAATCGCATAAGTTATGAAATCGACCATTAGTTGCCAGTTTTATCACACTCTCTCTCTCTCTTTCTCTCTCACTCTCTCTTTATGTATATGTGTGTGTGTATTTGTGTGTGTGTACACACATGCTGACACACAAATACATACAGTATTTTTCCAATAATTTTTGTATTTTTCCAATTTCTAAAAATTGAAAAAGAAAAACTGTTATGAAAAACTCATCAGAAATGTCTTGTCGGTTCTTTCTTATCAAATTTGTTTAGATTAATTCTTGCTTTTTAAGTATAACTTATTTAAGGAGCGAACATTTCATATCCATTTATAATATATGATCTATCGAATCCTGTAGATGAAATAAAATACTGTTTAAAATAAACGGATCGTTTACTCATATATGGGTGTCCACTAAAAATAACATTCGAAATATATATATATATATATATATATATATATATATATATATATATATATGTGTGTGTGTGTGTGTGTGTGTGTGTGTGTGTGTGTGTGTATGTATGGGAAATAAATTCAAAATTGCTTAAATTCACATTTAGAGCTAAGAATACCAAACTGGCGTCAAAAGTCTGAGTTTAAATTCTGATGCCAAGCCGAGTATTTCAAATTTTCCAATTCGTCAAACGCTACACTAATTCTTATTGTCCAAGCCTAACATTAATATCTATCTATCTATCTATCTATCTATCTATCTATCTATACATAATATATATATATATATATATATATATATATATATGTGTGTGTGTGTGTGTGTGTGTGTGTATTAAAAGGTGTGTTTATTCTCTAATGTCATACTGAAATCAGTGTACGAACAATGCATATGAGATTAACTAAAATAATGCCGTCGATATATATAAAAGCTTTCATCTATTTATTATTTTCACGAAGCCACTTGTGGTTATAAATCTAGGAAGTGATATGTTAGTCATCTTATTTTCACATTGAACAGGTGAAGA
>JBBBDQ010000871.1:1622500-1747500 GCA_037127315.1 Ascarosepion bandense | reverse complement strand
TTTTTTCAATAAAATCGCTATTGGCTTTTACCACGGCCTCCAGACAATTTCGGAATGTCCAGCACCTTTTCTGGAAGGTATCATTGTTTATGTTGGTGAATGCTTCCATAATCCTTGCCTTCAGTTCATCTTTAGTGTTACAAAGAGTTTTGTTGCTCACTCACTCAACTGCATCCCACACATAATAATCGACGGTATTGATACTGAGCACCAGGAAGAGACAACTGAAGTTCCTTGGACATGCAATGAGGAAGGAGAGCCTGGAGAACCTGATACTGACTAGCCAGATAGAAGGAAAGAGAGACAGAGGAAGGCAGCGGATAACATATTTGCAGGGCTTGATCAGGTGGTTGACGGAACGGGGGTTGACAGGAGTAACGGGAACAAACATACTAGGAGCCACAAAGGATAGGGAGACGTAGAGAATCATGATCGTCTACGTCCTGAAAGGACAGGGCACATAGAAGAAGATTGAAATCGGGGGAGTTAAGTGGACATATCTAAGTGTTGATGTGGTCACAGAAATTGTCAGACAAAAATTTTCTGCCTGCGTGACATGGTGCAGAGTCCTGATGCTAAGGGTATTCCAGTAGCCACTCTTTTGATATATCTCCTCAGGGCACTTGATGCAGCCTCACGTGTTGTTTTTCTACAATCAGTAAACTTTTCAATATTCTTTTCGTTCACATATACAGATCTACCATCCGTCCATGTATTGAATACTGCTGTCAAATCTGGTCGGGTTCTTGACAAAATCCAGCGGAGAATCTGCAATATGATCGATCCCGACTTCCTAGCTCGGCTGCAGTCACTTTTTTTACCGGCGTAATGTGGCTTCTCTCTGTCTCTTCTACAAATATTTTAACGGCTTCTTCTCTGACGAGTTTAGCACACTGGTGGCCCCTCTGCATGAATTTACTTGATGTACTAGACTAGCAACTAGGTTTTATAGTGCAACCAATAAAATGTAACCGCAACTTCTTCTCTATCAGATTCTTTCCTCACACTTCCCGCCTGTTGAATTCCCTTCTCTGTACTTGCTTCCTCGACAAGTACAATCAAGAATTTAAATGTAAGAACAATTGCTATGTCCTATCTCTGATTCGCGTCCTTTCCCTCATGTTCTTTTCTCAATTCACTCTACTCTCATCCCACCAGTATTCTCATCCTCTTACCAACTTCCTGACACTCCTTATAACTTACTCAGCTTTCGAATCATTGTTCTCCTATATAACCCCCTGCACACCAGTGGGAGTAAAAAAAAATGTAGCAACATTCCAAAATACTAGGGAAAAAGATAAGTTTGTAAACTTTACAGATTGTATGAAACAATACAGAAATTTGAAAGGAAAAAATAGTGAGAGAGTCCGTGTCAATATTGTTCAAGAAATGTTCCTATTCGATTCCGATCCATACTAAATTTGCATTTGATCCTTAACTCAGACTGACACGCAAACACCCTGTAATGATCGTATTGGCGAGAAGCAGTACAGCATGCCATTTCCAAATAGATTGCGTTATGTTGTCCATTTTCTTTTAAGTACAAAGTGGTTGTATTTTAGCTGAGCAGATTCATGTTGACTTTCAAGATTCGGGAGGACGCCATCATGATGTTCTCACACGGCATGGCTCGTCTACTAAATAGCCCTAACGAGTGAGAATATCACGAGAGTGTCCGCAAGAAACTTCGAAGTTGGCATGAGTCTGCTCAGCTAATGAGAGAAACTCTTTGCACGTATCACAGTTAATCTCTAACCGATATCGAGCAAAAACAAAAAAAAAATCTTTAGCACTAAACATTATCACAATTAAACTATAGCACTCTAGCCACTGGTTTATGATAAATCATACGCTAAAAGTCTGCCTCCTTCTACCGAGCGCCCATAGCTCAGAGATAGAATCGCTGATTGACGCCAATTTAGTCGGGTTTCAATCTTGGGTTAAAAACAATCGGATGTCTAACCGTACTGATGAGCTGTGATACGGCGAAACAGATCTGTCTGCGGATGACTATATATCTATAGTTTTACGTTTGTGTAGCAAATATGTGTGTGTGTGTGTGTGTGTGTGTGTGTGTGTGTGTGTGTGTGTGTGTGTGTGTGTGTGTGATATGCAACTATACATTTGCGTAAGCAGATACATATTTCATTGGAGTAGATAGACTAAACTATCGCCCGGTTCACACTCCACCCACGTCTATTGAACAGGTGAAGAGGCTCATCCCTTGTTCCCTGCTTAGGATGTGGTTTCCGGCTCTCTCTTTTCCAATCTTTTCACTCTTACGTAGCCCCCTGCGCTTCAGTGGCGTCACCGCCTTGCTTGGGGTGATATGATTAAAAAAAAAAAATGTATAAATTAATCTTGGATAGATAATGTTTGTGTATTCTTATATAGATATAAACACGCACACACCGCTACCCATTCACCCCCCCCCACACACATATATATATATATATATATATATATCTGTGTGTGTGCGTGTGCTAGTTTATATTGTATATGGATGTGGAAATACTGAAAATTTCTCGTACAGACTTACTCCCCAAAACCTGGTTCAAGACCCAAAATATTTTTCACATCAATAGACCGATATAAGTAGACTTAGATAGATAGATAGATAGATAGATAGATAGATAGATAGATAGATTAAAGCACTGTGTATGCCCAAATATTAATTATTACAATTAATGTCCAAGCAGATTATAAATCTATGGCGTACCTTTGATTTTGAAGCTATTAATTAAAAAAATATATTTACTTTCTCTGTAGTTTTCTTACGTTTTTTCTACCGAATTTAGCGAAGAATGAGATGTTCTGACTTATATATTCGCACCATCCATGTCTATAAACAATCAGTCTACGATATGGGTTACGATTCCCTCAAAAATCTATAAAATGTTTGGACAATACATTGCATGCACATAAATACCTATGGTAAACTTATAAAAGATATGGTATACGTTTGGGTTAAATTGCTAAATATCAGTGGCAGATTATATGTAAATGAAATACTTTCGCTTCTGTATATTGATACCAATACAATATTTATACATTTGTATTCACATACGCTCTATCCCTAAAATTCAGCTCTCTAACTCATACATTAAAACTTTATTTTCATCATATTTGGCTCCTTATGAAGGGTAGAAAACTTTCTCTACTTTTATAAACAAGCACTGATATATAAATGAGTGCTGTGTGCCTATATACACACACATGCATACATACATACATACATACATCATATATATATATATATATATATATATATATATATGAAATGGATTGAATCAAATATATTTTAATAAATTTTAATTTTTTTGTCCAAATTTATTTACATGTACTGATATGAATATCCGAAAAATCTTGTTAAAAATATATGCGTTTTTTAGCAGGATTCGAAACTGCGTACCCTATTAGAAACCGTCATTTCAGCTGACGTGCTTTATATCACTCGGCCACGTAAAACCACCTGATCATCAAAAGTATGAGTATAGATTAAAAAAGACCCTTAAGCATATATATATATATATATATATATATATATATATATATATGCAAGAAAATAAATCATACATTTGGCTTGATGAAATTCTTTGGAGTTGGAAACGCGTCTGTATTCGCTGAGAGTAGTTTTTCTCATGTTTTCCATTAATTTTGTTCCTTTACATATACAATCTATATGAAAATAATTTTCACACACATACACACACACACACACACACACACACACACACACACACACACACACACACACACATATATATATATATATATATATATTCTTCATTTGTAAACGAGTTATTATGCGACCTAGGTTTCTACCATGTGTGGTGTCCTAAGGCAGGGGTTTTCAAACAGTAGTCCGCGGACCACAGGGTGTTTGCAAGGATAAGATAGGGGGTCCGTGGATTACCTCATCACGTGAAATTCAAAGAATAAATTTTTTAAAAAAAATTAATTTTTTTTTAATTTATTTTGACTTATTAATGTTATCAAATGACAAAAGCTTGCACTATCGCCCATTACATGTCAACGTAATTTATAAAAAAAATTATTTTACACATGCAAGAGCTTGATGTTCAAATTTACTTTTTTTTTTTAGGGTGCAAGTGTCACCCATGGATAAATATTTAATAAAGGGGTCCGTAAGTCAAAAAGTTTGAAAACCCCTGTCTTAAGGCGATTTGCAATAATTGATTTTGCCGTTTACCGTTTGTTTTTGTTTTGTTTTTTTTTTGTTTTTTTTTTAAGAACTCTCACGTAACGGTGGGGTTTTTTTTAACGCTCACGTGAGCGAAAGTTTTGAACGCGCAATTTTTAAAATTACAAGAAATTAAAACGTTTTCATCCATGGTTGTATGAACCTAATGGATATTTTTTAGTATGGTTCCACTTATTCATAATTTTCGATCTTTCATTCAATAATTCATTTTTAGTTAATGTCTTTTATTCCTGGTACAGACTACATATCTTGCCACCGTTGTAAGGCTTGGCTGTTTTCACTATACTGGGGTATTTTCCATATTTTAATTTCAATTTCCACAGGTGGCTCGCCAATTTTGTAAGTTTTTTTAAAAGTTTTCTGTTTTTAATGTAGACTTGTGATTGAACCACCTAGTCTTAAAAGTGTCTTTGGTTGCGTAATAACTCGTTTACAAATGAAGAATATTCAAAAGTCCTACAATATAATTGTATTGAACACTTTTTAATACAAATATACACTGGTCTAATTTTTTTTATTTTAGCAAAAACTAAGTAATTAAACAAACAATCAATCAATCAATCAATCAATCAATCAATATATATATATATATATATATAGAGAGAGAGAGAGAGAGAGAGAGAGATTAGATTTTATCTAATTTATATAAAATATCAGTTTGGCAGCTGAATGGACTTTATCCAGAATTTATATATATATATATATATATATATATATATATATATATATATATATAATTCATCAACTTATCAATTTATACATACATATATATATATATATATATATATATATATATATATATAATTCATCAACGGTCTGAACGAGGCATTTATTAAACTTTTCTTTTTGCATTGCTGAAATAAATTCTGTATTTCTAACCGTTTAATTATGTGTTGCATTTTCCTCTATGTGTGTGTGTCTGAGTGTGTGTGTGTGTGTATGTGTATGTGTGTGTCTGTTTGTATGCTAACTCATGTTTTTAATATAACAATAAAATACGTATATATTTTGCGCAATACATATTTATTCTGTTGAGCACGTTCACTACCAACGAACTTAATTCGAACTTGAAAATTAAGAAAAGAATTCGAATATTATAGTCAGATTTTCATGTTAACAAGAATTTAATAAATACATGTCAGATGTCGCACTTATATTTTGCTCATTTATGTCTCCTTCATTTTGTTACACGTATATGTGTGTGTGTGTCTGTGTACGTGTGTCTGTGTGTCGAGGTCGAGTGTGTCTGGTTGAGATGTAGTAAGGTTAGCATCGCACGTTAACAGTTAAGAGTGTAGAGCAGCGAGCAAAATTAGCTCAGTGTTGCGACTACCAGATATCACGAAACATCGTTTTAAATAGGATCCCACAAAGAAAAAAAACTGTCGTAGTACAGGCTTCTTAGTGGTAACAGACTTGCATGCTTTGAAAATCAGCATTCGAAATTCGAGCCTTTCTGTTATTCTTCTTCACCAGCTCATGGGATTGTGAGATCTCCCCATGCTACCAAGCCGACAACTTTTACTTCTTGTTTTTATTTGAAACGCCAAGAAAATATCCCGTCCTACACCTGATCGCCACTTTCGACAATTAAAATATAACTTTTACTTCATTTTGCGAAATCAACAAATTCGAACAAACATTCTTAATTTCGACATTTTGCAATTGATAAAAAGTGATTAATTGTTTTTGTTTTGTTTTGTTTTGTTTTTTTAGTTTTTTTTGCTGATAACATTAGGGTATTTTTCTTCAGCATATCGAAAACTTCGCCTTAGTCCCTGCAAAATTCAGATTATTTTTCGAACTTCCTTTAAACACAAACACGCGCAAACAAGCGAACGCGCGCATGCGCGCACACACACACGGACACGCACACATGTGTGAATGAGGGGGGGCGTAAATATAGCATTTTGAATGTTCTTTTTGTATTTGCAAAGAGGATAAAATACGATCTTAGAGGAAGGGGGTGTTTGATATAAGCAGCGTGGATGTAATGATCAACACGGCAAGGTTATTGTTCGTTTCAGTGAGGCGTGAAAATGACAGTCACCATGCAGTGTTGATAACTGAGTTCAAAAAACGTGTGTGAAAGAAGTTTATATTTGTTATGTAAAATTAATTCAAAATAATAATAGAAAAACATTTAAAACGGTATATTTACACACACACGAGCACAAACACGCATACACCTAGATGTACGCACATACATTCACATATGAGTGTTTGCGTAAATACTGCGCCTATTTCAAATTATTTCACTATTATAATAATATTGGTATTATATATATATATATATATATATATATATATATATATATATATGATTGTTTCATATATATATATATATATATATATATATATATATACGAAGCAATCAAATATATATAATATATATATATATATATATATATATATATATATATATATATATATGATTGCTGCACTTTTACTGATGATTGCCGTCACATTAATTGTAGAACACTAAGTGTGTGTATTTATGTGCATGCGTGTGTCTGTGAGTGTGTGCGTGAGCGTGTGCGTGTGTGTGTGTATAGATATACCCTTTTAAATGTTTTTCTATTTGTGAAGGGTAGAACGCACGATCTTAGAGGTAGAGGATGTTTGATATAAACAGTGTGGACATAGGAATCTACACGGTATGTTAGTTTCAATTATGCGGGAAACTGATAGTCACTATGCAGTGTTGATAACTGTTCAAAATATTTACATGCGTGTAAAAAAATATGCGTTTTTGTCGTGTGAAATGAATTACTATTTTTAATGAATTTATTTTTACTCCGACATTTTTATGACTAAAAACGTTTTATTTTATTTTCTAAAGAGTGTTATTACATAGGTCTGCGCACTCAAGAAAACAAAAACAATCCAATATTTCTTTGAAAATTGCTTTGTTTAGGTTTCTGATACGAAACTGAGGAGATACGAAACTTTTGATAAAATAAACTCGCTGCGACGTTGTCTCTGGCCAATTGGTAAATCACACTGGATCAAATTTTGGTCCCCACTACAAAAGGTGACGATAGTTTGATTCATATTGGGAGACAGACTTTTCGGTGACAACCTTTTGGTGTATGTGGCTTACCTTTTGAATATGGCCTAGGAAATTCTGTCACTGGTTTATTAAGCACTTGACTCTGGTTCTTTCCCCACCCCGTATATCCTTTCCTTTCCTTTGAAACTGTCATCACACCTGCATTCTCATCTTTCTAATGCTCCTTTCCAACTGGTTTGTCTTCCTTTTCACTCTCTTCTAATTAATCTTTTTACACTTATGTAGCCCCCTGCACATCAGTGGCATTACCGCCTTGCTCAGGGTGATACCATTAAAATAAAATGTGGCCTACGATATTCTGTCACTGGTATAGCATGTGGCCGACCTTAAAAAGCGTATTATACGAAAGTATTATAACTATTTATTATTAACATTTGGAAAGTGATTTGATTATTAAGGTTCTAAATTTATATATCCCTAACTAATGATTTCGGTGCTGGTATAGTATGTGGCCTATTTTAAAAAGCGTATTATAAGAAACTATTATAACAGTCTGGTAATAGTTATAGAACTGCTTGTTTCAATTAAAGGATGCCGTTTTAGGATGTTTAGCGACAGGTAGTCAAAGACCGCCTGGTAACAATTCAGTCAGTTAAGTGCCATACGTGATACACGCTTGGGCGATCATGTCTCGAAAGAGACATGACTGACTGGGCAGAAGATTATCCCGCAGTAGGTTGCCATTGCTTTCTGCGGTAGACTGGTTGCCGACCAAGGCTATAGAACCCAAAGTGTCCTGCTATTTAACCCATAACTGGAAGGAAGAGACGGATTAATACCTTTCCCAAGGGTATTTGCACGTAAGTGAATAAAATGGATTCAACTGGAATTCGAACTCGGCTCCCCGGTTTCTCGGTCCGATCCGATATCCACTGTACCACAACGCACACCCTGGTAACAATTAGAGAAACTAAAATTAAATAAATGAAGAAAAAAAAAAAAGAAAAAAAGAATGATTACTTTCAATAGTTAAACGAATACTTATATCTATAAATTATATTCTTCTTACTGAGGTAGGACACATTCAAACCGGGTCGGCCACATACTATATCGGTACCGATTTTTCTTTCCTAAGATATCTCGAATGCTACGCTAAGAAAGATAAACGTATTAATATAGATTGTTTAATGCATCTATTTCAAATACGAAGTATCCGTTAATATATATATACGACGTTTAGAACGGCTCATGATTAAACATAATAGACATTCATTGTCTCTTATATTTAATAGCATATGTTTAGAAAATTACTTGCTGCCTCGATATACTAATATATATATATATATATATATATATATATATATATATATATATAGTCATCCGCAGACAGATATGTTTCGCTGTATCAGAGCTCATCAGTACGGTTAGACTCCGATTGCTTCTAACCTAGGATTGAAACCCGACCGAATTGGTATCAGCCGGCGATCCTACCTCTGGGGCATGGGCGCACGGCAGAAGCAGGCATACTTTTTAGCATGTATATTATCACTATACACGCCCATATATATAGGAGAGAATGGCAACCCGTGAAGACGATGAGGATAATCCAAAAGATTATATTTAACTAATATAATTTATTAATTAGATAAACATATACAACTCAATAGATATTATCCAGATGAAATATATTGAGAAGAAATATAATTATGTGAAGAGATTTCTTCTCAATATATATATTAATATATATATATATATATATATATATGAATGCAGCACTTTTACAGATGATTGCCGTTATATTAGTTACAGAACACTGAGTAAGTATAAATATATGTGTGTGGGTGCTTTTATAAGTTTGTTTTACTGTTAAATATACAAACAATTTGACTAAAGCTTTCAGAATTAAAATTCTATTTTTCATCATATAAAGAGTTTATAAAGTTTATATCATGAGATATGATATTTATAACATTATATATATATATATATATATATACGTACACTATGTATATATAGTGTACGTATATATATGTGTATATGCAAAAATTATATGAAAAGATATTATTTAGTTCTTATTAAATCGATTTATTAAGAACAATAATGATTAAATGTTATGGCAATTATGAAATTATAGATAAGAATTTATATGTATACAAGGCAATCAGTCGTATTTCCTGGGTCAGTGGTAAGTCCTCTTCTCATAGCACCTTGATATTTCAACAAGAACATTACCAACTGAGCCACGACAATCAGTAACAGTTTGCCGTTGTGTGCGTGTGTCGGTCCTGAAACATTTACGATAAAATTTTCGACGTTTTAACTTCCTGACGGTGATTTCGAAATATATCGTTTATTTATTTTAATAATGCCATTAGGAATTAGTTTTTTTCTCACGATCACTCGCAATTATTCTTTCTTTAAGATTTTTGACAGCATTAGCAATTATTCGTAAAGTAAGCAAATTTAAAGAACGTAAATTTAGACAGTCGCCCAGACGAGTTGTACTTAAACAAAAAAAAAAAATGTAAAAGAAAAATAAAACGCGTTAAAAGGACTTCCATGACAGCCGCAACAAACCGATGATTCTCTTCAGAACATTTTATGGTATCTCACACGCAATTACACGCATATACATACATATGCAAACGTACATACATGCATATTTAAAAAAATACTTTCTCAAATACTTAGACCCAGATTAACACAGATTCCCCTTACACGTTTGTTTCTTTCTTTCTCACCTCCTTGCTTTCTTCCTTCTTTCTTCTTTCTTTCTTTCTTTCTTTTTCCCCGCAAATATTTATTATTAATAATAATTATGAATTACCTCCACTTTGAATTCATCTCCCATAATTTCAATTTCTAAAAAATTTTGTTTTTTAATTTTAATTATTTTAATTATTTTATTTTAATTTTGAATCTTTATGTAATTTTTGTCTATTCATATTATACTTTTAAGAAATTAAAAATTGTACCCTAAGATTGGTCAGTTTGTAATATGCACCTGATGATTGCGTCATGCATGATGAAACTCTGAGTCGTGTCACCAATGTAGTATATTTATTAATATATATAATTAATAGCTCTGTTTATATTACATTGAGCACTGTTTCACTAACACCTGAATAATATTTTTTATATATGTGCATAGACTTGAGTGTATACTAACATATATATTTATATGGATATATATCTTTTTATCCAAATGAACAAGGAACAAAGAAAATATTTACTACGTTCAAAACATTAATTTAAAACAGTGTTCAATATAGAAATAGAGCAATGCATATTTATTATCAATAAAATTTATTAAGTGAATTTTCATATTTTTTTCAAATAGCGTTTATTACCACCATTACTAACTACCTGATAAGAAATTGTTCTTTCAATATCGAAACAAAATGTACACTTTTGTAATAGATTGTAGTTTGTACATGTTCTAAAATATGATTTATAATATATATATATAGAGAGAGGGGAGTGGGAGGGAGGAAAGGAGGGATTATTAAAAAGCTAAGATTGATATCTCTTAATTACCTATCTAAATTAGTAATTTTTATTAAATATGGACATCTACGTGATGGCTATATTTTCTATAATTTTGCATGTTTTTGCTTGTTTTATTTTTTTATATTTAAAGTATTTGTCAGATATTTTTACCGTTGTCAGGGAATATAATACATGAGGATGTATCAGTAAGTCCCTAATATTTGATCTTAAATTTTCCCTGTATAATATTATTAAATCTATGAGATTATATTCACTCTGACACTAGGTTCAGGGAAGAAAAGAAATAGATTATGTTGAAATAATATTTCTTCTTAACATCAGTTACTAGTTTATTGATACATAGACTTATTCAAACACACACGCGCGGGTAACACACACACACACACACACACACACACATACAGACACTCATATACAGACACACACATGCATATATATATATATATATATATATATGTTTCATTAAGTTTTATATATATATATATATATATATATATATATAAGATATTTTTTAAATAAGTATAGTATTCTTGAAATATAAGATGAAATTATGGTAATATATACATACTCACACATATATGTCTGTGTATATATACATATAGGTGTGTGTATGTAGCCATAACTGCCACTTCCTTCTCAACAATGCTATTCTTATTGAAAGACGAAATAACTTTCTTCGACGAAAAGTCATTGAGAGTGCAATTATCGATTATTGCCAAAATGTTAACTTAACTCCTTTGATTATTTTAAAATATCTCCTTCCTCAGGCTAGCATACGTGACCATAAATTTCTCATAAATTACAAGAAAATGTTTAAATGAAGACCTTTTCATATTTAAACTAAATAAATACATAGATAATTAAGCAAAATGAATTAAATACATAGAAATAAATAACAATTACATTAAAAATAAAATATAAATAAATATATGATAAATATTCAACAACAAACATTTACTCATTTAAGTTAATTAAGCAATAAATTACACAGTTTAGTGTTGTCTAGCGTTAACCTTTTACATAGAAAGCTTTAAGGATATTTTCAAGCGTTCTCAAATTTAATATTTGAATACATAAACTTATCTTCCACCTTATACCGGTGTATATATATACAAGTCACGAAATAAAGTTTCCACAAGTTTCAAATCTCCGCAAGTGATGAAATTACATCTCCACATTTCCTTTGACAGATTGCCTCAGGAAAGAAAAGGGTTTAGTAATGAAAAGCTACAATTTTGTCTTTTATCTCTATTGACTTTACAGATATATTTAATTCATATTTGAATTTTCGCACACATATGTGTGTGTGTGTTTGTATGTATACGTCAGTGTGCGGATGCACGTTGCAGTGCAGTGAATATCAGCTCGGAACAAGAAATCGGTGAGCCGAGTTCGAATACTAGTTGAATTCCTTGTATTAACTTACGCACAAATATCCTTGTGAAAGGTATTAATCCGTCACTTCTCCCTCCAGCTATGGGTGAAACAGCAGAACAGATTAGGTTCTATAGCCTTGATTGGCAAATAGTCTGCCATAGAAAAAAAATGACAACCTTCCGCGGTGACAGGGAATATTTTGTAAGTGCTTTATTTAAATTTTCTTGTGTTCTTAAAAATTTTCTTTTTTGAGAACTAAATGAAATATTTCTTCACACACACAGGCTTAAATAAAGAAAAATGTTGGAATGACACAAGAAAAAAACGAATAAAAACTTACACGATATTCCTGTCCGTCATTCTATCTGCAAACATTCTTTTATACATGTTTTAATGAATGCGATAGACAACAAAGATGTTATAATTTCTGTTTTTTCTTGTTGTTTTTCTTTTGGATGGATTAAGAGAGGGTAAATTTGCAGCTTCTTGGCAAATGAAAACTGTCAACATTAGAAAAACTGGATAAAATCTTATGCAAGATTTATTTACCATCACAATGAAACATATATTCATAAATACATATTTGTGTGTTAGTGTGTGCATAAAAATTCAGATATATATCTATAAAATTCAGAAATATATCTACAACAATACAATATGAACTCAGTCGAAAGGAAAAGTTTTTCCTATCGACACGTTTTGTTCCCTGAGAGACTTCATCAAAGTAAATACAAGAATGTTATTAAGCAAAATGCATTTATGAAGGAAAGATAATGAATTTTTCAAATTATTCAAATTAAAAATATTTAAAATATACTTAAAGCTATAATGGATAATATATATATATATAAAACTAGGGTTGTTCCTTCTAAACAAAAATAAGGCTTGTTCCTTTTCTCATATATATATATATATATATATATATTTATATATATATATATATATATCGAGCGAGAGAGAGGTGGGTAGAGATGGATGGTGGAGCGAGGATTTAATGGGATAAGAGAAGAAGAGGTAATAAGTGCGACAAGGGATAGATAGATGTGGAAGGCTACAATCGCCTACGCCCTGAATAGACAGGGTGTCTATATATATATATATATATATATATATATATATATATGATAAAACGATATATATTTCTATATACCAAGAACAATGTTATTGGGCACGACGTATGACATAGTCGATAATATTTTCTTCCGGCGCAATTCGTCGTTTAGGTCTTCGAACTAAAATTGTTATTTTGGTGTGATTATATATGCACAAGAAAAAGGGATACTGAGAATGTAAATGAAATCGTTGAGACTAAAAAAAAAAAATAATTAACATTAGCCTCACCATTTGACGCATGTGTAGTCGCACCAACATAACAGTTTTAGTCCGAAGAAGTCCCCCCCACCAAAAAAAGAAATACGTCAGAAGAAAACTTTTCCCATACATTTTTCCCATATATTTTCCCCATATATATATATATATATATATATATATATATATATATATATATATATATATATATAATCATATCACCCCGAGCAAGGCGGTAACGCCACTGATGTGCAGGGGGCTACGTAAGAGTGAAAAGATTAGAAGAGAGAAAGCCGGAAACCACATTCTAAACAGGGAACAAGGGATGAGCATCTACACCTGTTCAACAGACGTGGGTGGAGTGTGAACCGGGCGATAGTTTAGTCTATCTACTCCAATTAAACATATATATATATATATATATATATATATATATATATATATATATAAAACAGGACATAGAAGTTAACAGTCTGTTTCAATCTGCAATCTTTATGGCATGGCGATTGCGTATAGGCATGAAACAAACTGTCGCCACAGGGAGTTGCTTCTAATCTCATCTTTTATATTACAAACGCTTTATCCTTGATATTAAGCACTTTTAACCATCAATAGAACATACTTTAAAACCATATTTTCTCATTCATATTTTGTGTGTGTGTGTGTGTATTTGCATTTGCGTGTGCGTTTCTCTCTCTCTCTCTCTCTCTATATATATATATATATATATATATATATATATATATATATATATATATATATATATATATATATATATATATATATATATATATATATATATATATATATATATGTAAATCACCTGAAGAAACCAGATGGTAGAAACCTAGGTTGCGTAATAACTAGTTTACAAATAGAAAATATCCAAAACTTCTAAAATAATTGTATTGAACACGTTTTAATACAAATGTACATTGTTCTAATTTTATTATGACTAAATACTAAGTAATTAAACAATCAATATATATATACATATATATATATATATATATCCGAGTGGGTACAGAACGAAGAAATAATTTTTTCCGTCCAAAAAATGCTTTTACCTCCCGAAGAAACGTACCCAAAGTTGAAACAAACATATGATTGTCGAGGACATATATTAAAAAATAATGTACATGTTCTAAAACATAATTTCCAATATATATATATATATATATATATATATATATATATATATATATATACGCAACCCGTCATAATAATTAGGCCAACCTATTTTTTTTTAAAGAAATGATGTATTTCATACTATCTTTAGTATTTATTGCGAAATGAAAATAGAATATTTCTTTAGTTATTATTATTTTGCAAAATTTTATAAGGCAAGGAAACAAAGATGAACTCTTCCGAATCATTCTAAATTTCCTCCATTCTTTCATTGATCAAAATGCAATATAGGTAATTATTGAATATTTATAAATTCATTTGATGCACATGTTATTGTGCAGTATTAACAAGAGAGCCATTCTATTTTCATTTACATTTATTCACTTTGCAATTAATACTAAAAAATAATATGAAACACATCATTTTTTTAAACACTGGGATGACCTAATAATTATGGCTGTTAATATATATATATATATATATATATATATATATATATGTTCGTCATCCATATACAAGCATGTTTCGCTGTATCACAGCTCATCAGTGTGGCTAGACATCCACTTTCTTCTGGCCGGGATCGAAACTTGACCGATTTGGTGTCAGTCGGAGTATGTATGTATTTATGTATGTTTGTATGTATGCATGTATACGCGGGGTAATGACGTTGAGTTGGGGAAGATATTTATTTCATAAATGTTAGTCATCATTTATTCAAAATTATTAATTTTATTTTATTTGCCTTTTGCTTTATTATGCGAGCAGAATATTCAAATATCAATGAAATATTGTAGGAAAAATAAATATAAGCGATATACGGAGATTAATTGTGAAGAAGATTGTTCAATATCGAAGGTAAAATGTTTATAAACAGCAGGTTACTAGAATTATGTGAACTGACCATCAAAATCATTATAATGGACTGATATTTCTAGGTTTATACTTTCACCCACATATACATTCACATGTACGCATACACACAGACACAAAGGTACCTCTCAAGATTCACTAAAATTAAGTATGCTATGATAAAAAAAAAATAACTCAAATTTATTAAAAAAGATTTTATCGTCAAAATTGTTATTATTAAGGGGAAAGACCAAAGGACTTTCTCCTATTAAATTACATTCTTTTTTAGAATCCTTTAAAATTTTGGATAATAGATTAATTTTTCTTGCATTAGCGGGGGACCATGAATTAGTATGGAAAATTCTGGCGTTTTTTGCGGAGAAATACGTATTGAATTGGAAATTCTTGTAAAACTCAGAAAATTGTCGGATTTTAATGAAAATTTCAGAACCTATTCACAAATGAGTCAAATTATTTTAGAAACATTTCCTTTTTAGAAAATGTCATTTAAATATTTTACCAAACTTTTCTACCAACTTCACCATCACCACAACATTTTATTTAATGAATTTCAAGAAATTCATTTTGTAGAGCTTAATGTTTATATTAGTAATAAACAGAAGTCCTTGAAGAAAATTTTTTTTTTGTTTTTTTTTTGCGAAACAAGACACACACTTGCAGAAAATCTGCTCCGGACCATAAAATAAAAAACTGCAATAAATCTAAGAAATTATTTAATTAGAAAAAACATTTTGCTTTTATGAGTAAGATATATTAAGAACACTTTTAAAATTATAATGAAGTCTTTTAAAATTCTACAGTAATTTATAAGGATTAACTGATGTTGTTTTAAGAAAAACTATATTTGCTAACCATAAATAAATAAAGCTTACGTCAGCAAGTTCCAGTATTTTAAAGAGAATTTTGAATGTTTGTGAGTGTTTGTATGTGTGCGTGTTTTTTTCCCTAAATTTTAAGGAGTATTGGCTGGTTAAAATTATATAAGAATAGCTTTCATGTTGTATTCGTTAGGTAATTTTTACCGTTTAGTGACCATTGCTTTAAAATGCATTAAGATATCGATAAATTTATTGACAACTCATAAAAACATCCACCTCCCCGTTTTAAAATATAAATTCAACGATATTTTGAACGAAGCAATATTTCTTTAAATTCAAATTAATTCAATTTAAAATCAGTTAATCTTCCTTAAATAAAGGATCAGAAACGAAGATTTTAGATTTTAATTTTTTTTATGAAAAACTAGATTATTTTGACAGATTTGTCAATATGACTGATTTTAGCAACAAAAAAGAATGATTCTAATCTAGTTAAATTCAGTTTGAAATACAGAAATATATTTGTTTAATGCAAATATTAATTTAATCCATTTGCTTTGAATTAAAACTCAAATGAAAGACTCAAGATATTTTCTTTTGAAAATGCATGTTACAAATTAAATATCGTTTTTTGATAGGTATATTTACGCTCACACCCTGATTGACCACTCTGGAAGAATGGTAAACTTTGAAAAACAGTAGCTACTCTAGCATTTACGCATCGTTCATTCAGCAATGAATTCGAACACTCTCAGCTATTGGGCGTGTATAATGATAATATACATGCTAAAAAGTCTGCCTTCTTCTACCGATTGCATATATCTCAGAGGTAGAATCTCCGACTGACGCCAATTCGGTCGGGTTTCAATCCTGGGTAAAAAGCAATCGGCTGTCTAACCGTACTGATGAGCTGTGATAAAGCGAAATCGATCTCTCTGCGAATGACTATATATATATATATATATATATATATATATATATGTGTGTGTGTGTGTGTGTGTGTGTGTGTGTGTGTGGCGTTGGTGCATGAAACAAACTGTCATGCAAATACCCGGTGGTGCTTTTTTTATTGTTATGTTTTATTTCAATATTTTAAGCAGCTTATATACCAAAAGATTTCGCAGACATTAAAGAGCTGTTTTAATTAATAAAGTACTCTCTCTCTCCCGTCCTATCTCGCTCTCATCCTCTTTTTCTCTTTCTCACACACACGCCTACACGCACACACAAACACACCCATAAATATCTGTATATGCATGCCTGTATATCTACACGTGTTTTTGTGTAATTCTGCAAGGCGAGGACCCTCTCCCAGTTACTAAACTATCTCTAGCAGTCAAAAAGAAAATATTCCTTTCTTAAATATCTAACCACGTAATGAAAAATTGTAACAGATATATAAATCTCTCTCTCTCTCTCTCTATATATATATATATATATAGAGAGAGAGAGAGAGAGAGAGTGACGGACAGAAAGAGAGCAAGCAAGAAAGATATTCATTTGCAATAAAAAATTTGAAATAATTTTAAAGTTTGTTGCTATTTTTCATCACGTAGTTAGATATATTCGAAGGGGTCTTTTTAGTCTCTCTCTCTCTCTCTCTCTCTCTCTCTCTCTCTCTCTCTCTCTCTGTATATATATAAGGAGAAATAGTGAGATAGACTGATATAAAATTATATGTAAGAACTGTTGGAGAATATAATTCTCCTTAGTCCGAGAAGCTTATCCACCCGAGGATACCCACCTCAACAAATATATATATATATATATATCAAGCGAGAATTATATTTGTCTCTGTATATAAATATATTTTTGTTTAAATATGTGTATGTGTGTGTGCGCCCATGCATGCGTGTTATTTTTGATACAGGGAAAAGTTTAGGGAATTTGAACTGCGTGCACAGATTTCATATCTCACAGATATTTGTCAATACCGCTTGGGATGCAAAGTGCGAACCACGTGCTAGGATGTCAAAGATAACGAAATAATTGTTCCAATTTTTAGCATGATTTTTTTCGTTCCATTGTCAATTTAACCCTCGATACTAAAATATAGTTTATTTAGAGCCTCTAACTTTATTTACAAAATCAAGAAATCATATATAGTTTAACACTGAATGAAAATTTTCTACTGGTGTAACAGCCTATATCAAAGTACCAAACGACACTATTGATCAGTTTGACGCTTTGCACTATGCTGAAACAGACACGTATATTTATATGCATACACTCTTTCTCTCTCGCTCTCGCTTTCTCTCTCTCACTCTCTCCCGCTCTCTCACTCACTCTCTCTAAATCCGCAATTTTCACATGCATATTCAGCAATGTTAAAGAATATGTAATATTTCTGTCCCATAAAATGTGGTATATTTAGTGTAAGAATTACGTACATAAATGTAATCAAATTATTGGCTTTATTTTTTTTTAGTTTGTGCGCATATTGATTTTTGTGCATACATTGAAATGGTCAGAATTGAGTTTTTATTATACATGCATATATACGCACGCACCCACACACATACATACAGCAACATGCATACACACACACACATGTATATATATATATATATATTTTTTTTTTCTAAACATATGCTATTAAATATAAGAGACAATGAATGTCTATTATGTTTAATCATGAGCCGTTCTAAACGTCGTATTTTTCCTTTAATTTCAGTTGAAAATAAAGACAAAAATTCTCCAACATTTGGATAATTATTTATTGGTTTTCTTCTAAGCTTTCGGCTCACATGAGCCATCTTATATATATCTTAATACATATATGAGCCATATATATATATATATATATATATATATATATATATATATATATATATATATATAATACATTGACCCCTCTGGCTAGATCAATTTTAATATTTAATTTTCTACAGTTAATATTAATTGGATCTTCTTTGTGATTTTACCATCAAGCCGCTTCTTTCTGGTTTATATATATATAAATATAAATGGAAATTTAAGTCAACATCAATAGTCGATAGTCTGTTTCAAACGCAATCTTCAGGCTATATATATGAGTGTGTGTGTGTGTGTTATACATACACACACACACGTCTATATATATATGAGTGTGTATGTGAGAGTGAGGCATCGCTAGATGTTATGTGTGTGTGTGTGTGAGTGATAGAGAGGCTGATATAATACATACATTATCAATTGCAAATATGTGTGTACTTTTTTGTGTGGGAGCTTGCGTGAGAGAAAGAGAGAGAAAAAGTAAGAGTGATTAAATTTACATATGAATCCGACAGGATGGAGCTTACGGCCTATTCATGTTGAAACAGCAGTACCTGTACGGTTGCCGAAATTAAGCTACATCGAACCTGGTCAGTACCTAGATGAGTGACCGTTTGGAAATATCAGGTGCTGTAATCTTCGATGTGCAGGTGCTATAAGATATAACGGCTCGGAATTGTTAATCGAGGAAAGGAGTTTCAATTCCACTGGGGTTTGTCATATTCACTTAAGCGCAAATAATCTAAGAAACGTGCGTATCTTACCCCAACTATGGGTTAATTAGTAAAACTAGTATCACTATTATTTCCAAAAATAAAAAAATAATCGTGTACAAAATATTTATATTTTTTAATTAAATAACCCATTGAGTTAGATGGCAATACGCATATCAGTCAGTTAAGTGTCATTACGATACATGCTTGGGCGATCATGACTCTTTCGAGACATGACTGACTGGGCAGAATATTTTCCCGAAGTAAGTTGCCATTATTTTCTGCAGTAGACTGGTTGCTAACCAAGGCTATAGAACTCACTCTGTTCTGCTATTTAATCCATAACAGGAGAGAGAAAAGATGGATCTTTTTTCCATGGGTGTTTGTGCGTAAGTGAATGCAACAAATTCAACTAGAATTCGAACTCGGTTCTCCGATTTCTCGTTCTGCTCCGATATCCACTGCACCACAGCGAACATCCGATGCATATAGGTTGTATATACATACGCATATATGTGTATATGTATGAGAGAGAAAGAGAGAGAGAGAGAGTAAATTTAGTAAATTTAGTAAATTTAGATGAGAATCCGACGGATTGGAATGTATAGATGAAAATCAAAGAAAATGGAAACAAATACCCACTTGTGCTTAGCGTCAGATACGGACAGTTTAAATTTTTATGGCACATAATGAGGACAGAGCGCTTGCAAATTTTCATACTCACGGACAAATTGAAGGCAAGAGGGACAGATCAAAGCAGCGCATGACCTACTTAATGAGTTTGTGTAAACGATTGGCAGGATAAGGTTTCGGAAATATAGCAAAACGACTGACTTTGCAAAGGTTTGAAAATGATACAAATTTGTGGAGAGCCATGATCACTCACGTCCAGAAGGGATACTGCACTATTTATCTATATGTTAGAGATGAGGTAGTATTTACACGATTTATTTTATTCGTACTATTATTTTCGTTGTCATATTCACGACGTTTTGATCGTTGTACGTTCCGGCATTCTTGAAATGCTAGGAATTTCGAACCGAACCTTTTATTACAATCACTGGGATATATTATTCTCAAAGAGTTCGGTTCGAAATTCTTAACACCTGAAGAAGACCGGAGCGTACAACAGTAGAAACGTCGTGAAAATGGCAACGAAAATGAGGACAATAGTCCAAATAAATAGTGGGAATAATGCACATGAAAGAGAATATAAAATTCGGTGAAAGACATCAAGTGAACATTTTTGCCAAATTTTCTTATATTTACGTGTCTGCGTGTGAATGCGTGTGTAAATACTGTGCGTGTTTCTGTCTGTTAAATTAATCCGTTGTAAATATGTAAAATTACATAACACTGACATATACACTATTTTTAGTATTTATTGCCAAGTGGATAATTCTAAATTCTTTTGTTATTATTACTATGCAAAATTTTGCAAGGCAGCCAGGAAGCGCTTGCTTCGGCCAGCCAATAAGAAGAGACTAGCATGGGGAAGAGAGCACAAAAACTGGACACCAGAACGTTTGATTTGATGCACATTTTATTGTGCAGTATTAACTGGGTGGTCTAATCATCATGGCCGGTAGTGTATAAACACACACACACACACACACACACAAAGAATGCGATGAATAAATTGTCGCAACTTTATGTTCAATTTCATGCATGCGCGTTGTTTGTTTTGTATTTTGTTGATCGCGCAGCATAGTCGGATCAAACTGGAAACGGCATGCTGTACTGTTTGGCATTCGCACCGGATGCTCCATTACAAACATTTCAGTGTGTTTGGTTTTCAATCTGAGGACAGCGCAGGAGATTTGGAAAGAGTTGGATGATATATTCATTCAACATCATGATGTTTTGGGAGAATCTCTAGTGATGGCAACGTTATGCTTCCATTCATCTACCTGGGTCAAGAGTGTGGTAACAGGATTTTGCACCATGCCACACAAGTAGAAGTACCCAATCATGGCTGTCAGACAATGTCTGCGAATACATCTCCCCCTACATCTGGCCACCTAGCTACCTAAACTCCAACAACCTTAATTATTTTGTCTGACCAGCACTTGAATGAGAAACCAACAAAACTCTTTGTAATGCCAAAAAAGAACTGAAGGCAATGACAATGGCAGTAGTCAACAAATTAAACAAGGAGACCTCCCAGTAAAGCTACAGGAGATTCTGAAATCGTCTGGAGGCCGTGATTGAAGCCAATAGCGATTTCATTGAAGAAATATACTCTTGGTATTTGAAGATATTTTTGTGTAATTTTGGTAAATATATCTGAAAAATGAGTGTCATTTTAATTTTATTTTGTTTAATTTAGACGACAATTTATTATCCATATATATATATATATATATATATAGTAAAGTTACGAGAATGAATGAATCAGTTAGCACTCTGACGTAGTTCATAGTCAAATTTTGATCGGAAACATTTAAACATAACTTGAAGAAGACAGGTTCGATCTGTGTAATAAAAAAAAAAGAGTTGGATTAAGTGCATTGACATTGGAAACATTCAAAGAATAAATAAAATGAATGGCTTGTCTAATAACTTATTGAATTTCCTAGTTAATCAAATTTGATATAATCCGCAATAATAGGTCATCCAGTGTAGATAAAATCATTAATCTCTATTCATATCACAAACGTTTTGTTTTAGTTTACAAACATACTTAGTTATTAGTTTACTATAACAATATTTATTGAAAATAGATTTCGTTATTGATTGAAGCAAAACAGATAAAAAATAGCATAAATTATTTTTTTCTTTCTGATCCATATGTTTAGAACGCGTGCGTACGGAAAGGAACGTGATGTTGTCTTCTCTGAAATTTGCAAACTCACCCGGCGGAAACATCAGAGAATTATTTATTTATTTTCATATGTCACCCATGAGGATACATTAATTTACACATAATAAATAAATGAATAAATAAATAAATAATCCCCACCACCAGTAATAATAATAAAACGTTTGTAATAAAAATTATGGTAATAAAGGAAACCGTTTTATTGTCGCAGATTAAACAAAAATGTCGTCACACGGAAGGAAATAAGTATATGTAGAAAAGAAACACATATTAACTTTGACGAACTTAGTAGCAACTAATTTCCCTACTTTTCTTATAAACATTTCTATTTGGTTTATTACTTTTAAGATTACTAATTTAATATAATTCTTATTTCTTTTGTCTTACTTCATCAATTTTTACAAACCTTCAAATGACTTGGAAAAAAATTTAAACTCTTCAGAGCAACAAGATATTTTTTCGTCTAATTTATTAATTTTTATCAATTTTCATATTAGTATTTTTCCCAAATTTTAGAAAATCTCATATTTGGTTAGGCGATGAACTCAATGCTCACTTCCATCCAGTACAAGTGATCTGGGTTCGAATATAGGTACATCCACACATTTCAAAAACTGTTTTTTCAGGAAGATTGACATTCCTATTGAAAGATCGCTTTAACACAATCTTACAACTCACATTTTTGTCTTTATTTTTTTAATATATAAAAAGGCTCGATAGCTACGCAAGGTAGAATGTTAGTGAATGGGGTTTACGATAAGAATATAAGATTTGATGATAGGATATGATATTTATAAGGAGAATAGGTAACGATAATGTTTCCTAACTTAGCCTTGTATTCTACTCAAATAGGGGAACGAATATTAGTCATAAAATGGCGTAGATTTTAGAATTGATGCAGAAACGATACTAGAATATTAGAAAAGTTTGCTGTCACTTGGCTAGAGTAATTAATACTGTGTGGGAATAATAATAATAATAATAATAATAATAATAATAATAATAATAATAATAATAATAAGAAGAAGAAGAAGAAGAAGAAAAAGAAGCTGTAATAACAATAAAGAAAATATAAAGTTAGAGGACATCTAATAAAATAGATTCCGTAATTGGCTTAATGGAAAAATTGCAGTGAAATTGTAATTTTATATTAAAAAATATCAAACCAAAGTAAAGGTTAATATTTTAATATTTCATGAAGAGAGTCTTTGAAATCCACCAGCATTAAATGCGCCAACATCACTTCCAACGCCACCATTAACCACCAAAAAAATACGTTTAGAGCTGGGGTGGGTGACATCAACGATAACAGACAGACTTTTCTTGTAAAGAAATCACCAGATAGTTTGGGCGTGACCACTGAAACTTAAAGTGTGCATAATAATAATAATAATAATAATAATAATAATAATAATAATAATAATAATACAAAGAAAACTGAAACAATGCCGACAACAACATTACTAATATCAACAAGAATCTTGTGGAAGTATCGGTAATATTGACAAGCTTGTTGTCGCTTGATTTCCACAGCATAACTCCCGAGAACATGGAATGAAAACCTAACTGGAGATTATTATTATTATTATTATTATTATTATTATTATTATTAAACAAAATGATTGAAGTGATACCTCCAGTATTTTGAAAAACTTATGGAAGAGCACGATTTAAGAAGAGAAAAACAGAAGAAAAAACAGTGTTTAACAACATTTAACAATATTTCGACAGTATGTCTGCCTTCTTCAAATTATATATAAAAATTGTATAAACTTTTAAAACATAATTTAAAAAAAGAGGACATATAGTCGAAATATTGTTAAACATACTTAAATAATAATAATAATAATAATAATAATAATAATAATAATAATAAGAAGAAGAAGAAGAAGAAGAAGAAGAAGAAAAGAGGAAGAAGAAGAATTGTGAATCGAAAGATATTTTTTTTTACTAAGTGCGTAGGCGGATAGACGAGAAGAAAAAAAAAAGCAGGACCATTTCAAACATGAGTTTTTTTTTGTTTTTTTGTTTAATCGTATCACCACGAACAAGGCGGTAACGCCACTGATGTGCAGGGAGCTACGTAATAGTGAAAAGATTGGAAAAGAGAAAGCCGGAAACCACATCCTAAACAGGGAACAAGGGGTGAGCCTCTTCACCTGTTCAATAGACGTGGGTGGAGTGTGAACCGGGCGATAGATCTATCTACTCCAATTGAAAAAAAAAAAACAAAGTGAGAAAATTGGAAAAGAGAAAGCCGGAAACCACATCCTAAACAGGGAACAAGGGATGAGCCTCTTCGCCTGTTCAATAGACGTGGGTGGAGTGTGAACCGGGCGATAGATAGATCTATAAGTGTCCACAATGAATAACGACTGAAGTAAAAATGTAGTAAAATAAATCAATACCTATATATATATATATATATATATATATATATATATATATATATATAGTCATCCGCAATTAGTCTTGTTTCACTGTATCACAGCTCATCAGTACAGTGAGGACATCCGATTGCTTCTAGCCAGGCGATTCTACCTCTAAGCTATAGGCAATCGGTGAAGGGAGGTAGATTTTAGCGTGTTATATACACAATATATATTAGCAACTACTTCTTCAAACATAATTAAGAAAGTTTCAGGAATTTTTGTATATATATATATATATATATATAGATAGATAGATAGATAGATAGATAGATAAGTTTGTCTGACGATCGCAAGAGCGTGAAATCCAGCGTCACAAACTCACACCTATCTAAATAAATATGTCAGTTCAATCGCTGATATTGAGCGCTTTCAAATAAGTACCGCATATATATATATATATATATATATATATATATATATATATATATATACTTTTCACACACACATACACACACAAACACACACACATATATATATATATAACGTGATTGTAACGGTAAAGAAAGCCTAGTTAAAAAGTAAATTCTCAGAGTAAAGGGAATGAAGGTTCGATCCTTGTTGAAAGATAAATCTAAATTACTTTGAATGCTTTTGGTAGGCAAGTATCAATTTAATTGTTTGAATAAATGACAATATCTACTTAAATACAGGGTACCAACTAAAATACGTTTTACTAATTGTGTATGTGTGTGCCTGTCTGGTTCTCTGCGTGGTCTTTGGAAAGCAAAGGAAAGGATCGATTTTATTTATTTCCACGAAACATAAAAATAGCACTAGTTAGAGTAAGTGTTCAATTAGAAAATAATATTTCTACACACAGATACCAAAACTGGTTATGCTTTAATGAAAACCCTCGTAAATATGACACTGCAAATCACTGTCGCTACAACTTAAATGCATTACCCACTGCCTGACCCTTGCTCGCGTATACTAGTTGGCCTCCGTAAATCATTCAACAAGCGTGGATGATTATCAACAGTGGCATTTTCTCGCATGCAAAAAATGAAAAAGTTCACGGCAAAACCTTTGCTTTGTGCGTTTTCATATGACAGACGCCATTTTTCCATAGTTTCCCTCAACAGTCTTATGTAATGACTATGTATTTTTGATGAAAATGTTCAGCTTGTTCTGTTGCAGTTAGCAACCACTTCTAACACTGCAGCTATCGTAATAAAACCGAATTAATTTTGCAGTGTCCCTTGTGTATGGATTTATACTAAGATTCCCTATCTCTGTTCCCTTAATGTATCTTTTAGTCTCTGTTTCTCTGTTTCTCTTTCTCACTCTATAGAATCTTAAAGAAAATGTACCTTCCGACAGGTTCCGACCTGCGTTCTACTTAAAGCCACTATTTGATCCGGGGTTCTTGACACCGCCTGGTCTCAGGTAGTTTTACAACACACACACACACACACACACACACACACACACACACACACACACACACACACACACACACACACACACACGGTGGATCAACCGTAACCTCACTATCCATAATTTGTTTTATTTTATTAAGATTCTCCAATACAGAGGTCGATAAATGTGATTCATTTATGAAAATAAATTAGGGTTGACTCAAACAGGAATATCCACTAAATAAGAAATATTTTCGGATAAAAAATAAAATCCATTTATTTCTTAGTAATATAGGTAAACATTTAGGAGCCATTCTCTTGATTTAATAATTGCTAAATTTCATATCTTCTTTGGTTTACTTGAATCCTACAGAGGTCACAGGCTAAAATTATTTCCTTCGGGCTCAGAGTACAATTTGTTAAAGAAGGGTCAGTCAGTCAGTTAAGTGCCATACGCAATCAGTACACGCTTGGGCGATCATGTCTAAAAAGAGACATGGCTGACAGGGCAGAAGATTTTTCCGTAGTAGGTTGCATTAGTTTTGCCGTGGACTGTTTGCCAGGCAAGGTTATAGAACACAATCTGTTCTGCTTTTTAACCCAAAACTGGAGAGAAGAGACGGATTAATACCTTTCCCAAGTAATCAGCCTCAAATTTACAATTAGCCAGCAATTGAGGTAAAGTAAATTAAAGGGAAAATTTTAAGGACATTTCTTGCAGTATTCGCACTAAATTTCACAAATATACTAATTATTATTATTATTGAAAATATAAAATAATTCAGGAAGAGATAGTTCCTCTGGTCAAAGAGTGCGGGCAAATTAGTTTTGTAAAAGGCATTTTAATTGACATATGTAGTCGTTTTTCGAAAAGCGTAGAGTGTCTTCCCATTCTTGCCAACCCCTATATATATATATATATATATATATATATATATATTTCGCATCAAACGTTAATATAGGGGATACTCGTATTTGATATAGACACCAAAATTTTATTTTAGACAGTGTGTATGACCAAATTGCACGTAAATGAATGAATTCCTTGCATTCACTTACGCGCAAAGACCGTTTGGAAAGGCTTTAATCCGTCTCTTCCCTTCAGTTATGAGTTAAATAACAGGACAGAATGAGTTCTATAGCCTTTGCTGGCAACCAGTCTACCGCAGAAAGTAATGGTAACCTACTGCGGGATAATCGTCTGCCCAGTTAGTCATGTCTCTTTCGAGACATGTTTGCCCAAGCGTGTATCACGTATGTCACTTAACTGATTGACTGTATGACCAATATCAGCTAGTTGATATTGGTCATACAGTCAGTCAGTTAAATGACATACGTTATATATATATATATATATATATATATATATATATATATATATATAAGAGGGAGGGAGGGAGGGAGAGAGAGGGGGGGGAGTGCGAGGCTGCCTTTAAAAAGAAAATAAGCTAATCTTATACAGACATATCTATGACATTACTTGATCCTACCCAATCAGAAATATGGTAAGTAACATACAAATGCAAATAGAGAAAATCTTTTCATGTCTGGTGCCACCACATGATTCCCAAAATAAATATCGCTGGACTTGAATAATAATAATAATAATAATAATAATAATAATAGTAGCATTAACATCAATAATAATAGTAATCATAATAATCAAATTTTTTTGGACATCTCAATCATTTCCTGATTTCGGTAGACTATCAAATCATTCTGAGAAAACATCATGAATGGTACTGAAATCACAGTTCAACCCAAGTGTCAGTCAGTTAAGTGCCATACATGAAACACGCTTAGGTGATCATGTCTCGAAAGAGACATGACTGACTGGGCAGAAGATTTTCTCGCAGTAGGTTGCCATTGCTTTCTGCGGTAGACTGGTTGCCAGCCAATTCTATAGAACCCAATCTGTCCTGTTATTTAACCCATAACTGGAAGGAAGAGACGGATTAATACCTTTCCCAAGTGTATTTGCTCGTCAGTGAATGCAATGAATTCAGCAGGAATTCGAACTCGGCTCCCCGCTTTCTCGTTTCGAGCCAATATCCACTGCACCACAATGCACATCCTAACCCAAGTGTACTTTCTATAAATAATGATGGGTTAAGGAATATTCTTAGCGTAGAGTTCGCGCCATTATTGCTTCGATAATTGTAGACATTGTCGGCCAATCCGGGAAAAAAGCTTGAATTCCGGACAGAGATCCTCGCTGTGCAGCCATTAAAAAGAATTTATTTAAAAATATTTTAGAAAGGATTCGGAGGTTTAATGGCTAACTTAGAAACTGTAACAAAGACGTAAAGAAATTCTTATTGATAAAAATAAATAAATGAGATTGAAAATCTTTCGAATACGGATTACAAAAACAACAAAGCATTTTTATTTATGTTAGTTACATTTATACAAATATCCTTATCTCTGATGCTATTATCACAATATTTCGGTCGCCGTGCCCTGCGACATTCTTTAGCTGTCTATCGATAAATATAACCTTCGAATTTTTCTAATGTTTGATAGAAGGCCAGAGAGTACAACAGCTGAAATATTGTGGTAATGTTATCACTCGATATTAACGGTTATAATATTATGTCTCGACTGAATCTAACGGTATCCAAACGGTACTTTAACGAAGATTTTCAGAACTCTATAAAAATTCTTTCTGATTGAGTTCTTTATTTAAAGCATCGTGTCTAGTTCATCTGTGTTACCGGGGATGTCTTATTTCCACCACAACATTCCCCTTTTGAGATTTTTTATTTTATTTTCTCTTTACGTTTCATTTATCTGATACTCATGCACGTATGTTCAATGAATACTTGAGGTGTTAGTATGTCAAATATATCATACAGTACTTGCATAGGTTCTTTCTTTCTTGTGGATATTTCTTCAGTAAGTCTTCTCTTTAACTGATTCCTATGCCTTTTTCATTCCCATTTTTAACCGTTCGCAATATGAATCATTTTCACAATTTGTGATCTTGTTACGCCGTCTTCGCACATTTATTTTCCATTTTTATATATCCTGAAAAAAACTTTTTTCGTCCATTTTGAAAAATGTTGTGTCGTTTTTCTTATCTGTTCTTATTCTTTTTTGACCTGGTAATAACTTATCGAAGACCGATGTAAACTTTTGGGAAGATCAATTATGCTTGTGACATGCCTGTTGGTTTATTGAGATTCGGCGTTATATGGTATATTCTCAAAAAGTTCAGTAGTGCTTCTTCACTGACTTTTTCATAACTTGCATTTTTCGAAGCTTTCTTAAAATCGTTTATCTTGTCTATAAGACCTCATATGATGAGGCATAGAATTGTTACGTGTTAAGTGTAACTAAAGAAAAAAATGATTGATCAAAACTCAGAGATAAATCACAGACAAATATTTAATTTAGAAAACACGAAATAAAATATTTACAAATATACAATTTTTGTTGCATTCAAAACAAAAAGCACAGAGTTTACTACTGGCGAGTGTTACGAGGAGAGAAGGGGAAGGTAAGATGTCAATATCTTTACCCAGTTAAGGTTTTTTTGTTTTTTTTTTAATCATCTCACTCCAAGCAAGGCATTCCACTGCCACTATTGCGCATGGGGCTACATAGGGGAAGGTAAAGAGAAGGAGTGGTTAGACATAGGAATGTCAGGAGGAAGGTGACAGATGAGTAAGGATACCGAGGATGAGGGTTGGGCAGATGGGAAGAGTGTTTGATAGAATGGGAGCAGGTTAGTGTGTTAGGAGGTGTCTATTGACCTTACATTTAAACTGCTGGAGATTGTAGCCGTCGGGGAAGCAATCGTGTGGAAGAGAATTCCACAGTCGGGAAGTGCGAGGAAAGAAACTGTTGGAGTAGAAGTTACGGTTGCATTTTATCGGTTTCACTGTAAAAGGGTGGGATCTAGTTGCTAATCTAGTATCTCGTTCAAATTCGTATTTAGGGGGCACCAGTGATCTAAGGTCATCGGGGCAGAAGCCGTGAAAGTATTTATAGAAGTTGGTGAAGAAGTTAAGTGCTATACTTTTTAGAAATCCTTAAATGAGTATATAAAGAAAAATCATTAGTTTGGTCAATGAAAGTGTCAAAAATATGTATTTACCCATATAGTTCTATGAGATTCCCTTTCAGGTTTTAGTTGGTCGGCAACTTTTCTTATAGATTCTTTCGGCAGGATAGAAATGTATGAATCGAAGCCGGAGTTGATATTGTCAGCACATCCTGGTGTCATCTAACTACTCACTGCCCCAAACCTGGGGCTAACACCTAATTTGCATATTTCTAGAATCTTTCGAATTCTCTCGAATCTACTGGAATTTTCTACAATCTTCCAAAACGTTCTATTCTTAATTTATTTATTTTTACGACTATTTCATAAATTAAAAACTTTTTGTAATGACAAGTAGGACTCAATAGAATCCCTTACTACAACTTTTTAGACATTATTATTATTATATTTATATATAAATGCATCTTCGTAACAGTATCAATATGATCAAATGACAAAATTTTACAAAATTATTTGTATTTTTAAGCAGTGAATTGTGTACTGTTATCCGAGAATATGGCATCCAGAATTAACCCATAACTGAATGGAAGCTACGGATTAATATCTTTCCCAGGGGTATTTGTGCGTAAGTGAATGCGGACACTTAGGTGGATGTCAGGAGCATCCGATCAAATATGGCAGCAGTATTCAATGCACCGGCGGATGGTAGATTTACATATGTGCAGGATAAATTCAGACGGGAAAAACTAGCCTGGCCTTAAACAGAGAACCGACTTTCTTAGTGGATTTAGCTATTCTAAAAATTTGTTTAATCCAGTCGAAGAATCCGCACAAAAACGAATTTTATTATTTCTTTGTTACTCAAATCTTTGTTTAACATCCTGCATATATACAAATCCACCATTCATCCGTGCATGGTGTACTGCTGTATATATGTTCAGGTGCCCCTGCTGTTCATCTCAGTTTTCTTGATAGGCTCCAAAGGAGAATCAGTACTGTGATAGGTACCAACTTGGCGGCTCGACTCCAGCCACTTCCCCACCGACGGGATGTGGCCTCCCTTTGTCCGTTCTATAAATACTTTCGTGGCTCCTGCTCCAACGAACTTAAGTCACTGGTGCCTCTGCAACAGGTGTTTACTCGTGCAACCTGACTGGCAACTGGGTCTCAACCATTCTCAGTTAGATAAACCAAATGCCGACGACAATTCTACTCCTGCAGCTTGTTTTCTCGCACTTCACGCCTGTGGTACTCGCTGCCATATTTTTGCTTTCCTGACGGCTGCAACCTCCAGGAATTTAAATGCAATGTCAATACTCATCTCTTAACCACTTGACTCTAATTCTTTTTTCACCACGCTGTATATTCTTTCCTTTCTCATTACACCTGTATTCCCGTCCTTCTCTTGCTCTTTTCTTACTGGTTCGTCTTTCTCTTCACTCTCTTCCTATCTAATCTTTTTACTCTTATGTAGCCCTCAGCACATCAGTGGCGTTACCGCCTTGCTCGGGGTAATACGATAAAAAAAGTCTGTTTAATTTTTCGTTGACTTGATCCAATGCTACGAACGTTACACTATGTTTCGGTTTAAATAGTAGCGTCGACCTTATTTTTTACTTGAAATTTTACTTTGAGTTTAGAACACCAATACAACTCATCCAACAGGTCATCCGGAACATATTTTTTCAATTATTACTTAAAATTTTCGCATTGTTTTGTTTTAAACAGGTCACTTGTCCATTTATATTGCAACAAATATTTATAGCTAAATCCCATAACTAGAATAATCTCATTCAATCAGTACCGAATAAGTTTGTAGCATGTTCAACACAGAAGCCTTTTCTTTATACACACGTCTGATAAACGAAACGTTGCAAGTAATTTCACAAATAACAGATAATATCTCAGCCAACTTGTCACACGCGATTTTCGAAGAATTTTTAATACAGGTTTTGTATATCATCGATGATTATTGGAATAAAACTCTACCCGTCTGTAGTTGCCTTTTTACATCCATATTATCAATTTTCACATGTACATATTTTCCTTGGTTTTCTAAACTTATTTATAAATGGAACTGTGTGTGTGTGTGTGTGTGTGTGTGTGTGTGTGTGTGTGTGTGTCCGTCCGTTGCCTACAGACTCCAAAACGGCTAAACCGATTTACCGAAAATTTACACAGTTGTATTATAAGCGTCTGCGAGTGTTCTTAACTAGGTTTTGTGTCACGGTATCCCCGATAAATATCGAAAATCGATAATCGAAAAAATCGGGTTATAGAAGGAATTATAATCAAATTTGATACACTCGTGGACAAAGACATAAGAAACGATATTCAGAAGTTTCAAGGTTTCAATTCTTACAATAGTGATACTCGATAATATATATATATATATATATATATATATATATATATATATATAAGGTAAGATATTTGTGTATGTGTTTGTTTATCTGCCTGTATGTCTGTATTTTTTTCAGCCGTTTTATTTTAGTTTTTGCATCGGGTTTGGCTCTAAGTAGGCATAATTGTAGTTCTTAGTCTCAGCCATGATACCATTTACTCAGAGGACTTATTTAGCCTTCAAAATTCAGTTTACGACGAAAAAAACTTATTTGATATCAATACCAGGAAATCAAAATTTGACTTAAATCCATTCATTTTTCTTTCAGTCTACGGTTTCGCTTTAACTGGAAACAACTATTGCTTTTTAGTCTTTCGTGCCAACGTCCAAAGAGTCTGAGCTCCAGGACCATGGATTAGTTTTAAAGCTTTCATTACACCCGAGCAACGCCGGGCTATACTGCTAGTCTATATATATAACGGAGGTTTGTGAGTGTAATTGTGTATGCATGTGTGCGTATGTATAAGTGTGTATATATTTATGCAAATAATAATTATTATGCTCTGATGCTAAATCGGGCATGGATTTCATGGCCTTCGATCTAAATTGACTGGAGATGTTAGCATTGTGTCGGTGAATTAAGATATTCTACAATAATTATCCCATTCAGTTATAGAGATTTATTTGTGAGTTGTCAAACCATAATCAGTTGGACATGCTTCCTAGGGCCAGATTAATTGTAGATATCTGTTCATGAGAGGTTGTCGTTGCGGAGCATCAAGACTAAGCGTCGAGAATAAAGCCAGTGCAAGGGTCTCGGGCAACAACCCTGGAGTCTATGATACGGCACCACCGCTCTGTTACATGTCAATTTTCGTAAGGTACTATTCATATGTGCGTTGTGGTGCAGTGGATATCGGTTCGGAACGAGAAATCGGGGAGCCGAGTTCGAATTCCTGTTGAATTCATTGCATTCACTTACGAGCAAATACCCTTGGGAAAGGTATTAGTCCGTCTCTTTCTTCCAGTTATGGGTTAAATAACAGGACAGATTGGGCTCTATAGACTTGGCTGGCAACCAGTCTACCGCAGAAAGCAATGGCAACCTACTGCGGGATAATCTTCTACCAAGTCAGTCATGTCTCTTTCGAGACATGATCGCCCAAGCGTATTTCACATATGGCACTTAACTGACTGACTATTCATATAAAATACAGCATTTATAGTAACTGAATTATGTACAATAATATGCCGTACAGCTGAAAATTCATCCAGAAAAACGGAAATGAAATACAATATATTTAAATACAAACTGCAGTCATGTCATAATAAATCATTCCATCTTAAATAAATCAACAATGTTTTGCAGTAATTTTAAAGATCAACTTGAAAATATTATTGTCGGAAAGTTGAATAATTCAACAAATTAAGCATTATGGGTAAAAATAGTGAATTTTATACGGAGTTTTTTCGCGACACAGCACGAATTTAGCAAAAAAAAAAAAAAAAAAAAAAAAAGAGAGAGATCCCTGTAGAACATCAAATTCTGAGAAAATGTTTCATCTTTTAATAGTCAATTGTGCTTAGTCCCATTTGTAACGCATCTAAATTTAAGTAGAAAAGAGAAATGTTGTTAATATAGAGAGGCTCTGTAAAGAATGCATGAGAGCTCCAATCAGGCGTACCTAATCTCCCGGTCGGAGGTGGGGAGTTGCGTAGCACACATCAACTCTGATTGAAAAGATTGTTTTAGGTTAAGTTTACAGGATGAGAGAGTGAAGACGTTTTCAGAGTGACATTTAGATACTTGGAGATACCCTTAAACGGAGACAGTCTGAGTTGACAGCGTTGCCCAACCTGTGTGCTTTTATAACTGGGTCCCACCTGTAATTTTATACTTTTATCAAACGCTGTTACAATATCGCACACATTGGGCTGTAATGCATGTACCTGGCATCTGTTTATCACACTAGATGTCATGATTTGTATATGTGCGTTGTGGTGCAGTGGGTATCGACTCGGAAAGAAAAATCAGGGTCAAAGTTCGAATACCAGTTGAATTACTTGCATTCACTTACGCACAAATACCTTTGGGAAAGGTATTAATCCGTCTCTTCTCTCCAGTTATGGATTAAATAATAGGACAGATTGGGTTTTATAGCCTTGGCTAGTAACCAGTCTAGCGCAGAAAGCAATGGCAACCTACTGCGGGATAATCTTCTGTTCAGTAAGTCATGTCTCTTTCGAGACATGATCGCCCAAAGTGTGTATCACGTATGCCACTTAACTGACTGATATTTGTACCCTAGCAACTCCTTGTTGGCGTGCTGTTCTTTCTTTCAGAAGAACAGTTAAGCACCAGACATGATACACCCTTGGGCAAACATGTCTCGTTCGATTCATGACTGACAAGTCAGATAATTTTCTTGCAGTAGGCTGCATTTTTTTTTTTCGAGGTTAAAGACTGGTTGACCACCAAGGCTATAGGACTCAGTCTGTCCTACTATTCAACTGATAAGCAGAAAAGATGGATCCATAACTTTCCAAAAGATACTTTGTGCTCGAGTGAATGCATAAGTTTGATTTTCAGTTTTGTTCAATGACATATCAACCCTTGTTGGTAATTTAATGCCAAAAAGATGAGGGTTTAAAGTATTTTTTAATATTTGGTTATAGTAATAAGGTTGATTTAATCAAAGTTTGATGAAAATTTTTTATTTTTTTATTTTAGGAAACTGAAGATATCTTGTTTTTGTATTAAAAATGTATTGCTGGTAATAATTTTTTTTCCTTCAAAAATGTATTGTTGGTAAATATTTTTCCTTCAAAAATGTTTATTTTTCTATAAAAGTATATTTTTATGTATATATTTCTATAAAAGTCTATTTTTATATTGTCTTATTGTTTTTGACCCCAGTTTGGGGTGTTAACTATTTGCCCACAGCTGGGACCCTAATAGGTGCTACCACTCCGGGTCAGGGTGTACCTGGAAACAACAGCATTTATGAGGTGGTTTCATGCTCCTCTAAACCTCGCAATCAGAGGCCTTGCTGCCGGATGCAGTTTACCGTCATACTCAGGACCATGAATATATAAGTGAATAAACTCAACTACAATGAAGATAATAGCAATAATCGGTTGGGTTATGATGATCATATTGGGCTTCGTGTATTTGTGCACCAGCATCCCTTTGTTGGCGTACAGCTCTCTCATTTACTCGACAACAATCACCACAACAATAATCTCAACAACAACTTTCAAAACAACCACAACAACAACAATAACAATAATAATAATAATAATAATTTTTGAGAGCTCATGCCTTTAAAGAAATACAAAAAACTGTACTCAGCAGTCTAGCTCACACATTACAAAGAGCCAAATTTATGCAAAATGCGTGTGATATAATGATTGTTTTTTGTTTTTTACAAAAATGATTATTGAAAAATGTCATGAATCCATTTCTGAACTAAGGCTTCAATTTGGGACGCGGAAAGACATGTGTATGCAACAGAAACCCAAGGAAATAATAATAATAGTAATAATAATAATAATAATAATAAGAAGAAGAAGAAGTAGAAGAAGAAGAATGGCTATATAGCGTGGAGTAATGGTTAACGAGTCTAGCCTAGTTGACCATTGCGACTGAGTAGAAAATACAAGTGCGCCATAGAAAGTTCGACATTAAAGAACATAATAATGGTTGACATATTGCAATAATAATAGTGATAATGTGTGTGTGTGTGTGTGTGTGTGTGTGTGTGTGTGTGTGTGTGTGTGTGATTGAGTAGCTTAGTGAGTGAGTGAGAGAGAAATCAAATGTTTCTGTTGTGCTGTGTGTATCAGTCATTTTACAAATGATCCGGTTCTTGAATTCGCTAGCGTTTCCTGAAGTAATGTTTCTATTAATCTCTATTAATAAATTTAGCGAGAAAAGGAATCCCGACCCTTTCTTCCACAAAAAGCATTAGCTAGAATTGTGCCATTTACGCAGGTGTAAACACAAGCAGTCAGGTAAGGGCACTCGAAAATAGATAGTCTGACTGCGATATGCATTGAATACTGTGGTTATATCTTGTCGGGTACTCCTGCTATTCATCTTGAGGTTCTCGACAACATTCAAAGGAAGATCAGTAATGTAATCGATCCGGACTCGCCTTCAGTCACTTTCTCACCGACGTGATATGACTTCCCTCTGTCTTTTCTACAAATAATTTCACGAAAGCTGCTCTGACGAGCTTTTTTTCCTGGTACCCCGACTACATGTATTTACTCAGATTGGGATCAAGGTCCCACCCTTTTACCATCGAAATAGTTAAATGTAACCAGCTCTTCTACTCTAATAGTTTATTTTCTCGCACTTCCCGTTTGTGGAACTCACTTTTATTTGCTTGCTTTTCTGATAGCTACAATCTCCAAAAGTTTAAATGTAACGTCAATAGCCATCTTTTATCTACTTGATTTCTATCCATCTCTTATTTTTTCTTCGACATGCTCTGTACCCTTATTTTTTCACTCACTGTAACCCTCTGCGCAGCAGTGGCATTCTTGCCTTTCTTTGGGTGAAATGATTGTGACAAAAAGAAAAAGATATAAATTAGATCTCGCACATGAATAGAGTTGCGATAGGTTTTTATTGAGTAAATAAAGAATAATCTCGAACGACACGTTAAAACATGGTCACGTACCGTTTTATGTGTGGAAGTTAAAATTTGTTGCTGATTATACAGCTCGGTGTATACACCTGCATTTCTAGATATCAATATGAAAAAATATATATTCGATATGGGCAGATGTTACAAAACATACACACGTGAAATATATTGTTGCCATGGCGAGTGCAGTAAGAGTATTGATATTTAGGCATTGGCAAGACTTTATTTTTTTAAAGATACAGCAACGACTGCAAATGAACACCTACAAAGAGGCACTGAAATGTTCTTGGCCCGACCACAACGCACAAATATTCTGTTCGTTCATCTGCTCAAATTTTGGGAAGTGGATCGAGTTAAGAGATTTTAAACATATCTTTGTGTTCAAAATGTTAGTTAAATTTTGATATACTTATGAAGTTATCGTATTTAATACGATCATATGGTAAAGTATGACGATCATTCCTTTTTAACACACCTGTGTTTATATATATATATATATATATATATATATAGTAGGAACATAAAAACGTGGGTGAAAAGATGCAAGATCCTTGAATAACTCATCCCTAATTTCGAAAGGTTTCGGTTGTTTGAAAATTCCTGTCCTGGGTTCGTAAAAATCGCTGGTCATGCCTTTGAAAAACGGAAAAATCAGTTATTGTAAATCGTCTGAAGATACCAAAAGGTTGATACCTAGGTTGCAGAAATAACTCATTTCCAAATGAAAAATATTCAAAAGTTCGAAATAAATTTATTGAACACTTTTAATACAACTTCGTATTAGACTAACTTAATGATGACAAAAATAACTAGTATATATATATATATATATATATATATATTATAAATTATATTTTAGAACATGTGCATAATCATTCTATATATATCCGCTACAAAGGTACGATTGTTTCGACATTGAAACTTCAATGTCTCATCAGGCGGTGTGTAAGGTAATGGAAATTCTCTTTCCTTATAGTTATTTAGTTTTGTTACAAGTGTTGGTGCGGGTTAGTGATAGGGGAATACGTCTCTTTTCTTACGAAATATTCACAGCTCTATATATTATATATCGAGCACTGTTTTGGACGTTGTAAGAATTCTTTCTTCGTACTGTATTCACTCGGATATATATATATATATATATATATATATATATATCAGTTTTATCAAAGATGACAGACAAGTTACAGCGATTAAGATTTTTTTAGTTATGTTTTTATTGTGTGTATAAGTGTTTCCATTCTGGACATTAAAATGTGTAAGCACTGTCTATACATTTGAGTGTTTTTAATTATACTATTTGCCATTATCAAGGATAATTTTCAAAAAATTAACTGAATATATTGATTAATTTCAATTATTTTCAGAGATTAATACATGTGGATAAGGTTATTATAGTCATATTGTCTACGAGTAAGTTGCGCAGGGAATTTGATAGGTTTTCCTGCTTGTTTCCATACGCGTCAGAGAAAGGAATATGAATATACACTACCGGCCATAATTATTAGGCAACCCCAGTGTTTTTAAAAAATGATGAATTTCATACTATTTTTAGTATTTATTGCCAAGTGAATAATTGTAAATGAAAATAGAATGGTTCTTTCTTTTATACTGCACAGTAACATGTGCATCCAATGAATTTATAAATATTTAATAATTACCTATATAGCAGTTTCATCAAAGAAAGTATGAAGAAAAATTTAGGGTAATTCGGACGAGCTCTTCTTTCCTTCCTTGACTAGCACAATTTTGAAAAATATTAATAAAAAAAGAACCATTCTATCTTGATTTAGAATATATATATGCAACCGTCTTAATTATATTAGAGAGGGTATATATATATATATATATATATATATATATATACTGAACAGTTAGAGGAGCATTTCAATTATAACAGTAAATATTTGTATTAGAAAGTTCTCACTACATGTTTAATAAAACAAACCACCTGACGAAACCGAAAGATCGAAAACATAGTAGCTGAGTAGCTGATCTCCCCCCATTTATATATATATATATATATATATATATATACACACACACATATATATATACGCACACATATATATATGCACTCACACATACACATGCACACATATATATTAATTAATTTTTTAATTTTTTAAAAATAATATTAAGAAATTTTATATTAATATAGATAAAATCTTTTCAGTTGCAGTTGTGATAGAGCTATGATACGTATATCTATCTATCTATCTATCTATCTATCTATCTATCTATCTATCTATCTATCTCTTTCTCTCTCTCTCTCTCTCTCTCTCTCTCTATATATATATATATATATATATATATATATATATATATATATTATAATTATTATTATTACTTACAAGTTAAATTTTATTGGATATGCAAGTAGATGTCTTTTTTTTTTCAATGTGGACTACATCTACCGGCCTATGCCATAGGGGGTCTTAAAAAAGAGAATAAAACCAATCAAAATATTATAATATGCGTTCTCCTTTTTATCGGAAATCCCACGTCGATTGCTTCAAGAAGTCACCTTTTTGACAAAACTACCACAGTGAGATTCGATCACGAATCTTATCGTCGGGAAACGATCTTTCATTCTAACCACTAGACCAAGTGCACTCTCTCTCTCTCTCTCTCTCTCTCTCTCTCTCTCTCTCTCTCTCTGACACACACACACATAGACATACACTAGTATAACCATACTCCGTATAACCGTGTATAAGCCTACCTTATGTATAAAGTTCTCTAGTAATACTAGTAGGCATACCGTAGTTAAATACTGCAGAACTATGCATTATCCGGGAGTCCAGGGTTATACCTTATAAATAAATAACTGGCCTTTGTTTTCTTTTGTACAGATTAGACAATAAAAAAGAATTGTTTAATTATTTAAGAAGGTGTTTGTTGATTTTAAGCGGCACACATAATGAATGACATTCTACTGTTCACATATCAACAGCAACAAAGAGTCTAGTGTACAGGTTAGGATCACCGAAAATACATGCGTTTTTATGCCCCAAGAAAATATGAAATGTAATAGTGCAACCCGTCAATGAAAAGTCATGATTTTTTACCAATTCAAAAAAATTACCTGTGTATAATGCGATCCTTTTTTATCTGCGAAAGAAATGATCATTATACTCGAGAATATACGGTAATTTATATTCAGGCAGCGAATATACAATTATACTTATATACGTGTTTATTATTAATATTATTAATATTATTATCATTTTATATATATATATATATGTGTGTGTGTGTGTGTGTGTGTGTGTGTGTGTGTGTGTGTGTGTGTGTGTGTGTGTGTGTTGTTATTGGTCAAGTTTGAAAGAAAATGTTTAATGTCAACCAAATTTTTTTTTTAATCGTATCACCCCGAGCAAGGCGGTAACGCCACTGATGTGCAGGGGGCTATGTAATAGCGAAAAGATTGGAAAAGAGAAAGCCGGAAACCACATCCTAAACAGGGAACAAGGGAGGAGCCTCTTAACCTGTTCAATAGACGAGGGTGGAGTGTCAACCGGGCGATAGATTGATCTATCTACTCCAATTGAAAAAAAAAAAAAACAAAGTGAGAAGATTGGAAAAGAGAAAGCCGGAAACCACATCCTAAACAGGGAACAAGGGATAACTTGGCATGTGTTTGTTTCAAATTATGAAGTTGATTGAAAGATGAATTCTCGTATGATCTCGTGAGGAAAGTTTCAATAACACCAATTTTATATCTAATAGGACATTGACTAGTAAAATTAAGGTGACAAGAACTTTTACTGGTGAGTTTTTTTATATACTGAAATAAGTATTATTACAAAACTTCATGAACGTATCTAACAATGGGAGATTATTTTCTAATGTATATATTACTTCAAACGTTATTATTCTGGACACTCCTTTTTTTGAAATAGACGACTGACTTTTACGTAATAAAAAGTGTGGTGATTTAAAATAAAAATAGGCCGGCCGTTTCAAATAAGTAATGTCCACTATAAAGTTACAAGTAACAAAATATATCTGATTAATATAAATTCATGAATTTTTTACACACACACACACACACACACGCGCACGCGCGCACACACACACACATTTATATATATATTGATTTTTATGTATGTCGGTTACTAAAAACGTTCTCGGACCGATTCACTTGACTAAATAATTATTCTTATGTTTGATCATTATAATACCGATTTTAGAAGATGGATGGTGTCAAATATATGAGTTGGATTTGGATGAACAGAGATAGATAGATAGATAGATAGATAGATAGATAGATAGATAGATAGATAGATAGATAGATAGAAATTGATTGACTGAGATAGATAGATAGATAGATAGATAGATAGATAGATAGATAGATAGATAGATAGAAAGAAATGAATAGACTTAGATAGATAGATAGATAGATAGATAGATAGATAGATAGAAAAAATTATTAGACGGAGAGAGATAGATAGATAGATAGATAGATAGATAGATAGAAATTGATTGACTGAGATAGATAGATAGATAGATAGATAGATAGATAGATAGATAGAAAGAAATGAATAGACTGAGATAGATAGATAGATAGATAGATAGATAGATAGATAGATAGATAGAGAAAGAAAGAAACGAATAGACTGAGATAGATAGATAGATAGATAGATAGATAGATAGATAGATAGATAGAAATGAATAGACTGAGATAGATAGATAGATAGATAGATAGATAGATAGATAGGATAGTAGATAGATAGATAGATAGATAGATAGATAGATAGATAGATAGAAAGAAAGAAATGAATAGACTGAGATCGATAGATAGATAGATAGATAGATAGATAGATAGATAGATAGATAGATAGAAAAAATAGATAAAAAACTTATAGACTGAGAGAAATAGATAGATAGAAATTGATTGACTGAGATAGATAGATAGATTGATAGATAGATAGATAGATAGATAGATAGATTGATGAAATTGAAATTGATTGACTGAGATAGATAGATAGATAGATAGATAGATAGATAGAAATAGAAAGAAATGAATAGACTGAGATAGATAGATAGATAGATAGATAGATAGATAGATAGATAGAAAGAAAGAAATGAATAGACTGAGATCGATAGATAGATAGATAGATAGATAGATAGATAGATAGATAGATAGAAAAAACTTATAGACTGAGAGAAATAGATAGATAGAAATTGATTGACTGAGATAGATAGATAGATTGATAGATAGATAGATAGATAGATAGATAGATAGAAATGAATAGACTGAGATAGATAGATAGATAGATAGATAGATAGATAGATAGAAAGAAAGAAATGAATAGACTGAGATAGATAGATAGATAGATAGATAGATAGATAGATAGATAATGAAAGAAAGAAAGAGAGAGAGAGAAAAATAATATACTCGTTAGCATCTTTCTTTCATACGTGCAGTTTGAAACAATTTATTAATAAAGTAATTGCATAATTTCCCCTAATGACGTTTCTTCCCAAAGAGATACAATAACTGTGCAATAAATAAGCGGGCATTTAAAATTGACCCAAAGATTAAGATTAACATTAACAACATGTATTCAAATAATGTTATTAGCATTAATATCTTAAGTAGAATTTAAATTCACTTCTCTGTAACATTCTCAATATTTCTATAAATAACAATTAATTTACATAACTATTTCCAGCAGACTTTTAAAAATGTTATTCAGTGAAGATCTATTTCTTGAATAATTAAAAACATATCACAAAACAATAAATGACACTGAATAAAAAGAATAAATAAATAATATCCGAAATTTTATTGTTTTAGTTGCGGTTCGGTCAGCAAAGATTTTCCTTTTACATTGTAGAAGATTCAACAGCAAAAGCATAAAAAACGAAATAAAATAAAATAATTAATGGGAAAAATGTTTTCTTTATTTTTAAAGAAGGGTGATATTAATTTTTGAAAAGTTTACTACTTCCGATAAAATAATTACTGTAAAATACGATTAACATTTTAAGTTCCCTGTGATTTTAAGTTAAAAGGACGTGATGAAAGCCAAACTCACATAATCGTGTGTGTGTAGTCCCAAAAAGTTTTTTTTTTCAATTGGAGTAGATAGACTAAACTATCACCGGGTTCACACTCCACCCACGTCTATTGAACAGGTGAAGAGGCTCATCCCTTGTTCCCTGTTTAGGATGTGGTTTCCGGCTTTCTCTTTTTCAATCTTTGCACTTTTTTTTCAATTGGAGTAGATAGACTAAACTATCACCCGGTTCACACTCCACCTACGTCTATTGAACAGGTGCAGAGGCTCATCCCTTGTTCCCTGTTTAGGATGTGGTTTCCGGCTTTCTCTTTTCCAATCTTTTTACTCTTAAGTAGCCCCCTGCACATCAGTGGCATTACCGCCTTCCTTGAGGTGATATGATTAAAAAAAACAAAAACAAAATAAAACAAAAGAAGTTATTCTCTGTGTATCCGAACCTTGGATAGCTGATTTAACTTTCAGCAGAGAAATCTTTTGACAAAATCTCCCACCCAGACCAGAAGGAATAAAAATTAATCGACCTTGTAATTAAATCGATTAATTGCTCGTATTTAATTTTTTCTTGTAACTAACTAAACTTAAATTATATTGTACGCGTTTATGTATAACGTGCGTGACGCCTCGCCATGGGAATATAAAGAGGTAGATTAATAGATATTTACGGCTGTATTCGAGGTAGTGCTGAAAATTTCTAGGCGCAACCATTTCTGGACAATTATCTGATATTATTGGAAATTCTCTCTTTTGAACAGCCGTTTCCATTTAAGTGAGTTCGATGTGAATCGGGGCCTAATATTTCGGTTTGTGCCCGAAAATAGTTATAACAATAAACGTAAGGCAGTATCGAAAGATGGAAATGTTAAAATGTTTCTGTTCTGTTCAAGATGATCTTAAGAAAATAAAAGAAAAAAGGGAAAAAAAAAGCCATCTGATATTTGGTCCGAGTTTTCGATGTGGGTCGAACCGAGAAATTTCGGTGCCGCCTTGTACTAAAAATACCAATGATGAGATTATTAAAAATAAATTCCTGATATTCTTCATAATTCACCTGTAATTTCAAATACACTTAATTACCTCGACCGACTTATCTGTATTTACCTCATGCATATGGCATATGTCATACATTTATTTTGGTGCTGGTATGGTCTACCTTTTGACTGTGGCCTACTAAATTCTGTCATTGGTACAATGGGTGGTTCACCTTAAAAAGCGTATTAAGTAAGTATTATAACTCTCTGGTAAGTGTTAGAGTTGTTTTTTTTCCTTTTTTTTTTTTAATCATATCACCCCGAGCAAGGCGGTAACGCCCCTGAAGCGCAGGGGACAACGTAGGAGTGAAAAGATTGGAAAAGAGAAAGCCGGAAACCACATCCTAAACAAGAAACAAGGGATGAGCCTCTTCACCTGTTCAATAGACGTGGGTGGAGTGTGAACCGGGCGATAGTTTAGTCTATCTACTCCAATTGAAAAAAAAGAAAAGAGTGAAAAGATTGGAAAAGAGAAAGCCGGAAACCACATCCCAAACAAGGAACAAGCAATGAGCCTCTTCACCTGTTCAATAGACGTGGGTGGAGTGTGAACCGGGCGATAGTTTAGTCTATCTACTCCAATTGAAAAAAAAGAAAAGAGTGAAAAGATTGGAAAAGAGAAAGCCGGAAACCACATCCCAAACAAGGAACAAGCAATGAGCCTCTTCACCTGTTCAATAGACGTGGGTGGAGTGTGAACCGGGCGATAGTTTAGTCTATCTACTCCAATTGAAAAAAAAGAAAAGGGTGAAAAGATTGGAAAAGAGAAAACCGGAAACCACATCCTAAACATGGAACAAGGGATGAGCCTCTTCACATGTTTAATAGACGTGGGTGGAGTGTGAACCGGGCGATAGTTTAGTCTATCTATCCCAACTGAAAAAAAAAGAAAAGAATGAAAAGATTGGAAAAGAGAAAGCCGGAAACCACATCCCAAACAAGGAACAAGCGATGAGCCTCTTCACCTGTTCAATAGACGTGGGTGGAGGTGAAACGGTCGATAGTTTAGTCTATCTATCCCAATTGAAAAAAAAGAAAAGAAAAGAGTGAAAAGATTGCAAAAGAGAAAGCCAGAAACCACATTCTAAACACGGAACAAGGGACGAGCCTCTTCACCTGATCAATGGACGTGGGTGGAGTGTGAACCGGGCGATAATTGGTTTCAATAAATAACCGAATACTTATATCTATAAATATACTCTTACTGAGGTAGGTCACAATTGTAACCAGGTAGGACACATCAATCAGTCAGTCAGTTAAGTGCCATACGTGATTCACACTTAGGGCGATCATGTCTCGAAAGAGACATGACTGACTTGGTAGAAAATTATCCCGCAGTAGGTTGCCATTACTTCCTGCGGTAGATTGGTTGCCAGCCAGGACTATAGAACACAATCTGTCCTGCTATTTTGCCCATAGCTGGAGGGAGAAGACGGATTAATACGTTTCCCAAGGGTTTTTGTGCGTAAGTGAAAGCAAGGAATTCTTCTTTTTTTTTTTTTTTAATCATATCACCCCGAGCAAGGCGGTAACGCCACTGATGTGCAGGGGGCTACGTAAGAGTGAAAAGATTGGAAAAGAGAAAGCCGGAAAGCACATCCTAAACTGGGAACAAGGGATAAGCCTTTTCACCTGTTTAATAGACGTGGGTGGAGTGTGAACCGGGCGATAGTTTAGTCTATCTACTCCAATTGAAAAAAAAGAAAAGGGTGAAAAGATTGGAAAAGAGAAAACCGGAAACCACATCCTAAACATGGAACAAGGGATGAGCCTCTTCACATGTTTAATAGACGTGGGTGGAGTGTGAACCGGGCGATAGTTTAGTCTATCTATCCCAACTGAAAAAAAAAGAAAAGAATGAAAAGATTGGAAAAGAGAAAGCCGGAAACCACATCCTAAACTGGGAACAAGGGATAAGCCTTTTCACCTGTTTAATAGACGTGGGTGGAGTGTGAACCGGGCGATAGTTTAGTCTATCTACTCCAATTGAAAAAAATAAAATAGTGAAAGATTGGAAAAACTGGAATTCGAACTCTGCTCCTAGATTTCTCGTTTAGAGTCGATATCCACTGCACCACAACGCAGATAGGGTACATACTGTTCCAGAATCACATAGGCAGGCCACATACTATATCCATGCCGTTATTTTTTTAGTTCGCTGTTTTTCTCAGTTTTGAGTACAATCCTCGCAACTGAAATTTTGTGCCTCATTAAGCAAAATGGGCATCGGCATCGATCTAACTTTGAATTCCAAATAGACGGGCAGTAACGATTATTGTTTTAGAGACAGTATCTTCCCGGGGAGGCTACCTCTTCAAATACATATTCAGGTAGTTTGCCTAGAAACCTTAATTTCGGCTGCGAGCGTTCTTAAACAACAATAAAATAATCTGATTTTAATATTTCATAAATGGGTGATTGGACAAAGGTTGTCTCAAAATTAAATTAAATCAATCTTCTAAAAAGAAAAGGCAACATAACCCAATTAATTGAAAAATATAAATTATCTATCTATCTATCTATCCTTTTTTTAACTTCGAGTGTATGGATATGCTTTTGGTATGTGAATTTTGTACCATAGCTGAATTAATAAATTTTTGTATTTTATTGTGGCTTGAGAAGCAAGAGTTTTCTCGTTGAAATAGCTATTCAACGAATGTAGAATTCGAAAATTTTTTGATATAACTAAATATTTGGCTCTGTAAATAGATAATACTATTTACATCGAGCCCTCTACCTGGCTCATTTTTAATATTAATAAAATTGATATTAATAGGATTTGGTTTTGGGATTTTTAAGTTATATGCTCTTTCTTTTATGGGGGGATTTAATATATACACGTCTAAAATCTCCGGTTAAATCCTCAACAGGAATAGATATATTCACCTATTGTCCACTTTGCCCCGCTTCCGTGTCTTTTGAACTGGAACAGAATTTTATCCTTTGTTTCCTGTTTAGAATAAAGTTTCAGGTTCCTTCTAAAATCTGCTTCAACTCAATACTTATAAAATCCAAGCCTAAACTCGCAAATGTTATTAATTATTTTTTCTCAATAGGATTAGATAAGTTTGCTGCCCCTTGAGTTTTAGTGGCATTATCGCCTTGATTTGTGTAAATTGATTAATATACAGGGTGTGACTAACGTCTTGCCACATAGGAAAAAAGGCATATTTTCAAGCAATTAAATTTTCAACATTTTATTGAACTGAAATATTAACAAATAACATCTTCTTAATGATTTCCACTATTTGTGATGCATATGTCGATGCCCTTTGCAAGATTGACGTGAACTCGGTGCAATAACTCCTCATAGTCTTCACCTTCAAATTATGTAGTTTTCTTTCACTACACGTACCCTAGAAGCGTACCCTAGAAGCGTACCCTAGAAGAAGTCAATGCTTTCTTCTTTCAATAAATCCATGTTTATTCTGTGGAAATAAAAAAAAATAAAATTAGGTAACGATATTTTCTATATGTCCAGACTTTTATGTTTTCTTTTCGGATACACAAAAATTAGCTGATACGCGCTTTTGAGATCCGAACGAGAGAATTATTCTAAAGGCTAAGTCAACCTTGCCTACTTTTTCTGACCAGTCTAAAACAGCAGCTTCTCCTATAAAGAAAGCTTTGAACCTTCTCGGAGATAACATTTCATTTTATTAAGTCTCAGCAATGTATAGGCTGGTATACGCACTTTACACTGTTTTAGCAAATAACAGGGCGTCTACTGAAATATGTGTACCCATGAGTTAATGGTTAGAGTAGCATAAAATAATATAGGCTAAGAAAATTATAGATTGCTTAGAAATATATATAAATATGAGTTTTTTTTAAAACCAATTTCATTGTATTTAATATGTGAACATATCAGACATCAGAATTGAAATTCCCTCTGTGGATTAACTCTCCAAATTTCATATCTTTTTTGTTTTTACGTTTATTTCTAATCGATTCAGTTATTTTATATATATATATATATATATATATATATATATATAAGTGTATCCTTACCATCAAAAGTGATGACAAAATATTTGAGAGGAATATATATATATATATATATTAGAGAATGAACTGAGCTTACTCTACTTCGCTACTCTATGGAGAAGGATATATATATATATATATATATATATATATATATATATATATATATATATCAGTAAGTTGAGTGCCATACGTGGTACACGTTTGGGCGATCATGTCTCGACGGAGACATGACTGATTGGGCAGAAGATTATCCCGCAGTAGGTTGCCATTGCATTCTGTGGTAGACTGGTTGCCAGCCAAGGCTATAGAACCCAATCTGTCCTGTTATTTAACCCATAACTGGGAGGAATAGACAGATTAATACCTTTCCCAAGGGTATTTGCGCGTAAGTGAATGCAATGAATTCAGCTGGATTTCGAACTCGGCTCCCCGATTTCACGTTCCGAGCCGATATCCTTGTGCATACACACAAATAAATACATAACGGTTTTTATTATAATGGCGAGTATATATATATCCACTCTCCAAATGTACACTTTTGTAGTAGATTGTAGTTTGTATATGTTCTAAAGTATAATTTATAATATACATAAACGCATATATATATATATATATATATATATATATATATATATGTGTGTGTGTGTGTGTGTGTGTGTGTGTGTGTGTGTGTGTGTGTGTGCGCGCGTGTGTGTGTGTATTATTGCTATATACGTTATATATAGTGTATACACGTGTTTGATTAAGTAGTATAAATTCAGACTATATTTCTCGTGAATCTATAATAAAGAATACCTTTTAGTAGGGTTCGTACGTGCGTCCCGTTTATGGACTTGTAAACCCTTGTACAGCCCGATGTGATTTTTGGCTAGTGTTCTTATTCTATGTTTATCAGTGATCTTGACAGGATTCACAACATCTTTGCAGAATACGATGTCTGAACTCACTTAAAATCATGCCAACTGGTGCAGGGCAGTCTCTAATAGGTCGTATAATCCCCTTAGAAAATTCCACATTAAATGGTGTGAAGTCAATTTAGTGCGCTAATTATGTTATTCCTCCCTTCCACCGAAATATCAACGCCATAAAAAAATAAAAAAATAAATAAACTCACACACACACGCGCGCGTGCGCACACACACACACACACACACACACACACACACACACACACACACACACACACACACACACACAGATGCATACACACGTGAGTGCGCGCACATACAGAACCAATATTATTTACGAATTTACTTGTCCTTTAAAGAATTGTGATTTGATTATTCCAAATTCATAAATAATTATATTGGATATTCTACAACATTTTTAACAAAAATACTCACGTTAAACTCTCGTGGCCGTAGATTAATTAAGATTAATTTAAATACGCATTAATTACACATTTAATCTACCAAAATCTGTCCATAACATACGCGTTAATAATACTAATATAATGGCATCATCGATATTTATAAAAAGGCTAAAAATAATATATGCATTATTAATAAAAACCAAAAAGCCAACGCTCAGTAATATATACTATAAACATGGCCATAATGTTCTGAACGTGTTTGGAGAAATAAAACATTCATATAAATCTAGATACATATATAAAACAATCTATATATTCATCATAAAAGCAAAATAAAATTAATCATTTCAGTCAAAATCGCTTGGCTACATAAAGCAATCGGGCATATTTATCTAATTTAAGAACTGAAAAGAAAAAAATATAGCAGATGAAAAATTATATAAAAAATTATCGACAGCAACTTGTCATTTTTTATTGAAACATGCATAAAAGAGCGATTGCTACCTAAAGTCACATTATATACACTACGGCCATAATTATTACGTCACCCCAGTGTTTTAAAAAATGATGTATTTCATACTTTTTTTAGTATTTATTGCCAAGTGAATAATTGTAAATAAAAATAGTTTTTTTTGTTAATAATGCACAATAATATGTGCATCAAATGATTTTATAAAACAATGAAAGAATGGAAAAAAAAAAATTTAGGGTGATTCGGATGAGTTCATCTTTGCTTCCTTGCCTTGTAAAATTTTGCAAAGTAATAATATCAAAAAGAACAATTCTATTTTCATAAATAAAAATAGTACGAAATACATAATTTCTTTTAAAAAACTGGTTTGACCTAATAATTATGGCAAGTAGTATATATATATATATATATATAAAGGAAAACACATCACATCATCTAAAGTGGTTATATATTATAGTTTTTCTTGTAAATCATATTGCTCTGGATAATATCCATTGAGCTTTTTATATAAATCTCGGCATGACGTGGTTTCCCTGTGCCTCTTCTATTAATATTTTCATGGCTTCTGCTCTGACGAACTTAAATCACTCGTGCCCCCAGATGTGAATTTGCACGAGATACTAGATTGGCAACTAGGTCCCACCCTTTTACAGTGAAACCGATGAAATGTAACCGCAATTTCTACTCCAACAGCTTCTTTCCTCGCACTTCCCGCCTGTGGAATTCCCTACAGCATGCTTGCTTCCCCGACGGCTACAACCTCCAGGAGTTTAAATGTAAGGCCAATAGACACCTCCTAACACACTAACTCACACCCACTCTTTCCAACTCTCTCCCTATGTACATTCTAATCTCGTCTAACAACCTCCCTCTGACATTTCCTATACCCAATCGCCCTATGTAACCCCCTGCGCTATAGTGGCAGTGGAATGCCTTGCTTGGGGTGAAACGATTAAAATATATACATATATATATATTTCATATTAAATAGATCTTTTTGGATAACCCTTTCCGTTTACGGATTTAACATCATATATATATATATATATTTCTATGGTATGCTAATGGGTTAAAGTGCTCAATATCAGTGTTAGAGCGTATGTAAATATAAAAGTGGGCATTTTCGTCAGCACCCAACCGCTATCCTTACAAACGTGCATTCACACACACACACACACACACACACACACACACACACACACACGCACACACACACACACAAACACACATTAAATATCTTAACCAAATATTTGTAACGTACTTAGTAATTTACAAATATTTAGTAACATACTTAGTGACTTGGATGTGCGTTGCGGTGCAGTAGATGTCGACTCGCAACGCCAAATCGTGGTGCCGAGTTCGAATTCCAGTTGAATTCATTGTATTCACTTACTCACAAACACCCTTAGGAAAGTTATTAATCCGTCTCTTCTCTCCAGTTATGGGTTAAATAATAAGACAGATTTGTTTCTTTAGCCTTGGCTGGTAACCAGTCTACCGCAGAAAGCAATGGTAAACTACTGCGGGAAAATCATCTGCCCAGTCAGTCCTGTCTCTTTCGAGACATGATCGACCAACGGTGTATCACGTATAGCACTTAACTGACAGATTTAGTAACTTATGTTTTTAAGCTTATAAACAATTAATCTTTTATCCTTAACATGTTGCATAAATTCAGGAAGTGCCCAAAGTTCCAGCTGGAATATTAACAAAGCCAATCGAACTAGACACAGATACATATATTTATGGATCGATATGTCAACGATCTCTTATTCGTAAAAGCTAACATTTATTCAAATTCACAAAGCAAGCACGAGAAAACGCATGTGGTGTATATTACCAAATGTCATATTAAAAACACACGGGAAAACATTGAGTCAGCATTTTTTTCGATTATGCATCAATATGGATAAAAAAAAACGACAAATTTACGTAAAGAAGATCTAAAATGACATTTAAAACTGGCTCATTCATCAGTGCGCGTCTCTCGAGTCACGTGTTCTCTTCTTCGACCAGCACATGCTAATTTAAGGTTTTATTTAGTAAGCGGCGTCTAAAGTAGTCCGTACCGTTTGGTGCTGTACCACGACCACCGCGCATGTTTATTTATTGAAAAAAGAACATGGCGATTAATTTTCTCGTAAATCGAATCAAAACATAAAGTGTAAGGACGCGTGTCTAGAAACAATTTCAAATATACGAAAGTGTTTATATTTCTTCTAAAGAGTTCGTACACACTATATATGGAAACAAAATCTATCTATCTATCTATCTATCTATCTATCTATCTATCTATCTATCTATCTATCTATCTCACCTGGTTCATACATTAATCCTTCTCTTTTCGCCTATCTATCCATTTATCTATCTGTATAATTCATATCTATCTACCTCTGTCTCTCTAGCTATTTAAGTTTCTTCATAACTTTCTTTCTTACTAGCAAAATATAGTTCGTAAAATATTTCTAAATTTGCTCATATATATATATATATATAGCAAAGTTTTTCATATCTCACTCTCACTATAGCTATATATGTTTGTTCATACATATTTACCTTTCTTCCTTTCTAGCTAGTTAAATCTATCTAGCTATATAAGTTTTTAAGTTCATATCTATCTATCTATCTATCTATCTATCTATCTATCTATCTATCTATCTATCTATGTGTATGTGGATGTGTGCGTCTGTGTGCGTGTCCGTGCGCATGCGGGTGATATTTAAAAGTGTCTCAGTTCTGGATCGTAAGTACTTTTCAATTCCGTCAAATATATTTTAATTTAATTTAGTATACAATTTCCTATTTTCTTTAGAGCTAACAAAATAAAAGTTTAAAGAAAATTAAAAGAAAATAATCAAGATGTTCATCAGTAACTTTAGTGATCTGGCAAAATGCACAAATTTAGACTTTATGTGAAATGTACATAAAAAAATTAAGAATTAAAAATGAAATTATTTTTTAATAAGGAAATTCTGAAAATGAAGGCCAGCAAATTATTTATTAAAAATGAAAATGTATGTAAGCAAATTATGTATTAAATTATTTCATGTATTAATAATTATCGAAATATAAAAATAAACAATTATATGTCAATGACACTCGAAACGAAGTTTCTGTTAACCGCACTACATTGCCATTGAAACATAAAGCTGATGTATTTTGTTATCAAATAAAACTGTACATGGCTGCAAACGTATTGTGGTGCATCAAAAGTAATTATTTTTATAGAGACATTTACTTCAAATGCTTGTTTTATGTAAGCATCTAAAGATGTTCTCTGACTTCCCTAGATTATCAATATCATTATTAGCGTTCTTGAAACACAGCTATGCTTTTTACAGGCTTTTACTTCAAAGGTTATTTCACGTACACATGTAAAGACAATGACTCCACCATATTACTGACACTTTTAATACATACACACACACACACACACACACACACACACACACACATATATATATATATATATATATATGCACAACAGGAAACGAGGTACTGGTTAAGCAGAAGACTGTGTTTCAAAAAGTGCTCAAAGCACAAATAAAAGTAATGAATATACGTCAAAGTACGAAATAATTACCACTTACTTGCTACCCAGGTTTCAACCATACCGGTCTTATGCGGATTTGAAACCTCGGTAGCAAGTAAGTGGTGAACATTTTCTTCTTTGACATATGCGGCACAAGGCCGAAAGTATCGGACACCCAGTGAAGATTGAACTCACTATTTAAAATTGTAATGATTCTAGCGAGAAAAGCTTACTAATCATTGCACCACCTCGAGGTGCCCTTTGACACACACACACACACACACACACACACACACACACACACACACACATATATATATATATATATATATATGTATGTGCGTGTGTGTGTGTGTGTTATAGTATTGTCAGTGGCATTGTCTGTACTTTTGATTCATGTGTTCTAATGGCGACTGAAACAATTTCGATTCGTTAATTTAAACTCGGCCTCAGCTCTATACTCGAATTAGAAAAATAAAACTTGAAGTAAAAAATGAATTAGAAAAATTCCACTTGAAATAAAGCCCTTAAAACAAAGTCTTGCACATATACAAATCAACCATACGTCCGTGCATGGAGTACTGCTGTCATATATATGGATAGGTTCCCCAGCTGTTCATCTTAGTGTCCTCGATAGGCTCCAAAGGAGAATCTCTAACATTATAAATCCCCATTTGGCAACTCGACTCCAGTCACTTTCTCACCGGCATGATGTGGCTTCCCTTTGTCTATTCTACAAATATTTTTATGGCTTCTGCTCCGATGAACTTAGGTCACTGGTGCCCCCGCCACTAGAATTTACTCGAGCAACCAGACTGGTAACAAGGTCCCACCTATTTACAGTTAGATCAACCAAATGCAGCAAGCAATTCTACTCCCTCAGCTTCTTTTCCCGCACTTCTCGCCTGTGGAACTCTCTTCCGTATTCTTGCTTTCCTGACAGCTACAATCTCAAGGTATTTAAATACAAGATCAATATCCATCTCTTACCCACTCGACTTCAGTTCCTTTCACATCACACTGAGTATCTTGTTCTATCTTCTTTTTCTTTCTCTCTGCCTTAGCCCCTGTCTTCACGCCTGAGTTTCTGTTCTTCTTTTGCCCTTTCTCTGACACCCACTGTAGCTGGGCCGTCTTTCTCTTCACTCTCCTCTTGCCTAAATTTTGCTCTTACGTAGCCCTTTGTGCATCAGTGGCGGTACCGCCTTACTTGGGGTGAAACGATTAAAAAGAAAACAGAGACAAGAACGATGATCCTTTATAGATAATGATGTTCAAATGGTAATGAGAGAAGAAATTGACCACCAACGCCAGTAAAATTTTAAAGGAAAGAGAGGATTATCGAAATATATCCTGTGGAGATCATTAAACTTTATAGAAGCTCAAAAGAACATTCAGGAATGAAAAGAGTTAATAAAAAATGAAAATATTTCTAATTAAATCACTGGTGCCCCCTAGGTGTGAGTTTGCACGAGATACTAGATTGGCAACTACAGTGAAACCGATGAAATGTAACCGCAATTTCTACTCCAACAGCTTCTTTCCTCGTACTTCCTGCCTGTGGAATTCCCTACCGCATGCTTGCTTCCCCGACGGCTACAACCTCCAGGAGTTTAAATGTAAGGTCAATAGACACCTTCTAACACACTAACTTACACCCACTCTCTCCAACTCTCTCCCTATGTACATTCTAATCTCTTCTATCACCCTCCTTCTGACATTTCCTATACCGAATCGCCCTATGTAACCCCCCTGCGCTATAGTGGCAGTGGAATGCCTTGCTTGGGGTGACATGATTAAAAAAAATAATTGATCATATTCATAAGTGCTAAAATATATATTTAAGGTAAGCTGTATTTGAGGGAGAAAATTGACAATATCAGGTATGGAGCATATGTCAATATAAAAGTGAACATTGAAATCAACAACCAGAATGGACAGTCAATTTCATGCTTTAACACAATCGTCTGGCATGATTGTATTTAACATAAAACAGACTGTTGCTTCTATCCAATTTTACATTTACATACGCTCTATACCTGATAGTGAACATTGTAACCCCCGAATATTAAGCACACCTTAATGCTATTTTTTATCATAAGCTAACATTTTTCTGATTCCATGCGCCTATGGTTTATGGGTTAGCGACTCCGACGGACAACAAATCGGTCTAGTTTCAATCCCGGCCAGAAGCAAGTGGGTGTCTAGCCACACTGATAAGCTGTATTACAGCGAAACAGGCTTATATGTGGATGACGAATATATATATATATATATATATATATATATATGTGTGTGTGTGTGAAATGTGTATGCATATATATATATATATATATATATATATATATATATATATATATATATATATATATATATATATATGTGTGTGTGTGTGTGTGCGTAATTTGTTATATATATTATATTACTTATATATTAAATATGCGCGGTACTTATTTGAAAGCGCTCAATATCAGTGACAGAGCTGACATATTCATTTAGATAGGTGTGAGTTTGTGACACTGGGTTTCACGCTCTTGCGATCGTCAGCTCTGACGATCGCAAGGGCGTGAAACCCAGGGTCACAAACTCATGCATCTAAATAAATAATATATATATATATATATATATATATATATATATATATATATATATATGTGTGTGTGTGTGTGTGTGTGTGTTCAAGAACAGAACACACGACCACTCAGGGGTCTTCAGGTATGACAGTAATATATATATATATATATATATATATATATATATATATATATATATTACAAAATTATTAAAAACAGAAATAGGGTTTATTCCAACTGGAGAAATTCCTATAGCAGAATAAACCGCGAGAAACCGTAAGAATTTTGTTTTTATTATCATTAATATTACTTGCTTTTTGTATAATAAATCAAGTGTCCATAATAATATTTGTGTCGCTACACGTATTTCGAGTTCAAATTTGACTCTCTTCAAGTGAATACATTTGTGACTTTACATATCGGATCTCTATACGTAACTGTCACAAATTTATTCGTCTAAAAGAGTCAGCTTTGGACTCGAAACATGTGTAGCGACACAAATACCATTAAGGACACTTAATATATTATACAAAAGCATATTATACTTATAACAATACTGACTAAAAGATCTCCACTTTAAACAAAATTTTAGCAGCTTTTCGCACTTTTATATATATATATATATATATATATATATATATATGTGTGTGTGTGTGTGTGTGTGTGCGTGTGAGTGTGTGTGTGAGTGCAAGGTGGGACCGCGACTAGTGAACAGGGGGTTACAGTGAGAGAAAAGACTGAGCACAGTGGGTATTGAAAAAAGGAGAAAATATGAAAGGGATTCAAGAAGACAGAAGATGGCATCTGACGTTTCTTTTAAAATTTTTTTTAGATTGTAGCTATCAAAGAAATAAATAAACCATAGGCGGGAAATGAGAGATAAAATTTACCACAGTGGGTATTAAAGAAAGGATAAAAAATGAATGGGATTCAAGAAGGCAGAAGATGGCAATTGACCTTAGATTTAAATTTTTGTTGATTGTAGCTATCAAGGAAAAAAAAAACGAAAACGAAAACAGAAGGTTGTTCCACAGGCGTGATCGCCAGAAAAGAAAATGTTGGAGTAGAGGTAGCGGTTATATTTCACTCGTTAGACTGTAAAAGGATGAGACCTAAGTGCCAATCTAGTAGCACACTTAAATTCATATGGTCGGGGCATTAGGAAAAGAAGCTCGTCAAAATAGTTGCGAGAAAATAGAGAGAAAACATGACACGTTAGTCGTGATTCCAAGTCAGGATCGGTTACATTGCAGATTTTTTTGTATTTTGCTGGATACTTAGAGATGGGTAGCAGAAGCGCTCGTCCTGATATTGCAACAACATTCAATGCACGGACGAATGGTAGATTTATAAACGTGCAAGGTGGATTCTGACGAGAAAAAATCTTTCTGGCCCGACAGAGCGACCCAACCTTCCAAGCAGTAGATATATTTGAGAACCTGATTAGAATCTTACCATGGACGAATTTTCATGGAGGCGACTTTTTGATGTAATCGGTCTAGGGCGGCGAATCCAGCACATGACACATTGGGAAAGTGCAGGGTATAATTTAAAGCCGCGTCCCACATTGCAGAAGAAGCCATCATCTGATCCAGCGTGTTTTGACCACTCTGCTATAAGTAGCATCCCAGTTAAGCAATGTTCTATTTGTTCTGGTTATTTTTTGTTTTCTTACGCTTCCCACTGTCAGAGGTCATATTCTCTTTATTTTCTCCAGTTTCAAAAAGGATTTTTTTGTTGCTGAGGTGATGTGTTATCTCCTGTGGGGATTTCATATCGAAATGGTCATTCAACATCCTTGAATTAATCCTAGTTAATTTATATTTGCTCTGTAATATTTTATTACATGGAGCTCTCTTCCTGTATCATTTTTTAATATTAAAATAAAATTTTAATATTAATTAGGATCGGGTTTTTGGAATTTACCTTCCTGCTTTTTCCGCTTGGATTAAAGTATCTGAATAATATATATATATATATATATATATATATATATGGTGTCCATGAAGTTCTTGAGCACTTTACAAAATTTATACCTCTATTTGTATTTGTGATAAAAATATTCTATAAAAAATGTTATAAAGTTTAATGGTTCAACAATATGGAGCTTCTTGTCATTTTGCGCTGCGTATTCGACAGTTTCTAGATCAAGAATTTTCTAACAGATGGATCGGAAGAGGTGGACCATTTTATTGGTCACCACTTTCGCCAGATTTGACTCCATTAGACTTTTTTTATGGGTAAAACAATTATGTATGCAACCAAACCTAATTCATTGGAAGATTTGAAAGCTAAAATAACTAATGTGATTTCAGGTATTACTGTAAATCAGTTGGCAAAGGTTTTCAGTGAAATACACAATTTGTACTGCTAATGATAGAGGACATGTGGAAACTTAAATAATATTTCAATAAAACCTTAAAAAATATAGATTTACTTCTTTCTAATCCTCTTTACGTCATTTCTATTGCAAATGAAAATAAAGTTACAAATTTTATAAAGTGCACACGAATTATATGAACACTGTGTGTGTGTGTGTGTGTGTGTGTGTGTGTGTGTGTGTGTGTGTGAGAGAGAGAGAGAGAGAGAGAGAGAGAGAGAGAGAGAGAGAGAATCTGATTTTCACTTGACCGGCCGCAACTATTCGTTTATAACGAGCTAAATCCGTTTTATAAAATCCGTTTTATAAAATCCGTTTCATAAAATCCGTTTTATAAAATCCGTTTCATAAAATCCGTTTCATAAAATCCGTTTTATAAAATCTGTTTTTTAAAATCTGTTTTATAAAATCCGTTTCATAAAATCCGTTTTATAAAATCCGTTTTATAAAATCAAAATGAATTCTGTCTACCTGCGTTTAGCGCGTAAGTAATCAATAGTTGTGCTCAGCTGGGTTTATAATAAAAAAACAATATACATATAGTCTCTTGAATATACTCTCTTAAATATACTCCCTTAAATGCACTCCCTTAAATATACTCTCTTGAATATACTCCCTTGAATACACACCGTTGAGCGTTATTTACTTTGTGTGCTAATTCATATATGAAAATGCAATAGATAGATTTTTTTTATTTCTTAAAAGTCTTATATTTGACAGATACATGAGTATACACCTGCTTGTTTTTTTTTTAAATCAGTGAAATTAATGTCTACCGGTATAGAGATCGGAAATCTTAATAAAGAAAAATGTGCTTCCGGAGAGGAATCAAACTTGCATTCACTTTTTAGTCCGTGATATAATTTTTAAACGCCAGCCATAGACGACTCTTAATCTATTAACCCTCTAGGGCCATTCGTATCATATTTGATACAGTATGAAAACAAGCCTTGAAAGAAATATTTTCCTGAAAAATTTTTCAAGAGAAATATTTTATAAATTTCAAATGAAAGCAGTACTGACTGATCAGTCAATGAATACCTAATGTTTCCTTATAGGGAAATACCAAATGTTTCCTTATAGGGAAATACTGTATCAAATATGATACGAATGGCCCTAGAGGGTTAAAATAGATTACAGCAAATGGAGGTTCAATTATTTGAGAACGACCTTCTGGGTTGTATATTATAAATGCATTTTTTCTAAAATACAAATCTCTTCTCCAACATGTCCATCCTGTAAATATGGTAATACTTTTATAATAAGTTTATTATAAAAACATAGTTTACTGCAACACAAGAGCCGTTGTGTTTTGATTGCCAACCCATTAGTTTGTACTACTTTTAATATATATAAATTACCGACCATAAGTTTGGGACCACCCAAACATTTTTAACAAAACCAAATTCGCCGAGTTTGTATTTTTTGTTATTTTTATGCAGATGCCAAGTAAAAAAAAAATATTCTTTTCAACTTTAAAGTAAACATTTATTTAGTTTGCTACTTGACTCCTCTTATTCTGATCAAGTTTTTTACCGAAAATTCAGATTTATTCAGATATTATAATTACGCTATAATTTATTTTTGTAAACCATATTACTACGGTATAAATGGCAATGAAGAAACAGATTAGCATTGAAAAAAGAGCTCAGGTTGAAATTCTTTCGAAAGAAGGATATTCTGAACATGTTATCGCTAAAAAAATTAAGTCTATCAAAAAATGGCGTGCATTATTGCCTTCAACGACTTCGTGAAATTGAGTTAAATATTGAGAGAAAAATATCTGGTAGGCCCAGAGTAACATCTATTGTAGAGGATAGGCACTTGATCATATCAAGCAAGAGGAATAGAAGAAAAACCGCTCCGGAATTAAAATTGAAATGAATTCTACTCGGCAACACCCAACACCCAATATATGTTACTACTGTTAAGAGACGACTTCATTCTGCTTGGCTTAAAAGCTGTGTAGCAGTTAAGAAACCACTATTAAAGAAGGAGTCTATAGGTAACGGACACACACACGCACACACAGAGACACACAGACAGAGACAAAGTTCCATTTATAAATAAGTTTAGATATATATATATTATGGGCATTCTTATTCGAGGAGACCCGTCTACTATGATGGCTATCTAATCCCCATTGTAGATGCTTGCTCAGGTATACTTGGGTTTGTTCAACACCCATAAAGCTTACCTGTGGTTTATCCTGCAACTATGCTGAGCGGAGTGTAGTTATAGTTTCTGGGAGAGAGTGCCTGTTATCTAGAGTGAACAACAATCTGAATAAGGCCAGGACACTCAAACCCACGGTCACGATGACTTGTGATTTTGAGCTAGCAAAGCAATCGACGATTTCTCATAGAGAGCCGTCTACCCAATTTAGCACATAAGGCTTGGGTCAATCCGTGGTATGGTTTTCAGGTAATTTCCAAATATATCTCGCACGCTGGGTTCGCCTCTTCCAGACAGAAGAAGTCACCTTCCTGACAAATCGACCATGGCAAAATTTGAAACCGGTCATATATATATATATATATATATATATGATTATTTTTAACCAGTTTATGGTCATAATAAAATTAGGCCAGCGTACAGTTGTATTAAAAAGTGCTCAATACATATATATATTATTTAATGTAGAGCTATTTAATATTCTTTTATTTGGAAGCCAAGTTACGTAAGTAACTGGATACCAAATATATATATATATATAACTTGGTAACTTGGCTTCCAAATATATATACGTAACTGGGCTTCCAAATATATATATATATATATATATATATATATATATATATATATATATATATCGTTCATTCAATAATGAATTAGAACACTCTCAGTTACTGGTGCATGAATACATGAATATCACACGCCAAATGTCTGTCTCCTACCGAGCGCCCATAGCTCAGAGGTAGAATCGCCGACTGACGCCAATTTGGTCGGGTTTCAATCCTGGATTAAAACAATCGGTTGTCTAACCGTACAGCGAAACAGATCTGTCTACAGATGACCATATATATATATATATATATATATATATATATATATATATATATATATGTACAGAAAGCGGTGGGTAAGTTGTCTTTATTTAATATCGCACATGCGAATTGTTTGTTTTGCATTCTTGTTGACTGCACACTATAATAAAGTTAGTTAAGCACCGTCTGTATGAAAAAGAGCACAATGTCGCAATTCACTCTACCAAAGATTTGGAAACAGAATGCTGTACTGATTGTCATTGGCTCTAGAATGTCAAATATCTACATTTCAGTGTGCTTGGAAGTTATCTGAAACTAGTGCAGAGGAATTAGAAAGTGATGGAAAACTCAAAGAGTTATTATGAAGGAGTTTGGATTGACCACTAGTGATGGCTACGTTTTGCCTTCATTCATTTTCCCACAGGTTCTCAGATTCAACACGGAGACCTACATTATGTGCCTTGAGATTGTAGTGCTGCCCTGGATCAAGAGAGTTGCTAAAACCCAAAGTTTAGCAACAGGACCCTGCACCATGCCACACAAGCAGGAGAAAGCAGTAATAAATTTCATACAATTTCTGCAACCATATTACCTCAGGCCGGTTAACTCCGCAGACTACAACTCCTTTGATTATTATGTTAGGTCGCAGTTAAGCGAGACCAACAAAACTACTTGTAACACCAAGCAATCATCAACTTAAACAAGGGAATCGCACTGAAAAACTTCCAATGTCGTCTGGAGGCTGTTATTGAAGCCAATAGCGATTATATTTACTAAATTTACTCTTTAGTATTTCAAGATATATTTGTGTAATTTTGTTAAATATATCTCTTAAAATGAGATATCTGTTATTTTTATTTTCACTTGATTTCGTAGTCAATTCATCCATTGAACCCGGTTTACATATATTTGTGTGTGCGTATATAAGTATTCGTGCGTGTGTTTGTATGTCTTTGTGTGTGTGTCTCTGTGTTAACGTCATCAGAGTCCAATTATTAATATTCAGTATACTTCCAGAAAGTATAAGTTTCTCTACGACTTATATAATGTCCAATATTTATTTTTTGTAATCCGCATGTGAGCGTATATAATTGTGTGTATATCTCTGTGTGCGTGTATATATATATATATATATATATATATATATGTGTGTGTGTGTGTGTGTGTGTGTGTGTGAGAGAGAGAGAGAGAGAGAGAGAAAGAAATATAAAAAGAGAGAGATTGCATACGTCTAACCTTATGTTTAAAAATAACTCGTAAAATTAATATAAGGAAGATCTACTTGTGAGATTGAAAATTAACACCAAGTATGTTTGATATTTACCTCTACATACTTTATTCCTTTTTATTCCTTTATTCCTTTTATTCCTTTATTCCTTTTAATATCACTTGATATTTACCTCTCCATACAAGAAATAGTGTTGGAAATTTCGAAATAACAGCACAGCGAAATGACAAGATGAAGAAAAAGCATTGAAATTGTCTCGAGATTTGCAGTTACGATTTGAACAAACGTTCATTTTGTTTCTAATTTTCTCCAGATCGATGTCTAATTTCCGTGTATTGTTGCCTGACAGGCACTCTGATTCTTCTGTCACTGCAGAATAACTGCATAATTAAGAGCCTGATTGAAAAAGTTTAGTCTGAATGCTTAATGAATGCTTAATGAATGCTTAATGAACAACTACGTTGTAAAGATAAAAGAATACAAAGGCTAATTCATTGCATATTGTCGAATACACAAATACATGCGTTTAATACTAGCAGTATAGCCCGGCGTTGCTCGGGTGTAATGAAAGCTTTAAAACTAATCCATGGTCCTGGAGCTCAGACTCTTTGGACGTTGGCACGAAAGACTAACAAGCAGTAGTTGTTTCCAGTTAAAGTGAAACCGCAGATTGAAACAAAAATGAATGGATATAAGTCAAATTTTGTTTTCCTGATATCCGATATCAAATAAGTTTTTTCGTCGTAAACTGAATTTTGAAGGCTGAATAAATCCTCTGAGTAAATGGTATCATGGCTGAGACTAAGAACTACAATTATACCTACTTAGAGCCAAACTCGAAGCAAAAACTAAAATAAAATGGCTGAAAAAAATACAGACATACAGGCAGATAAACAGACACACACACAAACATCTTGCCTTTTATATATATATATATATATATATATAATCGATCTTCTGCACTATTGTAAGAACTGCAAACTTGAAACTTCTGAATATCGTTTCTTATGTCTTTGTCTATGAGTGTATCAAATTTGATTAACATCGGACCACTCCTTCTATAACCCGATTTTTTCGATTATCGATTTTCAATATTTATCGGGGGTACCTCGACACAAAACCTAGTTAAGAAAACTCGCAATCGCTTATAGTACAACTGTGTAAATTTTCAAGAAAATCGGTTCAGCCATTTCGGAGTTCCATTTATAAAGAAATTTAGATTAGATAGTTATGGGAGAGTAATATCACCCTCCCTTTTCTCTGTCAATCACCGGGGCATGTTAAGCAAGGGGACATTTCTCCCACAACATGTCACCAAGTGATAAATAAAACACAGGCTAGTTCATCCAAGCATTTTAAATAATATTACTGCTAATGAATACTGTAGTTGTAGTTAAAATTCAATATCCGTTTGATGAATCGATTTACTTTTGGCAACAGCTAAGATACTGTTGTAGAGTAGTTTTTCGCACTGAAGGTTATAATCGTGCTATGTTGGTTGGTAATCGACTTAACGTACCCAAAGTTTTAGGAACTTGGTAATCTTCCACTGAAAGCTGACTCCTTAGTATTCGGCTAACTGCCTAGTAGTACTACTGAACTCCAATAGAAGTCTAAAGAACTCCTATGAACTTTCTGTTAACTCTTATTAATATAGGAGGGAGAGTACATAATATGAGGAGTGTGTTTCCTCATAACAGATACACACACACACACACACACACACACACACACACACACACATATATATATATATATATATATAAAGCTTTAAAAGTAAACTAAAATGCAAACCTCAACTAAATAATCAAATGAGAACTAACACGGGAAAACTAATTAATTACCTTTAAATTAAAAGGTAGGTTTAACCTACCTTTTAATTTAAAGGTAAAATCCAAAATAAGAAGTAGATATTTAGCCTACTTCCCCATTGAAGCGAGATGTTAGACAAGGCGTTTTTTAACGTGGGGAACCCAACCGCGTACGGACCGGCGAATGGATAAAAATTCCCTAGTCCCCTCAACCGCCGGTTGAGCTGTCCCCTGTGACGACCACCTGGTCCACCCCTCTGCTTGAATGGGATGGCATGGTCGCGGAACACTGTTCCCCGAGACCGAGTATCTACACTGTCATTTTTCTCAGATGTTTCACGGACGGAGCGACAACTAAGCCGCACTCTGTCTTCGAGGACAGAGACGCAACTAAGAGATGAATTTTGGTCCCTACCCAGCAAAAAAATGTGCCAGGTAAGTATATCCAAAATAAGAAGTATATTGTTCGAATTGCTTGATAAGCACTTCCCTAAGCATTACACAAGACATTTAATCGAATCACATTTAAATTAAGCTGCTGCTGTACTTGCAATTTATAAAATTACATGAAAAGACAAAACGCCAGGAATTTTAAGAATATCGTGCAGCAAAATATCATTAACAATGAAAAGTGTAAGTGTAGAGAAAGAAGTAAACATCCACTTGATGGAGTTTGTAAAACCGACGCAGTTATTTATAAATCAAAAATACAAGATTTAAATAGACAAAGCAAAGTATACGCGGGGTGTATGGAAAGCAATTAAAAAAAAAAAACAAAAACAAAAAAACGATAGTATAATCATAAATCCTCAAAAAGGCCAGAAAACGTTAGGTATTGTACCAAACATATGTGGAAATCTAAAGAAAAAATTTTAAACTTTTTGTTTACAAACTGGAGTATATTAAGAAAAGTCAAACCTTACAGCAACATTGATGTCTGTCGATTGTGCCAAGAAGAAAAGTTGGCTATAGCATCATTTCCAAAAAGAGAAACGTTACTAAATGAAAGATCTGAAATAATATCCGGATGTATACTCATTAGAAAGTAGATTTTGGGTTCAAAATAACCTGGATAAAATTGTGTGCAATATATTTCGCTAGTCTTGGCTCACTTCCTCTTCTTTTCTTTCAACTTCCTGTTGAGCGTTCAAAATAAAGCGTTAGGAAAAAGGTCTGTAACACCTGACAATATCGAAAGTTTGAAACTATGGTAGCGTAATCACCCGATCTCCTTAATTTATATATATATATATATATATATATATATATATATATATATATATATATATATATGGAAAACAGTTGTAAAATTTGAGTAAATGTTGTTATTGTTTAATTTTTTGAAATAAAGTAATTATTATTGATATTGTTTTAGTTTCGAATTATTTATGTAATATATTTTAAATAATAGAGGATTTTAATTAATGCTGAGGTCAACACTAGAACCACGTTCAATGAACTGTGACGCTCTCTGTAGCCGACTCGCAAAGCACAACGAATCAGGCCAGGGTGTCCTTTTCAAATACGAAAATCTGCTAAGAAATATATATTTCGGTCGGGTTTCAATCCTGGGTAAAAAAGCAACCGGAGTCTAACCGTACTGATGAGCTGTGATACGGCGAAACAAATCTGTCTGCGGATGACAATATTTACGCTCTCACACCCTGATTGAGAACTCTGGAAAAATAGTAGACTTTGATAAACAGTAGCTACTCTGGCATGTACGCATCGCTCATTCAGTGAAATGAATTAGAGCGCTCTAGCTATTGGGCGCATATAATGATATGCGCTAAAAGTCTGCCTACTTCCACCGAACGCCCATAATCCAGGGGTAGAGTCGCCGACTGACGCCATTTCGGTCGGGTTTCAATCCTGGGTATAAAAGCAATCGGAGTCTAACCGTACTGATGAGCTGTGATACGGCGAAACAGATCTGTCTGCGGATGACAATATATATATATATATATATATATATATATATATATATATTATTATTATTATTATTATTATTGTAAAACGTACCAAGAAAACAGTATAACTAATAATGACTAAAATCATTAAGTCCTACAGTTAACAAAACGGTAAATTTAGTCGTCAATCCCAAAAGGTAATACCAAATTTGGGAAGAACGGAATCAAAAAAAAGAAACAAACAAAGCAAAAGCCCTTGTCCTGACGACCCGGCGAGTGAAACCGTGGTCGGCTTTGGCTCACTTTTAGATTTAGCTCGTATATATATATATATATGAAATGAATTGTTTGAACGTTATTTTTTATCGATACACGTATTTAAGTAGATATTCTGTTTTTAATTTAAACAGTATTATATATTTGTATCTACTGGCCTGATTATTTACGATAAATTTTTCTTACGAAAAAACAGAATATCTACTTAAATACGAGTATTGATAAAAAATAATGTTTAAACAATTCATTTCAAATTGTCGGTTGTTCATAACCAAGTTTCGTTAAAATTCGTTAATTCCGTAATATATATATGCATACATCACGATATATATGTGTGTGTATGCTTTTGTGTGTGTTGGTGTGTGTGCGTGTTGATTGATAATTAAATATCCAATTGAATAACATCGATAATAGAAATATAGAGGTAGAATAAAACTTGTATTTGGAATTATATGAAGAAAAATCATGCATAATGGCAGTTTCTTGTGTGACGGCATTGAGTAAAATCATACGTTAGTCATGGGTTATGAGTACAATTTACATATAAAGCAGCTGCCAGTAATATATTTCTGTTGTCATTGATGCTCACCAGTTAAAAATTCAAAGATCTCTGAATGTTTAGTGATAGTTGTATAAGGCATACAACGCAAGTTTTCATTGCAGTCAAGAAATGCAGTAAACGATGGGATGCCTGAAATATCAACGTTGCTTTCACAAAACAGCCCCCACTTAAAACACTCAAACGTCTTGTGGGTCCGGACATTGAAATAAGGGGTGAAAGTTCAATGCCTTACATTTGATACCGAAGTCAATGTGCTTTTGCGTAACAGAAGCTTTCTACATGAACAGATTGAGCATTTGAAAATTAAATAAATAAAAGGACTTCATTTTGATACGCGTACCATTAATTTATAGAGTCGAAAACTTGTTCTATAATATTTGATGAATTATTTATTTTTATTTTTTTAATCATTTCACTCCAAACCAGACAATAAAGCAATGAAGAAACAAGGGGTAATGTGAGAGAATATGACAAAAAGTAAAACAGTATTAAGGAGATAGAATATTAAAAGTACAGTAATTAAGAAAAATTAGTTTCATTCACCCTTGAGAAGGGTATGAATTCATCTCTTCTCCCTCTAGCTATGGGTTGAATAGCAATATAGACTGGGTTCTATAGCCTTAGTTGGCCACCGTTCTATCGCAGAGAGTAATGACAAACTCAGTTTGTTAAGTACCATATGTGATACGCGCTTTGGCGATCATGTATCGAAAGAGACATGACTGACTGTGCAAGGATTTTCCAGCAGTGGGTTGCTATTACTTTCTGCGGTAGACTGGTTGCCAGTCAAGGCTATCGAACCCAGTTTGTCCTCCTATTTTGTCTATAGGTAGATGAAGAAAAGATGGATTAATACCTTTTCCAAGGATATTTGCGCGTAAGAGGAATCAACTATTAGCATATAATGTGTGCCAGTAATATTTACTAAATAGACAAATGGCAAACATATAATAATGTAAGATTCTCTCGAGAAAAACTGTCATCGCAAAAATCCTAGCAAATATGGCATTTGCTCGTAAAGACATCGGAAAATATTAGCCCGATAAAGTCACAATGTCTTTATCCTGGAGGTGAAAATTTTTCATAGTCTATATTTACATAGTCTAATGTAAATATTGCCCCATTCTATCGTGACGATTTTCACATTCTTCTTCTTCTTCCTCTTATTCTTCTTCTTCTTCTTCTTATTATTATTATTATGTCATTTTTCATCATATGTCTATTTCTGCTATGGTCGCACTACCAGCCAAGTCTGCGTTAAGACCTAAGGCAGGGCGTGGCGTGTTTTTATGGCTCCATTTCATGTTTTTTCTATCTTCTCCACCATCCCTAGCGTTACATAGACAAAGTTCTCCTTTATGTGAGGGCTGTACTTGATAAGATATTTTTTTATATCTCTTAAGCTGGGGTTTCCAGGGATTCTTTCAATGTGCTGTTTTGTTCCATTTTCTATCATTCCAAGTGCACCAACTATCACTGGCACAGCTCTTGTTTTCAATTTCTACATTTTTTCTATTTCAATTTCCAGGTATTTATATTATGACATTTTTTCAAATTCCTTAATTGCTATGTTAAAATCCGCTGGACAAACCTTATCAAATAACAGACAAGTTTTCTCTTTCTGGTTTTGAACAATAATATCTGGCCGATTTGCTTCAATTTTTCTGTCTGTGTAGATGGTGTAATTCCATAGAATGGTTACATCTTCTATTTCTGTAACCGGTGCTGGGTGATGTTCATACCAGTGTTTGTTTACAGATTTTCCATAGTGTTTGCATATTGTCCAATGTAAATATTGCCCCACTCTATCGTGGTGATTTTTATATTCATTTGGAGCAAGCACAGAACAGCCTAAGATTAGGTGGTCTATTGTTTCTTGGTGTTTATCACAAAACCTGCATTTTGGATCCATATTATTATGTATAATATTTGCCTGAAAGTTTCTAGTGAAAGACTTTGGTCATGCGCTGCAAGAATAAAGCCTTCAGTCTCAGACATTAATCCAGATGCACGTAACCATCGATGAGTATTAACTTTATGAAAATTGGATTTATTGGCACGTTCTAGATATTGGCGATGCAGAGGTTTGTCTTGCCAGCGTTGTTTCATCTGTTCAAGAGCTTTATCTTTGGCTTTCATTTTCATATTTTTGCCGCAATAGTTGGTTCTTGGCTTCTGTTGTGCTTTTCTTCAGAATCTACTAACTGTAAATCTTGTTTGTATTTACTACCTTCTTTTATTATTTAATATATTTTCTTTCTTTCTTCATGTTGCCTTACTAATTGTATCATCCAGTCCTTTGTTGTTTCTATGTATGTTAGTAAGCCAATAGTTGTTGTCTTGTATGACAATTCTAGCTGAATAAGACCTCTTCCACCTTCTTTGCGGGGCATGTATAGACAGTCAACATCAGCCTTTGGATGATGCATCTTATGCTTAGAAAGAAGCTTTCTTGTTTTAGAATCCATTCGCCTGATGTCGTATAGAGTCCAGTTTAAGATGTTGAATCTATATTGGACAACTGGGATTGCAAGGCTATTAATGGCCATAATTCTGTTCTGAGAATTCAATTCAGTTTTTAATATCACTCGTAGTCTTCTATAGTACTCTTTACGCACTATTTCTTTCATTTTTTTATGGTGAATTTTTTCACTTTCATTTACACCTAGGTATTTATAAGCTTCTTCTGGCTCTAAAACTTTTATTGTTACAGCAGGGTCTAAGCTAATTGAAGATGTTTCTTGTCGTGATCCACGTAAGACTGTAGCTTTAGCACATTTATTCAAATTGAATTTCATTCCAATGTCTTTGCTGAAGCATTTTACAGTTTGCCGAAGAACTTCCAGCTCATTATTATTCTTAGCATACAACTTTAAGTCATCCATGTAAAATAGATGGCTTATTTTCTTTTGGCCTATTTTATAACCACATTCTGTCTTATTAAGTTGACTGGTTAGTGCTATTAATGATATGCAGAATAGTAAGCGAGACCTTGAAATATACCTCTTTTGATGTTTATTTCATCAGACTTATAGGTTCCATTGACATGATTGAGGTAAAGTGTTGTTTTCCATATAGACATACATTGTTTGATGAAATTTATGGTGACGGGTCATATCTTGTATTTAAAATCCAGGAATGTGGCACATTATCGAATGCCTTACGATAATCTATCCAGGCTGTACTAAGATCTTTCCTTGTACTGTAGCAGTTTTCCAGGGTCATTTTGTTAATAAGCAAGTAGTCTTTACATCCGTAACAGCCACGTTTGCACCCTTTTTGTTCAAGCGGTAACATGTTATTTCTTTCTAAGAATAAATATGTCTGTTTTGTTAAAATAGATGTTAATAGTTTATATGTTGTCGGAAGGCATGTAATTGGTCTGTAGTTTTTCGGGTTGTTTGTGTCACTATTCTTGGGTAGAAGAAATGTAATTTGTTTGGTCATCCATGCAGAAAATTTAGTGGGATCGTCAACCATTTCTTGAAGTTCTTTGGCTAGTTTTTTATGTGCTGTATTTAAACAATATAGCCAAAAGTTAGGAATTTTATCTATACCTGGGAATTTCCAATTGTGTGCTTTTTTTAGTGCAAATTTAAAATCCTCTTCTGTAATTCCATCCTATGTCTGTTCTGGTTTATTTTTCATTCGTTCTATCTCTTGTGCAATACAATCAACTTCTTTGTTATGTTCTTTAGGGTAAGCTCATATTTTTTCCCAGAACTCTGTAACTTCTTCCATTTTGGGGGTGGCTTTCATTTCAGTTCTTTTTTTTACCTATTTCCCTGTAAAATTTCTTGGCATCGGTTTGAAAAATCTTGTTTTTTCTGTAGAATATTGATCATTTCTCATAACGTCTTATTCTTTGAGCCGTCAGTTGTATTTTTGCTTTATTTTTTCCTTAGTTGATAGAACTTCATTTTCATTTCTAATGTTGTATTTTCTTTCGACTCTTCTGCTTTTCCTAGTTCTTACATTTATTCCTCTAGTCAGTTCATCCAGTACTGATAGTTCGCTTCTAAGTTGTTCGATTTCTTTTTCTAGTTTTCTTTTCCAAGGTGGATCTTCATGTCTGCGAGACTGCCTTGTTTTTAAATTGATGTTCAATTTTTTTGTTGCTGCTATTGGTGATGAATATATTGCTTCATTGAGATTTATATGAGTGTCTTCTTTATCCAAGATTAATTTGAGTGCTGCATTGTAGAGCTTAATAGTTCGGAAGTTATGCTTTGTTGGTTGTAATTTTGGGAGCAATATTTTTGGTTGTAATTTTGGGAGCAATATTTTTTATTTGTCTCATATGGTTATTGATTTCTTCCTTGGTTTCTTGTATACTGTTCTTATTTTCCGTAAGATAATTCTGTTCAATGAGTTCTGAACTCGTTTTATTGTCGTCTTGTAACGGACTCAGATCACACCTTTCCATCCCTTCTAAACTTACAGTATTATCTTCACAGTGATTTGTGTGTATCACGGTTTCTACATTATGACCTGTGAGTTGTTTGATATTACTATTTTTTATTTCTGATTCCGGTTCCTTTTCATATTTTGCTGAGTCGTCTAATCTGGTTACAATTCTTTTAATCTCGTTAATTTCAGCCTTTGTCAATCGGTTATTATGTATCTTTATTATTATTATTATTATTATTATTATTATTATTATTATTATTATTATTATTATTATTTTCCTTTGATTTTTGTTGTTTTCTTACGGGACTAAACAAGAGACTTTAGGCCAGCAATGAGTTCAAGATAATTTCCCCTGATCATTAAAAAAAATATAGTAAGATTGCAGTACACTCATTTTATAAGATGAATCTCTTCGAAATGTGTGAGTTCTAAGTTGTAGATATTTTGCATTTATTTAAGTCATATGCTAACAGAAGTTCTTTAATAAGTCTATCGGAACATTTCTTTTCCCATCAATCCGACGACTCCAACTACAACTAGAATTAATAATGTTAACATTATCTAAATTTCCACATCAAGTTCATTGTATTTTGATAGTTTTTTTGAAGATCTTCAAAGATAAATTACAGTCTGCATGAACTGTCATGTCAATAAAAAGCACATTGTTTTTGTGTTATTTGATCACAATGTATGTGAGAATAGTTTTGATTGTTCTGTCTGTGTGTGTTTTAAAATCTTATGAAACTGTTACAAGTCCTATCTCTGGGAGATATTCATACCAGTTTCTTGCCGCTTCCCTCCCGTAAAAGTTGCATATTTTTCAGTGCAGATTCTATCATACCGAGATTTATATTCAGTCGGGTGGGGGGGGTTAACAGTCTGTAACCTGATACAAGATCGCAAATTGTTTCTGTATATTTATCGCAAAATCTGCATTTGGGGTCAACACAATTTTTCAGAATATGTGCTTGTTAATATCTAGTTAGCAAGCATTGGTCCAGCGCAGCCTGAATAAAACTTTCGGTTTCAGGTTTTATTATTTATTTTTTTCTTTGATTCTGGTGTATACTCAATTCTTTCCGGGTCACAACGAGAGACCTAAAATCAGAAAGAGCTTCATGATATTTTTTACTGAGCATTTTTGAGGGGGGAAAACACTTAAGATCACACATATTTAACATATATAGAAACCTTCGTATGGTGTGAGCTGTACTTGTGAATACAATATTTTGTATTTCTTTAAGATAGATACCGACACTAATTCGGTGAAGCATAGTATGAATACAAAAGGCCAGAAACTTAATAAAAATGAATCTTTCCCATCTAAATGTTTATATCATTATTAAGAGGAAAAATCAAAGTATTTCTTAATTATTTTCTCAAAATCTTTAATCCCTTCTAACGCGTTCGAAATTTTTGTAAAGTATCTTGATTTGATTTTAGTGAGTAGGTAACCAAATCGTTACAAGAGTTTACAATGTAAAACATATTACACAACTCCATGTTTTTATGTGACAAATGCATTAATTTAGAATTTCTTGAAAAAATAAAATAATTGTTAGATTTTAATGAATCTTTCAGGACTTATTCAAAAATAAATAATCTTAATTTTAAAATTATTATTAAAAAAAACATTTTGTAAAAATATTTTTACACCTGTTACCCACCTCCACGTAAATTCATTAAATTTTAAGAAATTAAATTTTTTTGCAAAAATTGGTTTTATTAATTAAACGCAGGACTCATTAGGGAATGTAAACCATCTATTACTTTTTTGAAAAAATTACCTTTATTTCTGAAAATCTGCTCCCAATAACAAAATAAAAATGCACTACAACTATGACATTATTTAATTTGATAAGCTTTTAATTACTTGAATAAATAATATAAATTAAGGACATTATAATCTGAAAAAAAATTGTTTTTTGATTAATAATGAAATTTTAAAACAATTTTCATTTTTTAAATTATGTATGAGTTTTTACTTGTAATACTGAAATTTTTGAGTTTTGGGGGATTTATTTTTTCTTATTATCCTTGACCGCCATGGGATCATTGTATTTAAGATACCAGCTCTAGGACGACTGTCGACCGAGATTACCGGGTTCGTCCTACCCATGAAAAACGGGATTTATACTCAGATCTCCAGGGTTCGAGAAATCTTCATGGAGGTAACAAAGAGATATGGAAATGGCATTGACTATAATAAATTTCAACCTACTATAAGTAGCATTGGCCATTACTAGTAGAAATGCCAGGAGGTTATCACGAAATTTTTAAAAATAAATATAAATTCAAAGAGACTTAAATAAACTAAAATTAAACAGAAACGAAGAATGTCATCTGAAGTGAATTGTATAAAAGTTCACAAAAGAGAGGCGATTACCGAGTGGTTACGGTTAAAGAGTAAAAAGTTCAACTTGATGTCACCAATAAGAGTGATTACAATTAAACTAAATAGAGTACATCACCACCCGCGCACTACAGTGTAGCGGGAGGGTCACTAAAGAAAAATCAAAAGAAAAAAAGACAACAAAAAATAGAGTATACATTTGGGTCCATTTTTCACTCATCTCATAATCAGTCAGACAGTTAAGTGCTATACGTGATACACGCATGGCCGATCATGTCTCGAAAGAGAAATGACTGACTGGGCAGAAGAAGATTATAGCGCAGTGGGTTGCCATTACTATCTGCGGTAGACTGGTCGCCTGCTAAGGCTAGATAACCCAATCTGTCCTGGTATTTAACCCATAACTGGAGGGAAGAGACGGATTAATTTCTTTCCCAAGGGTATTTGTGCGTAAGTGAATATAAATAATTCAACCGGAATTCGAACTCAGCTCCCCGATTTGTCATTCCGAGTCGATATCCGCTGCACCACAACTCACATCCACTTCTCATAATACAGGACTCTAAAAAATAAGATTCTCACTCAAAGCAGTTCATCATTATTATTTCATTTTTCATCATAATTCTATTTCTGCTTTGGTCGCACTATCTACCAATTCTGCAGGGAGACCTAAGGCAGGTCGTGGCGTGTTGTTGTGGCTCAATTTCATGTTTTTTCCTATCTCCCTAACATCCCTAGCGTAACACAGACGAAGTTCTTAGTGTGAGGGCCGTTCATAAGAAGACAATTTTTTCTATATCTATAAGCTGGGGTCTCCAGGGATTCTTTCAATGTGTTGTTTTGTTTCATTTTTATCATTCCAAGTGCACCCACGATCACTGGCATGATACTTGTTTTTAATTTCCTCATTATTTCTATTTCAATTTCCAGGTCTTTTTATTTTGAGAGGTTTTCGAATTCCTTGGTTGCTATGTTACAATACGCTGGACAAGCCATATCAATTAAAAGGCACATTTTTCCTTTTTGGTTTTTAACAATGTTCGACTTATTTGCTTCAATTTTTCTGTCTGTGTAGATGGTGTAATCCGATAGAATGGTGACATCTTCTATTTCTGTAACCGGTGCTGTGTAATGTTCAATACCAGTGTTTGTTTACATATTTTCCATTGTGTTTGCACATTGTCCAGTGTAAATATTGCCCTACTGTATCGTGACGACTTTTATATTCATTTTGGGGCAAGGACATTATATCCTGAGATTAGATGTTCTATTGTTTCTTGTTATTTATCACAAAACCTGCATTTTGGACCCACTTTATTATGTATAATATTTGCCTGAAAGTTTCTAGTAAAAAGAATTTGGTCTTGCGCAGCAAGAATAATGCCTTCAGTTTCAGACTTTAATCTAGATGCACGTAACCATCGATGAGTATATAGTGGGTTATCCATTCTTTTCCAGTTTGTAGTGGAGAGTTCGTTCTAGTGAAGGGTAGTTGTATACTGTTGTGGGTTAAGGGAATTTGGCCTTGTTGTAGATAGCCAACTATAAGTCATAAAGAAAGGTTATAAACCAAGAAAAGCAAATTGCGTTGAAATATAACATTTTATATATAACACATATCCATTAATGTTTTTACAATTGAAGTAATACATGATGTATAGATCCAACGGAGGTTAAAATGTTCATGCCAATAAAATGCTGAAAGAGAATTAATCTTAGGAATTTGGGAGCGTGTAAGGAATGTATTTGATGTATTCGCTCCTTAGGTCAGTAAGTAGTTTTTGACGCAGAGAAGAAGGTAAAGAGGTAAGGGAGTCGAACATAGTAAGCCACTTGACTTCGGTCAAGGGGCCTACTAATTACTTTTTTCTCTTCGAGTCGGTCTACCTGGTGATGCTTTCTGTATCCGCTTTTTATATCTTCTTTTTGGATCACAGTAGCTCATTCGGGATTTCAAGCTTGTATTTGGTTCTAGGCTTCCAATTGGCTGATAAATAAAATTCGCGCAGGCTCGCAAACTGGAAATTTAATATTTAATTAATTTTTAGTTTTCAACCGGAACATCTGTGCGGAGCCCGGGCGCAGCGACTAGTTTTGGTCATTTTCTTTTTGGTCGTGAAAGCGCAAACATCCGGTCCATCGCTTTTGCTCGGCATCACCACAAGTATTAACATTATCAACATTAGGTTTATTAGCACGTTCTTGATATTATTATTATTATTATTATTATTATTATTATTATTATTCGACTAAACAAATCTAGTAAGCAAATAGAGAAGTAATGATACAGAAGTTAAAATGAAAAAAAAATATTCTACTCTTGAATAAATATGACTATTATTGACTGTATTTGCTTGTCTAAACTGATAAAAACACAAGGAGTCGGTTTTAATTAAATAAACTCATGAGACAAAACATGCGCCGACAGAAAAACTAAACCCACGAGTAATCTCAGATGTGCGCCTGCGCATGAATTCAAACTGGGGTTTAATATAGTAAAAGTTTACCTAAACATCTGGCTGTATCTGTGTGTCTGTTAACTCGTGTTTCTATTAAAATGTGCGTGTGTGCCGTTATGTTTACAGGAACAAATCAACCGATAACTGACAATAAAGAAGTGAAAACAGTCGCTCAAGATGAACAGAAATAGTTATGAAAATATTTTCTCTTTTATTTAATAAATCGAATCTCTGATTGAGAAGAATTTTAGAATTATGGGTATTCGATAGATGTAATCCCTAATTTAAAATAATTTATTTTAAAATAAAATATAATTGAAAAGATTCTTAACAATCCTGCACACAAATACACACATGAATCTCTATCTAAATTCAAAATATTTGCTTAGCATTTATTGTATTATATTATTGTATTATTGTGTCTGTTATAATTATTATTTGCTATAAATTATTATATCATAAAAATAAAAAAATTATATTAAAAAAAATAATTAAAAGGTAGATATAATAAAATAGATTATATTTGTTTGTTATACATTTTTAGGAGAGAGACAAAATAATTAGGCTTACGGCCTATCACGTTGAATACACCGGTTCTCGCTCGATCACCGAAGTTAAGCAACGTTGAGCCTGGTCAGTACTTAGATGGTGACTGCTTGGGAAATACCAGGTGCTGTAAGCGTATAGTGACGGATGTGCGTTGTGGTGCAGTGGATATCGGCTCGGAAAGAGAAATCGGTGAGCCGAGTTTGAATTCCAGTTGAATACCCTCATTCACTTAAGCACTGGTACCCTTGGGAAAGGTATCAATCCGTCCATTCCCTCCAGTTATGGGTTAAATAACAAGGGTAGGACTTGGAGACCCTGCTCTTAAAAACAAATCCCTATGAATCGTGAAAAGAAAAACGTTGTAAAAATAAAATAACCTTACCCAAAATCCTTGGTTATGACATTAAAATGATCCCATAAGGACTGATAGGTCGCTAAGCCTAAAAAACAAACAAGCAAACAAAATAATTACGGATGAAAATTGTTAACACGGTATCTTGTGAAAAGAAAAGAAAAGAAAAGAAAAAACAGATAATTGGATGCCACACGGTTTTTGAAAATTGTTTAAATAAAGATTTATGCGTAAAAATTTGTATATATTAAGCTCAAGTCTCGTGTAAAAACAAAATAAAAATAAGCTCCAAAATGAAGCCCGGCGATTTCTAAAAAAGATACATAAAGAAAATTTGTCTTTCAAAAAATTCTGAAAGATGATTTAAAGGTTGCAAACAGGCGTGATTTAAAGAGATACTTTATAAGATTTATATTCATTGGAAATAAGAAATGTACCGCAAAATAATCGATTTTCCATTCAGTTCAGTCGATTGTCATAGATTATAATATTTTTGGCCGAACGGGCAGTAGGGTTTGGACCTTCAAGGGCGAACAGAGTTGAAGTAAAAAGAAAAATGGATTTGACTTTCATAGGCAATAAATTCTGGCTGTTTCTAAGAACTAATTGAATAATAATAATAATAATAATAATAATAATAATTTAGAGATATATATGAATTTCATTTTATAATCACGAAAATTTATGAAGTTTGTCACAAAATCTGAAATATTAACCCTGAATTTAAACTTATTAGGAAAATGCAAGTTTTAAAATTATTCTCAATTTAGAATATCAGTTTGTAAAAGTGAATTATTGTCTAAAAACAAAACAAACCAGATAAATCTTACCTCTCAATTCTTTGTGACAGTCGAAAATATTCAAGTAAATAAAAAATATTATAGATACGATTGATTGTCATGAGCTCAACAGAATTGCATTTAGAATCGTTATCTTGCCTAAGTGTTTGATGCACAAATAGCAATTTTTGTGCAAACTATTTTGTAAAAATCATATTCCGTATTGTTATTTTTGTTATTTAATAAATGCAGTTTGTCCAAATTTTACACGTCGTGTTTTTCTTTCTTTAGTGTAATTAAATACTTATAAAACAAAAAAAGAATATATTTTTCGTTCTTTTTTTCTCTACCTTGAAAATCCTTTTATTGTGTCAAATTTATTCAATTGCCAATTTTTAATGTAGGAATATCCTTTCGCAAATCTGATTGTTGTGCGTGGAACCATTGGTGAAATTATGTGCTCTCCTCATATTTTCGTAACAATACTCGTATATTAGTAAAAAGAAAATAAATATAATATGTACAAAATATCCCATTATTTAAGAATATGTAGCATTTGCCTAATTTAATATTTAAATAACTCCAATACTTGTACCCACTTTATATATATATATATATATATATATATATATATATATATATATATATATAAATCTATATATATATATATATGTGCATAAAAAAAAACATGGACAAGAAATAAACCCTTTTATTTTTTTTTCTACGGGAGTTGCAGAATATACACACATACATACATACATATCCTGTGATTTTCTACAGTAAAAGTAGCGTTGGGCAAGTTATCCTGACTAAGACCAACCCTCCCCAGGCTGGTTTCAATTCAGAGTTTTTTCTTCCCCTAGACCGGTTGCCAAGGCTATGAAACCCGGTCTGTCCTGCTATTTACCCACAGCTTTGGGGAGAAAAGATGGATTCATACCTTTCCCAAGAATATTATCACATAACTGAATGTAATAAATCTGAGTAGAATTCGAACTCGGCTGTCAGATTCATCAATCCGAGCGGCTATAGAAGATTCATTCAGCTTAATAACACCTTTTGTTAAAAATACTAAGTGTGTCTCTGTGTACGATTCAATAATGTATCAAGTAGGAAAACTTTGCAAACTTTACATATTTTGCATGTCTACGTGTGTGTTTGTTTGAGAGAGACATAGAGAAAGCGGGAGAGAGAGAGAGAGAGAGAGAGAGAGAGATGTTGATGCTTATATATTTCAGTCAGTCAGTTAAGTGCCATACGTGATAGACTCATGGGCGATCACGGCTCGAGCAGACTGGACAGAATATTATCCCAGAGCAGGTTGCCATTACTTTCCGCGGTAGACTGGAAGGCTATGGAACTTAATCTGTCCTGTTACTTAACCCATAACTGGAGGGAAGAGACGGATTAATACTTTTTCCAAGGGTATTTGTGCGTAAGTGAATGCAACGATTTCAAACTGGAATTCGAAATCGGCTCCACGATTTCTCGTTCCGAGCCGATAACCACTGCAGCACAACGCACATCCACTTATAGATTTACATGGATGAAATATACTAACAATTTAGGACTCTGCATGTCAACGATTTAGTGACACTAGTTTTTTAAACTTCTTTCTATGTCACGTATCCCAAGTTGTTGGCTGCAATTAGCTTTGTTTACATCAAGGTTACATCATTATTATCTCGGAACGAGACATCGAAGAGTTCGAATCCAGTTGAAATCGTTGCATTTACTTACGCACAAATACCCGTAGGAAAAGTATTAATCCGTCTCTTCCCTCCAACTATGGGTAAAATAGGAGAACAGATTGGGTTCTATAGCTTTGGTTGGCAAACAGTCTACCGCAGAAAGTAATGGCAACTTACTGCGAGACATGATTGCACAAACGTGTATCACGTATGACACATAACTGACTGTATCATTGTATAATCTATGTAAACGACTCCTTTTTTTTCCAAATTTCACTTCATTATTCAGTATATGATATTCTCAGCATCTTTCTGCAAAAACACATTTCTGTTTTGTTTTTTTTTTTAATCGTATCACCCCGAGCAAGGTGGTAACGACACTGATGTGCAGGAGGCCACGTAAGAGTGAAAAGATTGGAAAAGAGAAAGCCGGAAACCACATCCTAAACAGGGAACAAGGGATGAGCCTATTCACCTGTTCAATAGACGTGGGAGGAGTGTGAACCGGGCGATAGTTAGATCTATCTACTCTAATTGTTTCTTGAAGTTGTTAATAAGGTAGTTAATAATCTATTATTAACTACCTGATAAAACATTGTTCTTTCAATGTCGAAACAGTATGTACAATTTTGTAGTAGATTGTAGTTTGCAAATGTTCTAAAGTATAATATATATATATATATATATATATATATATATATATATATATATGTTTCAGAAAATCTTTACATTTGTTGACATTACGATACACTTCAGAGCAGGGATGGTTATTTACGTAAAATAAAAAATTGTGTTATTTAAGGCTTGATTTGACTTCGATTAGACCGTGGAATCATTTATTGTCGAACAGTCACAGACACACCAGATCAATTCCTGGCTTTCCCAGTGTTGATAGGGATCGTATGTTCGAATCCTGCCTAGTGACATACATTTTCGTAACAAAATTTGTTGTAGATAATAGAAATAAATATATAAATATACTGTTCGATTAAAAACAGAATATGTACTAAAATACAATATCGATTAAAACTAATGTACAAACAAATAAATTACATATATATATTTTTTTACAATAAATTTATATATATATATACATATATATATATATATATAATAAATTTATTGTAATATATATATATATATATATATATATATATATATATATATATATTACAATAAATTTACTTTTGAACCCGTCTCGAAAAACCCACCGAGTATAAACGAGGAGATAAAAAAATGGAAACAAAAAAAGAAACGAACTAAGTACTTGATCATAAGTCAACGTACTCGTCGAAAGAAAAAAAAACCGGGACGAGGAACCTAATACGAAAAGCGCTCAATACAATATCAGAGCAAACCAATAAGTATGAATCTAACCTAGGTAGATCCGTTGGCTCTAGGTTAGATTCATATTTAAATTTAGCAAATGCTACATATTCTTAAGTAATGATATATTTTGTGCCTATTATACGTATTTTCTTTTTACTAATATGCGAGTATTGTTACGAAAATATGAGGAGACCACATAATTTCACCAATGGTTCCACGCACATCAATCAGATTTGAGAAAGTGTTGGTTATAATAAAACAATGCTCAATGTAAAATAACAGATCTGAAATTTATACTACTAATAGTAAATATACTTTATTTCATCACCGTCTAAAATATATATATATATATATATATATATATATATATATATATATATATATATATATTTTACAACCTAACAAAACAGTTTCTAAAATGCAAATACCCAATAAAAATAATAAAGGAAGCACTACATAAAACCATCCACATAGACCGTAGCACACTTCTCACATACAAAAAACGAAAAGATAATAACCGAATTCCCATGGTTTTTAACCATAATCAATATTCCCACACACTCATCAAAAATTTAAAAAATGATTACAGGAACCTCCAATCAAACAAAAACATCAAAGACATTTTCGATAGGCCACCCATAAATGCAAAGAAACAAACACCCAACCTATCAACTATCCTCACTTCTAACAAATATTTAAATAATACAAACCTATCAGGGAATTTAAAATGTGGAAAGCCCCGCTGTTTAATCTGTAAACATCTAATAACAGACAAAACATTCTCTGTACCCAACACAAAAATAAAATTACACCCACCAAACCTTACTTGTGATAGCAAAGACATCATCTACTTTCTCTTCTGCTCAATTTGCCCCAACAGTGGATATATCGGCGAATCCGGTAATAGCTTTAGATTTCGCTTCAATAATCACAAACTAAATATACGACAAAAAAATGTATACTCCCCAATTGCAGCACATTTTAATCAACCCGATCACATTTTAGAAAATTGCAAATGTTTACTAATAGACTCCAATTTTAGTTCTACATACACACGCAGAAAGAAAGAAAAATACTGGATTTTAAAATTAAACACACACAAGCTAGGGTTAAATAGGGACTTAGGTGTGTTGAATCTCTTTCAATAGGTAAAAAGAATTTTCTTTCAGATATTCCAAGGAATTTTTTATCTAAAACAAACAGACTTTCTCCACGGACGTGCCGCGTGTTGATTGGTTGACCGAAAATAAACAAACGGACGTGCCGCATGCTGATTGGTTTATCGACACCACGTGATATAAACAAAAAATATTCGGACGCTATCGTAAAATACGTTTCCAATTCTAATTTAAAAATCACTTGTTTCTGATGAAGGACCGAGGACGGTCTGAAATATAAAAATACAATAAAAATAAACAAATACTGTTTAAAAAAGTACGTTTTTAAATTCAAAACTTTTTATTAATATTCTTTCCTATACATATTAAGACAGTATACGTGGATGATCATCACTATATATATATATATATATATATATATATATATAGATAGATAGATAGATAGATAGATAGATAATAATAATTACTTAGACTCTGTAAGAATGCACTCCGTAAATTTATGCCAATATAAACTCTCGAAAAAACCATTAACAAACAGAACCTAAATCCGTTACAATCCGGCGTACTAAGTCGTCGGATAAATGGGGAGAAAAAAAAGAAACCAGCGGAACAAGAACAAAACATTCAACAAGAAAAAAAACCCCAACCGGAACCAAACACAAGAAAAAGTGTTCAATACGAAAGTACTAAAATGCAATAGTAGAGCAAAAACACACGAAAAATCTAAAGGGAGCCAAAACCTACCGCGGTTTCACACTACGGATCGTCAGGGGAAAAGAGCACTTTCCCTGACGATCCGTAGTGTGAAACCGCGGTAGGTTTTGGCTCACTTTAGATTTTTCGTGTATATATATATATATATATATATATATATATATATATATATATGTGTGTGTGTGTGTGCGCGCGCACGCGCGTGTGTGTGTGTAGGTTTATCCTTGTATTTAAAATATGAATATACATGTAATTTTTGGCACACTGTGTGCATATTTTTTTTACAAGAAAATGGCCACTTGTCTCAACGTACTCATCACACACGCACATACACACACACACACACACACACACACACACACACAGAGGCACTTAAAAGCACACACACACGCGTGCATGCACATGCATACTGATAATGCTACAAGGGTACATAGTAAAATCATATGAAATAAAATCTTAGTTGCGCTGTTGTACTCTTTGTATATTTTAGCCTCGTTCACAAAATATAAAAAAAATATATTAAATTTCTTCTCGCGATGGCTCACAGGAACCTGGACAGATCATAGTCCGATTATCAACGAAATAGATGGCAAGGTAATCAATAAATTACTCTATTGAATTGCACTACTAACTATCCTTTTCTGCTGAAACTGTTTTGAATTAACCCGCTTAATGTTGACGTTTATCACCTGTTTGTATGATTTTCTGTATATGTGAGATCATACGTTTGTTAAGCAAACTTTGGGTTGATATGCACTTATTGCCAAACCCTTACTTCTGTCAAGAGCTTAAATCATTAGCAGACACAGTTGTTGTTATGGAGCATTGTAAGAATCGGTTTAAACATTGTTAAGACATACTATTTAAGTGATTCAGTCAATAAGAGAACGTGTTTCTTGTATTGAATAAATGAATCGCCTAAGGAACATTATAACAATTAAAGCACGCAAGATAAATACTGTTTATGTAATGTAAGAATTGAAAGGTGCATTGAAAGGTGCGTGTCCGTTACCTATAGACTACTCCGAAACGGCTGAACCGATTTTCTTTAATATCGAAAATCGATAATAAAAAAAAATCGGGTTTTAGAAGGAGTGGTCCGATTTTAATCAAAGTTGATACACTAATAGACAAAGACATAACAAAACGATATTTAGAAGTTTCAAGGTTGCAGTTCTTACACTAGTGCAGAAAATCGATAATATATAGATATAAAAGGCAAGATGTTTGTGTGTGTATCTGTTTATCTGCCTGTATGTCTGTATTTTTTTCATCCCTTTTATTTTAGTTTTTGCTTCGGGTTTGGCTCTAAGTAGGTATAATTAAAGTTCTTAGTCTCAGCCATCATACCATTTACTCTGAGGACTTATTTAGCCTTCAAATTTCAGTATACAACGAAAAAAACTTATTTGATATCGATACCAGGAAATCAAAATTTGACTTACATCCATTCATTTTTCTTTCAGTCTACGGTTTCGCTTTAACTGGAAAGATCTATTGCTTTTTAGTCTTTCGTGCCAAGGTTCGAAGAGTCTGAGCATAATAGAAAAAAATTACAAAGGATTTATGTTCCTATTAAAGTGATGAATACAGCAATATCTTATTATTGTAAGAACTGCAACCTTGAAACTTCTGAATATCGTTTCTTATGGTTTTTGTCTATGAGTGTATCATATTTGATTAATATTGGACCACTCCTTCTTTAAACAGATTTTTTTCGATTATCGATTTTCGATATTTATCGGGGGTATCTCGACACAAAACCTAGCTAAGAACACTTAGAGTACAACTGTGCAAAATTTTCAAGAAAATCGGTTCAGCCGTTTCGGAGTCTATAAGTAACGGATACACACACACACACACACACACACACACACACACACACACACACACATAGGCAAAGTTCTATTTGTAAATTAGTTTAGATTTATACTTCTTACAAAACTAATAGCAGAATAGCGATTTAGGAATCGGAAGGGAAATTAGATTAGAAACAAAAATCAGAATACTCTTCTATTAAATGAACTTTGTTCTGTTTACAATAACAATTACTATCATTAAGCTACCTAGCTAGCTAGCTAGCTAGATAGTTAGATATATATATATATATATATATAGAGAGAGAGAGAGAACATTACGCCAACAAAATGACGCTAATGTATAAATATAGGAAGATCAATATACTCACCCCAAAACTTGTTTGATATCCGTCCTCCTATATGGCAGTGAATACTGGAAGTTATCCTCAAAGATGAGGAAGAAACTCGAAGCAGAAGAATGCGTTTCTACAGAAGGATTCTGATGAGAACATGTGAGCAACGACACGGTTTTGGAGAGGATGTGAACGAAAAGGAAACTTTAACATTAAGAGAAGACATCTGACGTTTCTGGTACGCGTCATAAGAAAGGAGAGTTTGGAGTATCTAATACTCACAGGACGGATAGGGGGAAGAAAAACTGGGGAAAGCAGTGCGAGACTTACCTGATGGACGAGGGCAAAGCAGCGTGAGACCTACTTGATAGACCTAATCCAGTGGATGGCTGAGAGGAGTTTGAGAGTGATACCAAAAGGAAAATACTTGAGAGCGACATGAAACAGTGCCAAGTGAAAGTTCATGATCATCTACGTCCTGAAAGGACACGTCACATGAATAAGAAGACTGTATTACTTCTAGCTGTTGTAGTTATTGGTTTAAACTTCGTGATGCCATTTGCAGTTGGCTACCACTGAAAATTGTTGTATGGTGACGACCCTTGCCCTAGACCGTTAAAATATTTTCCATATTTCATGCTAATAGATCAATCTGTTTTTAATTAAAAATTAAATATCAAATTAAACCTTTTTTTTCCACAGTCTGATGTCCTGTAATTAAATGATTATTTCTGTTATAATTTCGTTGCCATAATTTTGTAAAAAAATATTTAAATTTCTAAGGCTCATAATGAGAAAAGAGGACTTAGAAAATTTATTACTCACAATACATTTTGAAGACAAGAGAGATATCTAAGTTTTAAAATGAATTTTAATAATTTAATAAATGAAAGATCTTTCTTGATGTTTCCATTTGAGCTTTAATTGAAATATAAATCATTAAATTTACTATTTTTAGTAAAGAAAATACTCTCGTGTATTTCAAATAGAAATTATATTGATTGAAATCTCAACTTATTAAGCGTTTCTAGTTAAATCATTAAAATCATACATTTTTTCTCACACTGACACATTTGTAAACAAAAGTTATCTTTTGATTTTAAAACACTTGCAAAAATAAAATATACATCTGCGACACGTTATTTGAAGAAAATTTATAAATTTAAATTAATCTGATTTGAAACAAGTATCACTTGCTTATAGCAATAAGCGTAGTATACAAACATTTCTTAATCATGGAGGTCTTGTTTTTTCTGAAGTGTTGAGTAATTAATGACAGACTGACGTGTTGAAAAGTTAAGTATGTTTGACTAGAATTGACATAACAATATTTAGTGAAATAGGAATTAAAACATTCTTTAAAACTTTGAAGGTTTGAGACGTAAACACAAGGAGACACAGAAATTAATAATAAAATGAAAAAGAATTGCACAAAGCCTAAAAAAGTTCATTGTTTGTTTGTTTTTTTTTTTCAGGAAGAGGAATAACCCTTTTAATAATAATTTCATACTAAGAAAAATAAAAATGCATAAACACTAAGAAAAATAAGATATTTTAAAAATCATGGTGCAAAATGATTTGTATTAAGCTTGTAATTTGTATTAAATATTATCAATACAGAATTTTAAACGAATGTATATTATAAATTATTATAAAGTATTATATTTAACATTAAAAAATGAAAACTGTTTTTGTAAGAAATAATTTTACATCGGAATTCTTTTAAAGACAATAGTGTCCTATGTGCGTTGTGGTACAGTGGATATCGGCTCGGAACGGGGATCCGAGTTCGAATTTCAGTTGAATCCATTGTATTCACTTACGCGCAAATACCCTTGGGAAAGGTAGTAATCCGTCTCTTCCTTCCAGTTATGGGTTAAATAGCAGGATAGATTGGGTTCTATAGCTTTGGTCGGCAACCAGTCTACCGCAGAAAGCAATGGCAACCTACTGCAGGATAATCTTCTGCCCAGTCAGTTATGTCTCTTTCGAGACATGATCGTCCAAGCGTGTATCACGTATGGCATTGACTGACTGAATAAATCTTATTTATAAAAGCAATCAATAGTTTTTATAATCAAATAATGTCATAACTTTATTGCAATTTTTATTTCACGATTCAAGGTATATTTTCAAGAAATGAGTAGTTCTTTCAGAAAATGTTGATTTACTTTCTCCTAGAAGCCCTGTTTTTAACTAATACAAGCAATTTTTTAAATAATGTAATTTCACGAAATTCATTAAATTAAGTAAGTGAAGGAGCTAACAAATGTAAAAATAAAATTTAACAAGATTTTATAAAAAACAAATCTCAAGAATAATATTTCATTTGTTAAAAAATACTGAAATTTTTATTAAAATCCGACAATTATCTGAGTTTAGCAAGAATTCCGAAATCAATGTTTTTCCCTTAAAAATGGCGCCGAAATCCGAATTGTATATATTACGTAAAAATGCTAACGTAAATATAAACAAAATATTTAATCAAAATTTCGAACGTACTAGAAAGGATTAAAAAAATTTTTTAAATTATTTCAAAAAGACTTCGCTTTCTCTTCTTAATACATATATTTTAACGATAAAATTATGTTTTTATTAAATTAGGCGCCTTTTTTATCATGAGGTAACACCACCGAAAAAATAGAGGTACCTCACTAAAAGTTATATAAAAGAGCCTTTCACATCAAACTAATGTTATCAGGCTGGTGCGACCTAAAGAGCTCATTACTTGCTTAAAGGTACGGACACACTGCTTGTATATTTGATTAGGGCTGTAAACGCGGATATTGTAAAAACCATCTTTCCGTTAAATCAAATGCAAAAACAGGAGACGAATGTGTAGACAGCTGTGGGACGTGCAATCAGTAGCGATTCTCAACGACAGAGAATAACATTTTCATGCACTTAGTATTTATACAGTCAATATCTAGCCAGCTTGATTTCGAAGGTTTTAAACGTCAATTTTGCTTTACGCGTTTGTAATTGATGTTATATCCGGATAGCCTCACTTCTGTTTGAAGTGTGTGAATGCATTGAAAGATATGTAGGTAAATATATAGATTTCTATACTCTGAAAAGGTGAACCAGGTTCGAATTCAGTTACCATCCCTGATATAAATTTCTGATTAATGCCATTTGAAAGATAAAATATCATACTTTTTTAATACTAAGCCAGTAGAACTTTAGTGGTGTCACGGATAGCGGTTCCGAACGAAAAATCCGGCTACCCAAGTTCGAATTTCAGTCGAGTTTCTCTGTATTCAGTTTCGCGCAAATACCATTAGAAAAGGTGTAAATCTGTCTGTTCCTCTTTCAACTATGGATTAAATAGTACGAGAGAAAAGAGACTCCGCATTTACAAATATAACAACAAAATGGCCATATTTTCAAGCAAGTAGAGAGCTCTTTGGGGTTCACTAGGCTAATAATATCATTTTTATGAATACTGGTCTTTTGCAGAACTTTTTTATGATAGTTGTTAGTGGTTGAGACTCGGAGTCTTCCCTAAAAGGCCGGGCTTAGAGCCTCTGCAAACCCCACAATTGCGAGTGGGGGGTCGTAAGTTCTCTAGGAGACACAAGGCCCTGGAAAGACGCAAGGATCTATGGCTCCGCAGATCTATGTAATGAAAAAAATTAACAAAATAATTATTAGGATTAACTGGAAAATCATTATCATACTTGTATGTCGAAAACATCTATCAACCCTTGCTCTCTCTCTTTATATATATATATATATATATATATATATATATATATTAATGCAGGTTTCATTGAATAATATAGACAAGTTTTGTCTATTAATTTTGTGTAGGATCCGTTCATACCGTCTGATATACTTGATGGTGATGTCGTTAAAAGGCACTTCAGTAGTACAAGCTAGTAGAATTTTTCTTAGGATGTTGGGATTAATTTTGAGTGGGGGTAATGAAGGATTACTGTAAACTTTTCTTATAATTATATCAATAGTTTCATTGACGGGTACATTAGTAAAAAGGTTTTCCACATCAAGTGAAGCTATGATTTCATTATTAGGTTTTTCACTCTTGAGGATTTGGATTGCCTCTAGGGTTGACTTTATGCTGTATTTACTCGGAAGGTAGGGTGTGATAAGCTGGTTAATATGTTTAGTTAACTGGTATACAGGAGTAGGAATTTGGGATATGATAGGGCGGAGAGGATAGTTAGGTTTATGAGTTTTTATGGTTCCGTATATGTAACCAGGTTTATAGTCACCAATAATTTTAGGGAGTTTTAAGGAATTCTGATCAGCGTTGTTGGCACTAATGAGTTTATTAAGTTTAGATTTTAGTTGGTGTGTCGGGTTTTTGTTAATTTTTTTAAATTTTGTGTGGTCATGGAGTATGTGGTTGAGTTTTGTGTTGTAATCTGTAATATATATCGATAGAAGTAAACATTGCTTAAATTACCTAACGAGCTTATGTAAATTGTATGGCAGAACAGGGTTTTGGAGGGATGTCAAAAATATCTAAGAACTACAAAAAAAAACAGGACATTATGGAGAGACATGATATTTTTAACAGATACTCGTTTTTGAATATACGTTACATTTTTATTGTAAACAGTATTTATTTCGTCTTTTAAAACTGAATCCGTTTGAGCTATAGCGGCGAAACAGGAAGTTGTGAATCAAGGAGAAAACTGTGGCTTCACCTGGTATTAAGAAGGTACAAAGTAATCGATGCGGGCTTTAATCTAAGAAGAAACCTTTGTGGCACAACTCTCAATAGTAAGTATAAGAATATCATTCTAAGGTAGGTACCTCCACTAAATCACTAAAAAGCAGCATAGTGTGAATAAAAAAAAGCCCCAAACTTAATAAAAACGAACTTTTTCTGTCAAAATGATTATATTCTCATTAAGAAGAAAGATCAAAGTAATTTGTGATTATTTTTAAATTTTTTTAATCACTTCTAACATGTTCGAAATTTTGGCAGAAAATCTTGGTCTGATTTGAGTTTGCGGGTAACTAAAACGTTACAATTTTTTACAATGGAAAACGTAATGGTTACATCACCCACTTCGTTTTTTGAAAATTCTCGCAAAAATCAAAGAATTGTCGGATTTTAATGAAAATTTCAGTACTCATTCATGAATGAATGAAATTATTTCTGAAATTACTTTTTTTTTTTAAATATTGGTAGAAATATATTTTTTACATCAGTTACTCCTCTCCACGTAAATCGATGAACTTATAATAAATTTTAATTTTTTCGGGTCTATAATTTTATTAGTTAAACGCAGGACTCGTTGGGGAATATATATCATCTATTTTTTATTAAATTTTGCCTCTGTATCCAAAAATCTGCTCCGAAGAGTAAAATACAAAATGCAATAAAACGCTGATATTATTTAATTTCATAAATTTTAATTGCTTGAATAAATACTAAAAATTCAGGACATCATAGTTTGAACAAAATTTTTCTTGATTACTAATGAAATTTTAAAAGAATTGTTTTTTATTATAATAAGTTATAAAATTTCAAAGATATTTTTAAAATCATTAATGATTTGTTGTGATTAGATTTTTTAGTTAAGAATTGATGATTTGCCTTTCAAAAATTGAAAAGTTTAATAAAAATCGTTTTACCTCCATATTTTTAAAATAATTTGTTTTTTGTGTGTGTATTTGAAGTTTTCTTTGTATGGTAAGTTCTATGTGAAAAACTTAAAGATCAGAGTTTCCTCCCTTAAGCAAAAAAATTGTACAATTTTTTCACTTATAAACGCCATACACTTTTATCTATAATCAGTCACCTGTCAACACGTTCTTGATTTACGGCGGCAGGGCAAAAAGTTAAAATCTGTGATTAAGAAATATTTTTATTTTAAATTTCACGCTATAAATAATAAATACTTGTGTAAATCAGATCAATTTAACATAACGTTTGATAATTTTCCAAAAAATAATATTTCACAGGTGTATGTTTTATTTCTGCAATATTTTTAAAACCGAGAATTAACTTTTATTTACAAATGTGTCGATCATTCAAAAATGGCGGCAACATTCAAAAATTGAAAATAATCTCAAACTATTATATTCCAATCAATATAATTTCTGTTTGAAATAAACTAGAGTGTTTCGCTTACTGGAAATAGTAAATGTAATCATTTAGCTTTCAATTAAAACTAAACTAAAAGTTTCAAGTAAACTTTTCATTTTTAAAAACTCAGTTTAAAATGTAGGAATATCTAAAATGAGTGGAGGTACCTAAAAGGAGAGTATCGAAGAAAGTCATGAAATAAATCCCAATCTTTACATTGGTCATAGAAAGATGTTTAGTAGATAGGGGGTTCATAGAAAAAACTATAATATAAACCTTGTCGGTATTGTTTAATAAAACTAACAGGAATAAATTATTGCTGCTCAAATACACATTATATATAGTTATTTACTTCAAACAATATATTTAATGGATACTCGGACTTGAATAGACACCCAGTTTTTATTTTAAACATTACTTATATCGTCTATCAACCTACACACTCAAGAAATAATTATGAACGAAAATGTGCCTTTCGACAGGATTCGACCTCGCATTTATTTTCAAGGGAACAGAAGCATATTTTAAGCACTATTACAGGGACGGCGACAAGTTCTTATGCGCTGTAAGAATCGAGTTTAGAGATAATAGCAAAATCTATGGACGGAGTTATAAACAAGTCACACTTTAGATACTCAGTTCTACGTGTAAATTCAGGCAGATATACTTCAGATTTCAGTAGAATTTGAAGAGAATTTACAAGCAAAACATGGAGATGATAACAACGCATACTGAATGAAGAGAGGAGGGTTAGAATAATTATTCTTATTTAACACAGTACTACAAATCTACTAGTAGTCACGAGTCAAAGAGTCGTCTCTTGTGATCGGAAGGATCACGGTGGAACAGAAAAATTAATCCATTAAAGATATAGCGGCAAAAGAGGTATGGACCAAGGAGAAAACGGTGGCTTCACTTAGTATTTCAAAGACGGTACAAAATATTCAATGCGGGCTGTAATTCAAGAAGAAACCTTCGTGGCACAGCTCTCAGTAGGAAGTTTAAGAATATCAATCTAAGGGGAATCTCGAAGAAAGTCACGAAATGAATCCCAATCATTACACTGGTAACAGAAATATATTTTGTGGATAGGGGGTTCATGTCTCATAGAAGACTCAAAAGAAACATGAACAAATACAAGACCGTGATCCGAATTGCCAAGAGGATAGGTTTGCAATACTCAACAAGAGCCAGAATAGGAGGTAAGGAACAAATCAGATAAAGAAGAATGTTGATCAGAATTATTAGAGAGGGAAATCTAATGTTTGACTGAGACCCTGGGAAAGGGAAAACTTGAAATTCAGAAAATCAGTCACATTTGAATGATGAAGCCACTTGATATGATGAACATTAAAATTACCAAAACTTCGCATATGAATTTTAAAGATATAGAAATTTCTATAATGTCAGATATTTTGTCTATATTACAGTCCTTGGAAGAAGGAGATTGATAAAGGAAAATGAGATAAGTAACAGAGTGCAATAAAAAAAAAAATGCGAATTTACATCAAGCAATCATCAGGTGACGCAAAGGATGATTTCCTTGCTATTGAAAAATTTTCTAGGATATAAACATCAAAAACATATATATGGTTAGGCTAATCGAAGTTACAAGTCATCGTAATCGAAATTTTGAGTATCCAATTTTTCACGATAGATAACTTGCTCTTTCTCAAAACTGTAACTAATGTCCGCACATCATTGTTGCAGGATAAACGACAGGCGGGCTCTGTAATTGTGGAACAAACACAACAGTGCGTGAGCAGTTGTCTGCAATGGGGATTAGCTAGCCGTCTTTGTAGACGGGTAAACTAGAATACAAGTGACTAGCCATTAATATATATATATATATATATATATATATATATATATATAATTGTGTATTTAAACCAGCATGGCAAGTTTTCTATTTGTTATTAGTAAAATAAAACTAATGGAGGAATTACTAATAAAAAAGAGAAATCCTAGACTTAATTACATCAATTATGAATATGGAAACAATGTGCTTACTGTGTTCGGAACTTAACATACACAATACTCTGTGCATATACATAACGCATGTTTATTTACAAGTAAACCAAAATTAATTCTTGATAATGGCTAAAAGTACAGCCGAAAGCGCTCGAATGTACAAAAGCTTTGGACAATTATATATTTTATAAAAAGCTTAATGATAATAGCTTGTCTGTCACTTTTAATGAAACACACACGCATACACATGTATATATAGTCATCCGCAGACAGATCTGTTTCGCTGTATCACAGCTCATCAGTATGGGTAGACTCCGACTGCTTTTAACACAGGATTGAAACCCGACCGAATTGGCGTCAGACAGCGATTCTACCTCTGAGCTACGGGTATTCGGTAGAAGGAGGCAGACTTTTTACTGTGTATATTATCATTATACACGCCCAATAACTGAGAGTGTTCTAATTCATTGCTAAACGAACGATATATATATATATATATATATATATATATATATATATATATATATATATATATAATTAGATTGCGGATATGTTTGTTACTTAGTTGAGCAGTATTATTTTTGTCATGCTTACTTCGAAATTTCCTGAAATCATTATTGTGATGTTTTCATTCATTAGCAAAGGGCAAAGATATCAGGAGAATTTATTTTTAAAATCATTTCACCCCAAGTAAGGCAGTACTACCACTGATGTGCTGGGGAGCTACATAAGTATGTTAATGTTTTAGGCAGGTGGGGAACGAAGACAAAATCTAACCAGCTACAGGGGGTTAAAGAGAAAGGGCAAGAGAAGGATGTGAACAAAGGAGTGAAGTCAGTTACGAAGGTAGAGAGAAAGGAAAAGAGCAAGATCCACAGGGTGATGTAGAAAGGGCTGGAGTTAAGTTGATAAGAGATGGGAATTGACTTTGCATTTAAATTCCTGGAGGTTGTGGCCGTCAGGAAAGCAAGTATATGGAAGGGAGTGGCACAGGCAGGAAGTGCGAGAAAAGAAGCTGATGGAATACAATTATTGCCTGCATTTGGTTGATCTAATTGTAAATGGGGGGGGGACATTGTTATCTATCTGGTTGCCCGAGTAAATGTTTGCAGAGGGGGCACCAGTTCGTCAGAGAAGAAACCATGAAATTATTTATAGAAGTGACAGAGGGAAGCCACTTCTTGCCGATGGGAATGTGGCTGGAGTCGTGCTGCTAGGTCTGGACCAATCACATTACAGATTCTCCTTTGGAGCCTGTCCAGAACACTCAGAGGAACAGCAGGGGCGCCTGACTAGATATGACAACAATATTCCATGCAAGGTCGGATGGTTGATTTGTATATGTGTGATATGGATTCAGGCGGAAAAAACTACCTGGCCCGATACAGGGCTTCAAAGAAAAGATTCTACATCACAGGAATAGTTACGAATAGCAGGAATATTGGACAAAGAAAGGCTGAATGAGGAAAGTGATGTTTTAATTTATTACTTATATTTCTTTTCATTGTAATTCTCATAAGAATACTGTTTTAAGGTGGAGAAACATGTATTGTTAAGTAAGTCAGTGAGGGGATTCCTGTTTTGTTGTCCATACGGGTTTTTTCTTCAAAACTTACCGCTATGTGAAGCCTAGTCTATTCGGTTATTTAACTCATAACTGATTGAAGAACAGACGTGATTTTATCTTTCTCGAAAGCATTATGCGTAAGTGAATGCAGGAGACAAAGCTGGAATTTGAACTTGACCCTCCTGTTCAACTTTTTAACAAATGATGGCCAGTATTTACATTATTCGTACTATTGTCCTCATTTTTGTTGCCATTTGTAAGACGTTTCGACAGTTGTACGCTCCGGCCTTCTTCAGGTGTTAGGAATTTCGAACCGAACTCTTTATTACAATCACTGGGGTATATCATCCTCATTCCTCATTCCTTGCGTAAAGCCTCGATTGGAAGTCATGAATTATCTTCCTTGTTCACCACTGCTGTAGCCTGTTATTGAACTCACAACTCTAAGAGTCAAGTCAGATACTAACCAACGTCTATATCCACTAGGTCATGTGTCCTTAAGACTTTGGTTAGTTCCTAGCACCTGAAGAAGGCCGGAGCGTACAACGTCCGAAACGTCGTAAAATGGCAACACAGATGAGGACAATAGTCCGAATAATGTAAATACTGTAAATACTACCTCATCTCAGAAATATAGACAAATAAATAATGGCCAACAATTAAATTGATATAACACGTTAATTCTAAATGCTAGTGTCTATTACTTCCAACTATTTATTGTACGAATTATTTCCCGTACACAACAGTAAAATGATAATAAATTAGCAGACGAAGAAGCATGATAATTTGTACTAATGTCGATAAATATTAGACGTCATTGCTCATGTGGTTACATTAATGCAATCGACCGCTGCTGTTAATTTCACAATTATGGCTTGTTTAGTATGTTGACTGCTGATAGGTGGTTGTTGATGGTAGACTGGTGGGGACTGTGGTTTCTAATCAATATTCAAATCTTGACAAATGGAGCCGTGGGGGAAGAAGCGTATAATTAGGTAACATCCTGTGGGAAGTCATAGTCAGCGATAGTCTGAAGTGAAACTGACACATCTCTTCTTTAAGTACAGAAGGATTTCCTGATTACCCGTTTAAGTACGCACACGTCTCGGTATACTGTGCATCTTGTGTGCGTTTTGGTATATCTTAATGCACTGATGTAGGTGGCTCATATATGGGCGCGTGGCCGATTGGTTAAAATGTTCGCTTCCTGGTTATAAAACCCGAGTTCGCATCTCTCTATTTGCCAGATCATTTCACCACAAAAAAAAAAAAAAAAAATAAAATAAAAAAAAGGCAATATATCACCCACGAAGATTCATCGGGTTGCTGGGAATTAAAGAAACAAAAAAATAGGAGGCAGAAGATGGCGATTGGCATTGCTATTAATTATTTTGAAGATCATATTTTGACTAGAAAGTCGGATGAGAATTGAAGAAAGCGGAAACAAAGGATGAAAATATAAACTACAAGAAAACTTCATGCATCGTAATCAGTAAAAGAATGAGTCCAAGACGCAAATTACAATCTGTGGATACTAAAATTAAACAGGTGCAGAAGTTTAAATAGCCGGAAAGTGTTCTAACAGAAGGCGGAAAGTGCAATAGAAAGATCCGAAAGCGTATTGGCATGGCCAAGGATGCATTCCAGAAGCTAAGTAAAGTATCAAGAGACATAAAAATTTGTCCGGAATCAAAGAATAGATTACTGGATTGTTATGTGATGTCTTTCCTTCAACATAGTAGCGAATGCTGGACAGTCTCAGAAAAGATGAAGGAAATACTTGACGCGACCGAAATATTGTTCTATAGGCAACGCCGATTTTCTGGAGAGGATGGACACGAGAAGGAAACTAATACTTAACACAGCTGAAGTTTTTGAGAAAGAAGGCTTAGAGAACCTGATGCTCATAGGACTGATAGAGGGGAAGAGAAACATGGGAAAGCGACGTATGACATACTTGATGGACTTAAGCAGATGTATGGTAGACCGAGGATTGAGTGGGATAGCAAAAGGAGTATTAAAAGCAACAATTAATAGGGACACGGCACATAGAAGAAAAATTATGATGCGGATATGAAGTGGGGGATCAATTCTCTATTATAATCAATATATAGTCTGATCCTTCATTTTGCGGCCAGGCTAGTTTTTATACATTTATATTCTAGATTTATGGGCCTGACCAAATGGATGGCAGAGCAGAGTTTGGGAGATGTAACAAAAGAAAGTGTATTAATAGCTACAAGAGATAGAGAAATGTGGAAGGCCATGATCGCCTACGTCCTGAAGGGACACGGCACATAGAAGAAAAGATTAACATAGAACCTAATCGAATGCATTTAATTAAAGTTGTTTAAATGCATATACACAATGATCATTGATACGCAAATGGTTGTGTTACGTACCGGAAAGGCAGTTGGGGAGGAGATTTTGGCCTTGACCAATGCAGATCCGTTGCGCAAACGCATCAGTTCTAGCTGGAGCAATGGCGAAGAAACATGGCAGTGTAGAAGCAGCTCTTTTGGGAATGTCTGCTTTATGAATTTAAGGTGAGCTTGTCCGCAGACACATCAACTCGCCAAATCTAAGTATAATGTTTGAATAAATATACCACCAGTTACTAGTTCCAAAACTGGGAAATCATTTTTTTTTGTTGTTGTTTTTTGTTGTTGTTTTTTTTTTTTTTTTTTTTTTTTTGTAATGAACTCAGGAATGACCGGCCACGAGTCCTGGAAGATGACAGAATTAATGTGGAGAAGTTTGTCACAGTGTTATTTCAGACATGCTGACTTAGAAGTTTCGTGAAAGCATTATTGGATTGTCCTCATTCTTCAATATTTCTGTTTTTTATCAGCAATTATGACAAAATAAAAGAAAGGAAAAGGGCAAATAGGAGGACTACAAAAATGACGGCCGAAGAAAATATCAACAGCCAAACCTGTAATGAGCTCGCCATTCAGTTGTTCTTCACCTGCATCGCATAGGGAAGACGTACAAGTTAAGCAAATGGATATGCCACACACTGTCGGTAGCCAACAAGCAATAACGAGTGAAAACCCTTTTTTTGTTCCTTTGTACTGTAACCTACCCATATTGAACTGAATAACTGAAAGTGTTGACCAGTTTCATGGAAGATCTTTGTTTAGAAGGTGATTCAAGTTAGAGTGGAGTTCTGACAAAAATGAACTGTAATACCTTGCCGAACCTAGAATAGAACGTGATGTCGACCATTCTTGTTAAAAATAAGCCCGGCATACTTAATCGACTTCCGGAAAATAGACATTTCTACTCTCAAATAAAAACCATATCGTTGAATCCGTTCGAAAACAGAAAATTGACGCTTCAGAATTTCGTTCTGAGTTGCTCCTGTAACAATGATGTCATCAATTACTGCAGCTGCTCCTGTCAAACCCGTCAGCATGACGTCCATCGTTTGATGGAATATGGCTGGTGTCGATTGAACACTAAAAGAAATACGATTGCACCTAAATAAACCCTTGTGGGTGTTGATTTTAAGGAGCTCTTCGAAGTCATCATCAACTTCTATTTTAGGAAAACGTCTGAAAGGTTAATTTTAGCAAAACAAGTTCCGCCATTTAGCCCTGGGAAAATGTTTTATAGTATTAATAATTGGTAGTGATATGCAGCTAAAGAGTTATTTAAACAAGCGAATTAATCTACACATATACGGACTTTTAACTTTTTGAAAACTTTTATCTTCTACCCATGCAGAGTACATTGTTAGCTGAAGTACACAGCTTACCAAAGGCGAACTAATTATTTTACTACTATGTGAAGTGTAATAAACAGAAGAGAGCTTTTTGATCTACGACCTGGTTTAACCTCTGGTTTTAACTTTGGAGGGACCTTGACCGTCGTGCAGCAATCAAAGTTCTCTTGAAAAACTTCACTGAACTTACTTTTGCGCTTGTATGTATGAAACAGAGGAAAGTGAAAATGTGTTAAATTATTAATTGGGCGGAACAACAAAGAGATTGAACTCAACTATCCTGTCTAAAACAATTAAATTCCGATCAGAGTCCGTAATGTAACATGTGCGGCATGATCCATTTCCCCACTTAATGGATCTGTCCTGAATACATATATTCAGGAGAACTATCGAGCCAGAGTAAAACTAAGTAAAGACTGTACATTTGATTCAGTACCAGCGGAACAATATTGAGCCGTATTGATACGAGATCCCTTCATAAACGGGTTTCGATCTTCGGATATCCGATAAAGAATACTCCAAAATAACATGTTAACATTAAAACAGCCTTGTCAACAAGCAAGACTACTAGATTTAGCAAAAGAAAATGCTAAAAAGTGCGATAAAGATACAGTAACATCAGAGATCTCTTCATCTATCCTTCCCTAGAAACGTATGAAATATTAAGCTCTTAAAAAACATCTAATAAAATATATTTCTCTTTTTTCTTTTGTAAATATTTTCATGAATTCCGCTCTGACGAACTTAGGTCATTGGTGCCCCATCCACAAGAATTTACTCATCCAACCAGACTGGCAACAAGGTCTCACCCTTATGCTGTTAGACCAACCAAATGCAAGCGAGAATTATATTCCAGCAGCTTGTTTTCTTGCGATTCCCGCCCGTGGAACTCACTTCCATATACTTGCTTTCCTGACGGCTATAACCTCCAGGAATTTAAATGCAAAGTCAATTCCCATCTCTTATCCACTTAACTTCAGCTCTTTCTCCATCACCCCATGTATTCCTTTTCTTTCTCTCTACATTCACAACTGTCTTCAGTCCTGTGTTCACATCCTTCTTTTACCCTTTCTCTTTCACTTCCTGTAGCTGGTTCGTTTTTGTCTTCAATTTCCTCCTGCCTAATACTTCTACTCCCTTATGTAGCCCCCTGCACATCAGTAGCGTTAACGCCTTGCTTGGGGTGGAATAATTTAAAAAATGAGACATAGAAGGTCATTATGCTACGCTAGAAGGGAAAATGAGATACATGCAGAAAGCAGGCACATTTGGCTAACGTTTGTAGAAGTACAAAAGGAAGCGAAATAGTATCTTGTTCGGCATCAGTGGATACATTTGGCTGTCTATCAACTGCAACTATAGAGATCAAAGCTAACGAACAGCCAGTAAAAGCATTTATTGACACAGGGAAAACAGAAAAATTCCTTAAAGCAAAAGCAAAAGTGAAAGAAAATTCATGAAGAATCTACACGTGACTAAAAAAGATGAAGGTGGCTAGCTTATCTCTTTCCATAAAATACTGGAATACTGTGTGGTTGACCTCAAAATTAAAAGTACTTGATACCAATGAGTAATATGTTTACTAATGAAGGACTTATGTTGCGAACTAATATCATGTCACAGTTTCTTGCGTTAACATTTTGGTAGAACTTGTTAGTCTCCAAATTACTAATGGGTTAATTCTTTCCTCTTTCAGGAAATAGAAGTTTGGAATTTTAGTTTGGGATTGAAAAGGAGTATTTGTGGGAGTAGCAACGTTGTTTAAATTCTCCCGCCGAAATTCTAATGTAAACTTGTTAATTCTACACTTCGAAGGCTCTATGCCACTCTTTAAAATTCGCAGCCTAGTATCCATGAAAATGCCATACGCAGCACTTTTCAACAATCTAACACCTTTTAAATCTAAGCAACTCTCGGAGTAGGATAATAAATTATTTATCCAAACCTATGTTACTCGTAAGTTGAAGTAAGGTATAATCAAACCAATTTATTTTCCGTGGAGAGTTCAATCCCTCGTAGTCTCTTCTGAGAACAGGTAAAAGTGAATGGTAATCGACTAGTACCGAACAGTAAACCAGGATGTCTCCGTTCTGCCAATAATAGTTGAAATGATAGAAAAAATAGCCAGAACAGTCTACTTAGACTAGATCTTAATAGTATATATGTTAGTAAACGCACAGCGATAAATTATATACGGACATCGAGGCTACTGGCAAACTCTACAATTTCCACAGAATACCATTTTTTAAAACGACGTAGTTAGCTTTCAACGTGGGATAATCCAGATAATATTGAAAGAGAACCTATAAGGCACCTACACTTACATCGATAAAGCAATCATTTACGAAAATAATCAAGTGGAACATGACAGAAATCTCAAATTATACATGGCGGATGTTAAAATGCACAAGCTATTGGTTACTGAGAAAAATGTTATTTTGGGCGTAAAAATATAAAACTACTTGGATACATAGTAAAAATAATATTAAACACGACTCATAATATCTGAATCCGTCACTCAGCCTACCGGTTCCAAAAGATTTAAACGCTTTACGCCTTGAATGTTTGCACAATATGCACACTGGATACCGTCATTTTCAGTAAAAAATACACCCTCTAACAACTTTATCAAAATTACCGTTATCTCTCATAAGAGAAAAATCAGTTAACATGATAAAGAGAGGCAAAAAAAAAAGCAGCCATTTCTACGCCCGGTCGTTAACCTCACCCCCTTTTAAATTACAAGAATCCTTCGAGAAAGACGTATTCAGTTTAATTCCCAAAATAAAATTACGCAAGTCATCTAACAACTTCCAAAAATTACTAAAAATAGACATTAACACCATAAGACATTCTAAGGACATTTGAATTAAATTGGATGATTCTAAAAATATATAAAAATGCAAACACTTTCAGTACTGCAAACTTTTTAAAACTCTTATCAGCACTCACAAATTAGATAAATTCAACAACATAATTTCTGAAATGGACAGGAATACAGCTATCTTTGCTAGCGATCTAAATAATGCTGATGAAACAAGAAAAATCTCTACTGAAGAATCTAACATTTCATTTAGGGACAATAAATTTAACTTTAATAATAAATTACAACTTAGATTAATTAATCCTACTAAAAGTGATTTAGGGTTACTCTCTAGATAATATATCAAAACATATCAGATATTCATGTACTTTAATTATAATTGTAGACTCTAAAGAAATTGGCTTATACCGTGATGACGGTATTATGTTCATCCGTAGAAGAAATAGGCCCTTAACTAATATCATGCATGAGAAAATTGTTAGGGACTTTAAATTACTACGTCTTAAAATTGAAGTTTCCTTTAATCGAAAAACTGTTAACTATTTGGAATTCACCCTTAATGTAAATGACGGTTCCTGCAAAACTTACCTTAAAGAAAATGATACCCCTAGCTTTATTAATGTTAATTCCAACCACGCTAATACTATTAACAAACCGTAACATTGTTACCACCAAAATTAACTGGTTGTCTTCAAACATTAAGAGTTTTAATGAAAATAAAAAAGTTATGTATTTAAGCCCACCAGGAAAGCGCCTTTAAGGATAAATTGGTATATGCAAAACCCGTTGTCAAATCTGAGTCATCTAGAACAAGGAGTAAATGTAGAAAAAGGTAAGTTATACGGTTTAAACCCATCATTCTGCAGATTATCTAACATTAACATCTAGAAATATTTTCTGAAATTGGTAAGTAAACATTTTCATGCCAATAACCCCTATGCAGAATCTTTAATAGAAATACTATTAAAATTAGTTATTCTTACACACATATTTAAAACCCTCTTGAAATTGTAAATTCATCAAATTTGGTTAGTAGATGGAAAATATAAGTTTTTCCAAGTGATGTATGAAGTCAAAATCTCCACCAAAAGAAACAAAAATAATTACCAAGTTTACATTAGAATTTCGGCGGGAGAATTTAAACAACGTTGCTACTCCCACAAACACTCCTTTTCAATCCCAATCTAAAATTCCAAACTTCTATTTCCTGAAAGAGGAAAGAATTAACCCATTAGTGATTTGGAGACTAACAAGTTCTACCAAAAACCCCCAATAACGTTTACGAGAAATGAAATCTATGTATATTTGAAAAAATAGTAAAATACCTTAAGTAAAATTTGTTTTTGAACTTAAGAAAAGAATTTATAAGTAAATGCCGTCATAAATTTAAATGTAGGTAGAAACTCACTAATAATTAATCTACAGTTAAAATTCCTTTAATAGTTGTTTCTTTTCTTCTGATTAACCAATTAATTAAATTATATTGTATAATAACTTTTCTTTACTTAAATCTTTGTTTTTTCTAGATTTATCGTTTGATAATAATGGTGTCATAGACTTAAATATAAGTTCCTAATAATTAATCTAAAATTCATTTCCGTAAAATAGTTTTGTTTCTTTTTATCAGCCATATAACTACAGTATATTATGATATAACTCCCGCACTTTTCATTCTAGTTCTATATTTTTATTTTTGACCTTAGTGATCATTAACCCATTGTTTAGTATTAATGCTGTCATAAATTTAAATTTAATTAAATTTCCAAATCTATTAATCTAAATTCCTTTTAGATAGTTGTTTTATCCCTTCTTAGAAGCAATATAATTAGATTATATATAAATAATTTAATTAATTTAATTAATTACAAGTTTATCTTCAACTTAAGTAATATTTAATCCGATATTAATCTTGATATTAATGCCATCTTAGATTTATTTTTAATTTAATTTAAATTTTAATTTAAAAAAATTAAAATTACTGACAATAGTTGCGTTTTTTCTTCTCATTAGCCATATAATTTAATTATATTATATAATCACTTCCCGTTTGTAAATCTTTTTTCCTTCTCGTGATAATAATTTTTTAATTTGTAACTTAAGTTATTTGACAAATTTATTTAATAGTAACATTATTCGCCATCTTTTAATTTATAGGTTCAGTTATAGATTCAAATTAGACCAGTAAGTATATATATATATGCAAAAATATTTGGGCCTCCTGCTATATTTCGACCAATAATCTAATAATTGAAACTAATTTAATCACTCTACTAAGAGATTTTCTCTGTGTGAAGGTTTTTATCAGATATCCATAAATAATGAAATTTACCAATTATTTTATTGTGTAAAGTTACCTTTAAATCTTTTGCCTAATCTGCCTTGCCGGCTATAGTAATTTTGGAACATGAGGATTTTAAATTTAATGTAAACCCAATGGAAAAATTTTGCGTTTCATCATTCAAGTTTAGCAGGAATTAATTAAATCTTTCCCAATAAAGTATGGAACTTACTAATTTTCTTTAGTGTAACCCAAAATTTTGGTATATATATATATATATATATATATATATATATATATATATGGTTGAAATCTCGGTAGCAATATATATAATATATTATTTTGCTGCATGTTTTGATCTTTGGATTTTGCATTGAGCACTTTTAAAATAACCATCGAATGGTTTAACCAGTACCTCTTTTACTGTTATATATAAAAACAGTTTCCACTTCTGCTATATGCGTGACTCTTCAGAAATGAATTGAGTTCTTTCGATGACTGGCGTGTGTATACACTGCTTATATACAACACGTTAAAATTTCCTTTCTCTGGTTCCATGCGTTGATGGCCTAGAGAGTAGCGACTCCGACTGACTCCGAATCGGTCGAGTTACGATCCCGGCCAGAAGCAAGTGGATGTGTCTAGCCACACTGATGAGCTGTGATACAGCGAAACAGGCTTGTATGTGGATTAAAATTAACACAATAAGTAAGTCTTAATCGAACTATTTTCTGTGTTAGTAAAGCATTTTACATCAAAATATTCTTCGATATTTCTTTTTATTTCGAGGTCTTTTAATGGTTTGAGACACTTTTTTAAAAGCATCTCCAAACCATTCCATAAATCGAAAATCTCCCAACAGCAAGTATTAGATTTTTAGAACCCGTCGTGTATCACCCCACCCCAAACTGTTAATAACAAATTCTGATATTTTACAGATCTTTTTTTATTATGAACCCAACCTTTATTTAAGAACAAACACTATTGTTTCTTTCCGGAAACCCTTGTTCTCCCTGTTGTATTTTATATAGATTTGCAAATCATTTGTTTAAATTTAATCTCTCTTTCTACTTTTCTTTTGCAATTTTCTATTGTACATCAGTACATATTTTTAAACAAAGTCCTAAATTTTCTTTCCTTTTTTAATGTACGAGATTTTTTGAGGTGTTTTAAAATAGGCATTTTTCAATCGCCTTCTTTTTCTATTGGCTATGTTTCTTCACGACATGTGCAATCTTGGCTGCTCACAGCTTCTTATCCTTACTGGTCTCTAGCAGCGTTTCTTTCTTTGTCAAGGCTCCTGTCCAAGGTTCTGGTATTACTCATTTTGTCCATAGAATTCTCAGCATCCTTCAGTAGAACCATATTTCTTTTACCTCTAGTTTTCTCTTCGGCTGTGTGAGATTGTCTAGTACGCATTGCCATACAAAATAATTTATATCCCATAGCAGATTAGCACTCTTTTCTTTGTTTTTAATACAAATTTCCTGTTTTTCATACTTTGTTTAGGTTTTGGAATGCATATTTTCATAATCCAATCCGTTATTAAAACAATTCTTCAATATATTTTTTCCTGTTTGATGTGAGTATCTCTAATTCGTAATATTCATCTTAGGTTTTTTTCCTTTGCTGACAACCATATACAGTGTAACCCTGATATAAGAGTTTCTCTTATATTAGGGTTTGGTCTATTTTATATACATTACAATTTGGACCAGAGAAAATCTATCTTATATCCGGGTTTCTCTTATATCCGGATATCTTTTATATCCGGGTTATACTGTATCCTGTCTTCGTGTAGTTTGTGTCTAGTCCTTTTTTCTCTCGTTTCTTTGTTACATTTTCTAGAAACTCCTGTAGTGCTTTTTTTCTGTGTGTTTGCCGTCAACGCCTGTGTCATCTGCATTTCTTATATTGTTATGGTCACGCCCACCGACAATAAATCCTTTTAGGCTCTCCATATCCCTTAGGATAGCCTCGCAGTAGAGGTTGAATAAGTCTGAAAAGAAAACCTATTTCTCTTAAGCCCATTTCTATTTTCGTGTGCCAACTCAATTCATTTTTTATTAGTAGGCAGGTGGTTTGCCCCATTTATGAATTATTGATTACTCTAACTTCCTTCTTCTCACCACCAGAAAAATACTTCCTAACAGTTGAAATAGATCCTTGCGTCTCACCTTGTAATATTTTCCTCTATTACTTGTAATCTATAAAACATAAGCGCACATCATTCTGTATATGTATTGCTCTCTCCAATATAATTCTAATCATTACTTACATTTTCTTGATCTTGTTCTATTTTCGGTATAATTCTACTTCGTTCTTTATTCCTTATGATTCGGATCAATAACTTTGTTTTGTGGTTCACTGAACGAGCTGATGGTGATCACATTCATTTGCACCTGATTTCTTGGTGATGCTACGAAAATGATCTACTTAAGTCCTCCAATATGTCGCCACTATCAGATATTTCGTTTATTACTTCTGGAATCTTATTGATGTCGAAAATGATCTACTTAAGTCCTCCAATATGTCGCTACTATCAGATATTTCGTTTATTACTTCTGGAATCTTATTGATGTCGAAAATGATCTACTTAAATCCTCCAATATGTCGCTACTATCAGATATTTCGTTTATTACTTCTGGAATTTTATTGATGTCGAAAATGATCTCCTCAGGTCCTCCAATATGTCGCTACTATCAGATATTTCGTTTATTACTTCTGGAATCTTATTGATGTCGAAAATGATCTACTCAGGTCCTCCAATATGTCGCTACTATCAGATATTTCGTTTATTACTTCTGGAATCTTATTGATGTCGAAAATGATCTACTCAGGTCCTCCAATATGTCGCTACTATCAGATATTTCCTTTTATTGCTTCTGGAATCTTATTGATGTCGAAAATGATCTCCTCAGGTCCTCCAATATGTCGCTACTATCAGATATTTCGTTTATTGCTTCTGGAATCTTATTGATGTCGAAAATGATCTTCTTAGGTCCTCCGTTATGTCGCTACTAACAGATATTTCGTTTGTTACTCCTGGGATCTTATCGATGTCAAAAATGATCTAATCTTTTTTTGTGTTCGTATCTTATGATCTGGAATTGAAATGAAAGCAGTGATGGTACCTACATGAATTCATCATAAAAATTCAGGATGGAGAAATAGTAAATATTAACACTTCAAATAACTCTGTGTATGGATCAGTTACAACTCATTTACTATGAGAAATTAAACATAGAATCAGGTGTACTAAACACTTGTGAAAATTAATTTAAACAACACGAATATTACATTATTTACATTATTCGAACTATTGCCCTTATCTTGTTTGCCATTTGTTTCGGCCGTTGTACACTCCTGCCTTCTTCAGGTGCTAAGAATTTCGAACCGAACCCTTTATTACGATCACTGAGATATATCATTCTCATTTCTTGTGCAAAGCCTCTTTTGCTAGTCATGAGCTATCTCCCTTTTGGTTAGTTCCACTAACTTGACCCAAAGAATTGTGAGTTCATTACCAGGTTACAGCAGTGGGGAACAAGTAATTTAAAGAGTCGGCTAATAGGGAGATAACTCATAACTACAAAAAGAGGCTTTGCACAAGGAATGAGAATGATATACCTCAGTGATCGTCATAAAGTTTTCGGTTCGAAATTATTAGTACCTGAAGAAGGCCCGAGCGTACAACGGTCGAAACGTCATACGAATGGCAAGCAAGATGGGGAGAATAGTTCGTCATCTCAGAAATATAGACTAAAACATATAATGTTTTCACAGAATCTTTCATACTTTCCCTCATCACGTACACGTCGTCTTTTAGGGTTGTTTTCCTCTCCCGATCGCGTTTTCCATTAGGGTTTGGACTGATGTATCCAGTTCGTTTTTTTGGCTTGATGAAAGAATTGACAGTTGAAAAGCTGACGCCAACAATATCTGTAAGGCTTGCGAGTGTGTTCGTGCAGCGATAAAATTTTTGTGCGCTTTCTTAGAGTAACATCCATCGCAGACAATGGTCCTAGGACAACTAATCGACATTCGAGACAGTTGATGGTAGAAATAGTGCGTAGTAGACATTTCTATTTCTACCATAAAAATACTACATTTTTACACTGGTTGTACCAAGAAACTATTTAAAACCCGATGGTATCAGCACATCTTATATTTTAATAATAAAACGTACTCCAATAGCGTATCACTTTTCACATATTATTGACAATTAAAAGAAGTCAATAAAACTCCTACAGTAAAATAGAAAATATTTAAAAAACTAGAACATGTAAATCTTTACATGAGCCATTTTTTCTACATTTACAGGAAAACTTTAAAATCATTAAACAAACATAATGAACTAATTTCCAAAAGTCGACATCGTTTATATATACTCTAAAGTATAATTAATTTATTTTCCACTATAATATAATTAGATCCTATAACCCTAGCCTACCGGCTCGCTTAAATATATTGATTCTCTCATCTTCTGATAATTAATTTGTTTCAGTTAACTGATATATCACCTATTATGCCGTTTACATAAGATTGACGTACATTATGTTTTTAACACATTTCCGTTTTTATAACAATTAAACCACGTTAAGTGATAACAATTTTAATAAAATAAATTTGTAACCGTTTCACGAACACATATGTCTTAATACAATTTAATACATTCAAATGTTTCATAAAAGACACCAAAAATCTAGCTTTTCCCAGCATCTTGGTTCTCTTCACCACCCACCACACTTTGGTGGCTCATCCACCTGTCCAGCATTGCTTTTTCTTTCTATTTATTAAACTGGTCCGGCCATTTAAGTTCCACCCCACTTCATTGACTGGATATGGTAAAAAGTCCATTATTTTTTATATTTATATAACAATTCTTTTTACTTACTCTATTTTAATCAATCATTAATATTAATGCCCCATTAAATTGTTTTTAGAGTCTGGTCTTATGTTCTTTAAATTAGAAATTACTTATATTTTGATTGGTCCACGCTGACTACGCAACAATGTCTCCCTGATTAAGGAGGTTCAGCTAGTTTTGAACCATTAAAAAATCTTCAACTTGAAATAAACATCATCACTTGATAAGACCACAGTTAGTGCCGAAAAAAAATGGCTACTTTTGTAGTGATATTATAACATATTGATGTTATAAATTCTAAATAAATATATAACGATATTTCTAACATATATATATATATATATATATATATATATATATATATATATATATATATATATATCCGCAGGCAGTTCTGTTTTGGTGCATCGCAGTTAGAGATACGATTGTTTCTAGCCAGGGTTGAAAACCTACCGAAATGATATCAGTTAATGATTCTACGTCTAAGATGTAGGAACTTGGTGCAGGAAGGCAGATTTTAGCTTGTTATACTCAGAATATAAACAGATGCCAGTAGCCAAGAATGTTCGAATTCATTTCTCCATGGTGCTCAATTGGCGAGCGAGAGCGTGAATAGTCATCCGCAGAATCCCGTTTCGCTGTATCACAGCTCATTAGTACGGTTAGACATTCGATTGATTGTAAGCCAGGATTGTAACCAGTTGATATCCTCTACACGAACAACAGTTTTTAACGAACTCAGAAATATAAAACATATATTAATTTACAATTATGTCGCTAGCCGCATCAAAGATTATAATGGGTTGCTTATCTATTCTTTTCTGTTAGTAGTGGAGAGTCCGTTCTAGTGAAGGTTAGTTGTATACTGTTGCCGGTTAACGGAATTTGGCCTCGTTGTAGTTAGCCCACTATAAGTCATAAAGAAAGGTTATAAACCAAGAAAAGCAAATTGAGTTGAAATATAACATTTTATATATAACACATATCAATTAATGTTTTTACAATTGAAGTAATACATGAAGTATATGTCCAACGGAGGTTAAAATGTTCATACCAATAAAATGCTGAAAGAGTATTAATGCTTAGGAATTTGGGAGCGTGTAAGCAAGGAATGTCTTTGATGTATTCGCTCCTTAGGTCAGTAAGTATTTTTTGACGCAGGGAAGAAGTAAAGAGGTAAGGGAGGCGAGCGTAGTAAGCCGCTTGACTTATGGTCAAGGGAGATACTAATTACTCTCTTCTCCTCGAGTCGGTCTGCCTTGTCGATGCTTTCTGTATCCGCTTTTTATATCTTCTTTTTGGATCACAGCAGCTCATTTGGGATTTCACACTTATATTTGGTTCTGGACTTCACATTGGCTGATAAATAAAATTCGCGTAGGCTTGCGAACTCGAAATTTAATATTTAATTAATTTTTAGTTTTCAACCGGAACATCTGCGCGGAGCCGGCGGCGCAGCGACAAGTTTTGGTCATTTGCTTTTTGGTCAGGAAAGCGCAAACATCCGGTCCATCGCTTTTGCTCGGTATCACCACAAGATAAATGAATTAAATAACCTTGAATAAAATGTTAAAAAGCGAACTACTGATAAAATACACCATTCATCTATTCCCCAAATAACTTTCGCGCAATAACCACAAACTAAACCAAAATTTTAAGAAACATAATTCATAGATGGATATGATTCACGACAATATATATATATATATATATATATATATATATATATATATATATATATATATATATATATATATATATATATATATATATATATATATATATATATATATAGTGAGGAGCGGCGCACTTCATCGAGCTTAATTCGTTAGCTCTCCGTCACCAGGGCCCGTGGTACAGTTGGTATAACATCTGCTTCACAGCCAAAACTGTCTGGGTTCGATTCCTGGTAGCCCCAAATATAGGACGAAACGGCCGTCCAGGGCTTTCTACATTCTGTTGAGGTCGAATATATAGATCGATGATTTACTTAATAATTGTTCAAAACTCCGACTGCTTCTTGACTAATATATACTCGTCCCATATCGCAAAGAATTAACATATTTAACGCCGAGTACACAACGAAAAATAAAAGCTTTAACAAATGAAAATTCGCTTTTAATAATAATACTTAGTCCTGACACGTGGGACTCCACGTATATTATTAACACCGGATTTACGCGATCCTCGATCCTCGATACGGAGTATAATCAGTAGACAAGTGCATCGCAAGAGGAAACAAGAAATAAAAAGACTTATAATCTGGGGATTTGTTTTTCTTTTATATAAATATTTGTATATCGATTATATACACAGATATAATAAGGAAGTCAAAGCTGGTGACACTCAACAGTTGGCTGGCATTTTAAAAATGCCCTTCTAATCATAATACTTCAGAAAACACGTATATTGGCTACACAGCCACAATATTCAGTCAGTTGAGTGCCATACGAGAGACACGCTTGGGCGATCATGTCTCGACAGAGACATGACTGACTGGGCAGAAGATTATCCCGCAGTAGGTTGCCATTGCGGTAGACTGGTTGTCGACCAAGGCTATAGAACCCATTCTGTCCTGTTATTTAACCCATAACTGGAAGGAATATGCGGATTAATACCTTTCCCAAGGGTATTTGCGCGTAAGTGAATGCAATGAATTCAGCTGGAATTCGAACTCGGCTCCCCGATTTCTCGTTCCGAGCCGATATCCAATGCTCCACAACGCACATCCAGCCACTACATTACCGCGCTGAAAAAATGCCTTTATAAGTTAATACACAAATTGAACTGCATATGCTTAGTTAGAAAAACAAAAAATATCAGACAATTCCTTAATAATAACAAAAAAAAAACAAAAAAAAGGAATGAAAGATAAATTCTTCTTCTATGCGCCCTGTTCTTTCAGGACATAGGCGATCATGGCTTTCCACGTCTCCCTATCCCTGGTGACTCTTAGCACGATTTCTCCTGTTACACCACGCAACCCCCGTTTTGTCATTCACCTGTTCAGGCTCTTCAAATACGTTATCCACTGCCTTCCTCTGTCTCCTTTTCCCTTTTTCTGGCCTTTTAATATCAGGTTCTCCAAGCCCTCTTTCCTCATTGCATGTCCCAGGAACTTCAGTTGTCTCTTTCTGATGCTCACTATTTTTTTTCGTTGCCATTCTTACCAACACCTTATCATTGCTCACATGCTCGGTCCATGATATCTACAGCATCCTTCTGTAGAACCACATGTCCGCTGCTTTTTTCTTTCATTTTAATGATATTGTCCAATATTCATTTAGTATTCATTTCTTTGTTTCTGGTGAAATTGATGTAGTTTAGAATAGTTAAAAATATAAAGAAATTACTATAATGTAAAAATACAAATTCGAATGCTAATAAGTGAAAGCCTACGAATAAAACGAAAACTCTCCACATAAATAATTTTTAGCAAAATTAGGAAACAAGGTTCAGCTATTTACATCCTCTGAGCTAATTTAAGAGTATGTTGGTCTGATTAATTTTGAGGGAATTCCGAATTGAAACGTTCTGTTGTTCATATCTAGGGATACTTCATTTCGTTCCTTCATGTCAATGCCCGATAACTATTCGCTCTGTTTTCAATGATTCTATGCCTGGGATAACTAACCCAGGGATTAAACTTGCAACTAACGCATCACCAACTCCGTGATGCAACTCGTTATTTTACTAGGTTATTAATATTATTTTTTATAATCATATCACCCAAAGTAACGCAGATTACTGACATTAATTTACATAGGAGGAAAGTTATGAGAAAGAGTGGCAGGTTATAGGGGATATCAGGAAGTAGGTAAGAATGATAAGAATACGAGTGGAGTGGATGGAGAAAGGAGTATGAGAAAGAGAATACAAGTCAGTGAGATAGGAGATGACTATTGATTTTACATTTAAATCCTTTGAGATTGTAGTTGTCGGGGAAGCAAGTAAACGGAAGGGAATGCCACAGGCGGGAAGTGCGAGAAAAGAAGCTGTTGGAGTATAATTTGCGTTTACATTTTATTGGTTTCACAATAGAAATGGTTGGACCTAGTTGCTAATCTCTTGGCTCGATTAAATTCATACATAGTGGGCACCAGTGAGCTAAGTTCATCGGAGCGGAAGCTGTGAAAGTATTTGTAGAAAAGACATATTGCGCCGGTGAGAAAGTGACTGTATCTGAGCTGGCAAGTCGGGATCGATCACATAATAGATTCTCCGTTGGATTTTGTCAAGATCCCCTAGGTGGATAGCAGGACACGCGGCTAGATATGACAGAAGGACTCAATGTACGGGCGGATGCTATATATATATATATGCGCAGGATGGTTTCAGACGGGGGAAAAATTTCCTGGCTCTACACATCCCCTATTCTGTCAAAAAAAAATAAAAATTAAAAAAATAAGGAGAAAAATCAATCATTTTTTGCTTTTCATTGACAGGCTGTATCCAATAATTTTTGGGGTATTACTCAAGTCCTCAAAATTTATTGTAATGGTTCTAGTTCTATATTAGAACCGGCAATGTTTTCCCATGTTTTTCTTTAAATTTTATTTGTATCATAAGCCAAGGCTTAAGTTATATCTGGTCCTGTAGTAGACTATGATTAAATCGCAGTGAAACATTGGGCCCTCCTTCCATCACCGAAGCTAAGCAACGTCCGGTTATAACTTAGATGGGGAGACCAGGGACTGTAATCAAGTTTCTACAATCCGAAATTTTTCTCGGATTTAAATAACCCATACTGGGTTGATAATCAGTAAAAAAAAAAAAAAAAAAAAAGCGTAAACCAATCTATCACTGATACTGTAATTCCTTTCTTTGCTAATCCTTCCCAGAATTTAATAATTTAAATCATTGTAATGTAGTTGTAGTGCATTTCTTTCCGTTCAATTTTCATATATGACTTTTATCAGGTTGTAAATAACGGGGCTGAATATGGCTTGATTTTTCACTTCATTCTCTTTGTTTTCTTTCTTTATATTTTTATTCTTGACAGTCACACTCCTTTTCTCGAAATTCCATTTTTCTCTTCTTACATCTATTTCTTTCTTTCTTACTTTCTTTCTTTTTTATATACAAACATTCTTTCTTTCTTTCTTTCTTTTTTTTATATACAAACATTCTTTCTTTCTTTCTTTCTTTCTTTTTTTATATGCAAACATTCTTTCTTTCTTTCTTTCTTTCTTTCTTTCTTTATATACAAACATGCTTTCTTTCTTTTTTATATACAAACATTCTTTCTTTCTTTCTTTCTTTCTTTTTTTATATACAAACATTCTTTCTTTCTTTCTTTTTTATATACAAACATTCTTTCTTTCTTTCTTTCTTTCTTTTTTTATATACAAACATTCTTTCTTTCTTTCTTTCTTTCTTTTTTATATACAAACATTCTTTCTTTCTTTCTTTATATACAAACATGCTTTCTTTCTTTTTTATATACAAACATTCTTTCTTTTTTTATATACAAACATTCTTTCTTTCTTTCTTTCTTTCTTTTTTTTATATACAAACATTCTTTCTTTCTTTCTTTCTTTCTTTATATACAAACATGCTTTCTTTCTTTCTTTCTTTCTTTTTTTTATATACAAACATTCTTTCTTTCTTTCTTTCTGTTTTTATATGCAAACAGTCTTTCTTTCTTTCTTTCTTTTTTTATATACAAACATTCTTTCTTTCTTTCTTTCTTTTTTTAATATACAAACATTCTTTCTTACTTTCTTTCTTTCTTTCTTTTTTTTATATACAAATATTCTTTCTTTCTTTCTTTCTTTCTTACTTTCTTTCTTTCTTTATATACAAACATTCTTTCTTTCTTTCTTTCTTTCTTTTTTTATATACAAACATTCTTTCTTTCTTTCTTTCTTTCTTCCTTTCTTTCTTTCTTTCTTTATATACAAACATGCTTTCTTTCTTTTTTATATACAAACATTCTTTCTTTCTTTTCATTTCCTACTTTTCCTAAAAGAATTTATTTCATTTGTTCTTTCTTTCTAATTTCTTTACAATTGCAGATAATCTTTTTTTTTTTTTTTTTTTTTTTGATGCTTTCATTTTCGTAATTCTAAATTTTTTTTACTCTATTAATATTTATTTAACAGCTGTGTATAATACAGGGTCAATTTGGTTTGAACGAAATGTTAGCAGGAATAATGTTGCTAAATAGAGAAAGTTATTGTGCCGGACATGAGAATCAGACGTCGAAATTCTATATTCATTATATCAATGGTCCCCAAACCCGGGGAAAATTACTCCAGTGGGGTAATGAGCGCATATTTTGGGGGTAATGGATGTTTGATTTGGGAAGAGGCAATCAACTTATAATTTCACACTGTCCTTGGAATGAAGACCAAGAAACGTAACAGACTCAACGTGGCAAACGACGCCCGAATAGCCGTTTCAGTCGCAAAGCCCAGAATAAATAAATTGGCACAGGCAATACAAGCTCAATACAAGCTCAACACTCACATTAAGAATCACGGCTAGGTTACGGCTACTCAATCAGTTAAGTGCCATACGTGATACACGTTTTGGGCGATCATGTCTCGAAATAGACATGACTGACTAGGCAGAAGATTATCCCGCAGTAGGTTGCCATTGCTTTCTGCGGTAGACTGGTTGCCGACCAAGGCTATAAAGCCCATTCTGTCCTGTTATTTAACCTATAACTGGAAGGAATAGACGGATTAATATCTTTCCCAGGTGTATTTGCGCGTAAGTAAATGCAATGAATTCAGCTGGAATTTGAACTTGGCTCCCCGATTTCTTGTTCCGAGCCGATATTCAATGCACCACAACGCACATCCTAGTACGGCTACTATACCTCTGATTATTATAGATTGGTACTATTATATTGAATAATTTCCATTAACTTTGCTTTAGTTTTGTTGTATGAAAATATAATTACTTCTTTTCCTATATTACGTGTATTTGTTCATTGGGGTAATGGATAATAATGAAATTGTATTTTGGGGTAATCGCAGCAAAAAGGTTGGGAACCTATGAATTATATGGTTTGACAATAAAACATCAACACAGGAATTATCTCAACTACAAGACAGGTTGCCCATTAGTTTATTTGTCATTACTATATTTTTTTCTTTCTTATTGATTAACATTAGACCCTTTCTTTCTTTATTCCTCCTTCATTTTCTCTGTTAGCCTCTTCCTTTCCTCTCATCTAAGCACTACCCATTGCGACACCATCCAAGCACCAGTGTTGACTCTCTCTCTCTCGCTCTCTCTCTCTCTCCCTCCAATTTATATGTTTCCCGAACACTTCTCACTCACTCATTGCAAACGGTCAGGCTAGCCAGTCGTCTTAAGCGATGATGTCGTCATTGGAACCAATGTCTTTAATTTTTTTTCAGTCTATCCGATAGCTGGATATTTCCACCTTCGTACGGCGTCTTAAAAATTATGGCCTGGTCACTCGCTTTCTTCTTCCTTTTATTTAGGAATAGACAAGACTAAAATGCACCACGCAAAACAAAAATCGAAAAAGAAAAAAAAATATATATGATGGAATGGAAAGAAGACGAAGATGAAGAAGAAAGAAAAATGATTAAAAAGAAAAAAAGAAATAAAAAAGCGATGAAGAAAAATTGCGGGAAAAAAACAATGATCAGAGAGGGATTGGGAGTGTAAGCGGACGAGCGAAGGAGTAGGAGGCACATTAAAAGAAGGAGGAGGAAGAGGAGAAGTAACAAAGAAGAAGGAGGGTGAGATTTCTGATCCGCTTTCCTACACAAATTCATTCGTGAGTTTTTCATGTCGAGGCTGCTACTAGGTTTTGGTTGCTCGCACACACAGACAGGCAGAACACACGCACCTATCTATCTATCTATCTATCTATCTATCTATCTATCTATCTATCTATCTATCTATCTATCATAGTCTGTTCTGTTTCTATCTATCTATCTATCTATCTATCTATCTATCTATCTATCTATCTATGCACATACAAACATATGCATTGTGTTGAGTTGTGATAATGTTTAGCGTTCAGATTGTTTTTTTTCGGTAGATTTGAAAAATTATTTTGGTCAGTAGTTTTCATGTATGCATATATATATATATATATATATATATATATATATATATATAATATATATGTTCCATTTTCAAACGAATTATTTCGCTACTACTCAGGTTTCTACCATGAGTGGTGTCTTCAGGCGATTTTTAATTCATAAGTTCTACAATATAATTGTATAGAACAGTTTTTAATACAAATGTGTACTGGTCTAACCCTAATAGGACCAAAAAACAAGTATTAAACAATCAAGATATACATATTTATCGATTAATCTATCTCAATTTGTTTATATCTATCTATCTATCTATTTATCTATCTGCACATGCATATATATATATATATATATATATATATATACAGTATTGAGTTGTGATAATATTTAGCACTAATATTGTTTTTATTTTAGTAGTTTTACTGATAAAAATTATTTTGGCAAGCAGGTAATATATATATATATATATATATATATATATATATATTGATTGATTTATCACAGTTGGTTCATATCTATCTATCTATCTATCTATCTATCTATCTATCTATCTTGGTTTCTATCTTTCTATCTATCTGCACATACATATATATATATATATATACAGTGTTGAGTTGTGATAATGTTCAGCGCAAAGATTTTCGGCTTTTTTTTTTCAGTAATTTTACTGATAAAATTATTTTGGCAAGCAGGTTATATATCGATTGATCTGTCTCAGTTTGTTCATATCTATCTATCTATCTATCTATCTATCTATCTATCTATCTATCTATCTATCTATCTATCTTGTTTCTTTTCTTTATGTACACAGATATATACTTACTTTTTATATGTTTTTTCCATCTAAAAAATAAGTTTCTTTTTCTCTACCCAACCAGATTTATAACGAGATACGATGTATGTTTAGAAATAGATAGTCGGTCAGTGCACACCTTCATCTCCCACGAAATTTTGTACGCTGAATCTCTGACCTTTCTCAGACGACAATGTTGAAATCAATAGATGTTGATCAAAGCATTTATAATGGATATTACTTTGTTTCATACTGTGAACCTGACTTTTGAGATATTTTACAGTATTTTACACCAAATTCTATCAAGCAAATAACTCACCCACACACAAGCGCGTGGTTATAAGGACAGGTGTGAATGTGTAAGCTAACCAATTATTTAATAACTATCAACAAATACGTTTTCCCTTTTCTTAAAATTTTGACATTTTTTAATCAGTAGAGTTGGGGGATATAAAAGAAAGCTTTCATCATAATGTGGGGATAAATTTAGTAAAAAAATGTCTTTTGTATTTTTTTTAAAGAATAGTTTTTAACCAAAAATGGCGCCTCGATTAGTTAACGATTCTTAACTTTCTTCATCGTAACTGTGTTTAATTAATCAAAAATATAATTTGAAATATGATCCTCATTGATTGTTTCCTGTTGTAGCAATAATTTCCTTCACTGTTGCTGTTGTTATTGTGATTATTATTATTATTATTATTATTATTATTATTATTATTATTATTATTATTACGGCATATTTAGGCAGCGATATCTGGGCTGGTGCTGTCCAGCCTCGACAGAGTTCAGAAGCGCTTAGATGGGATTTTTTTTTTAAATCATATCACCCCGAGCAAGGCGGTAACGCCACTGATGTGCAGGGGGCTACGAAAAGAGAAAACCGGAAACCGCATCCTGAACAGGAAACAAGGGATGAACTTCTTCACCTGTTCAATAGACGTGGGTGGAGTATGGGTGATGTATTATTTTTCACCCTGCAACCACTATCCCACAGACAAAAAGTGACTACCTGTTACTGATTTATCTCTATTAATATTGTAAGTGTTATTCTTGAATTTCACCAACTCGGCTCTCCACGGTTGGGATTGTTATGCGATGAAAATTATTCCTATTCTGCTCGTATTTATTTGGTACGGAGTAAATTCCACTCGGACACCTCTTCCAGAACTATTACATTGTGGAATTTACTCACAACAAATTATTTCCCCGAACAACACGATATTAACCTTTTAAGTCTAGGGTCAGCCGATATGTATCCTACGTATCCCCATAATATGGACTTCTTACTGTCCTCTTTTTCAATCTTTTACAACAATATCACTCAGTAACACTCCAACTTGAAAGGCTTTTGAGTTTTTATTGATTATATAAGCGATATATTATATGTAATATATATATATATATATATATATATATATATATATATATATATATATATATGCAGGTTCCTGGTAAAAAAATAAAGAGAAAAATCAATCATTTTTTTTTTTATCGACAGGCTGTATCCAATAATTTTCGGAGTATTACTGCTGTCCAAAGTCTTCAAAATTTATTGTAGTGGTTCTAGTTCTACATCAGAAACGGCAATGTTTTCCCATGTTTTTCTTTCAATTTTATTTGTATAACATGCCAATGCTTAAGATATATCTGGTCCTGTAGACTATGGTTAAATCGTAGTAAAACATCGGGCCCTCGTTCCATCACCGAAAATAAGCAACGTCCGGCCATAACTTAGATGGGGAGACCAGGAACTGTAATCAAGTTTCTACAATCAAAAATTTGCCTAGGGTTTAGATAACCCATAGAGGGCTGATAATCAGTTAAAAAAACGTAAATCAATCTATCACTGATACTGTAATCTCTTTCTTTGCTAATCCTTCCCAGTATTTAATAATTTAAATCATTGTAATGTAGTTGCAGTTCATTTCTCATATCAAATGAACGAGAGACTTTTAGCGGGTAGCAAATCATTTCCTGGTTGTCCAACTGGGCTGCATATGGATCGTTCCACTTGAAAGTTTTCATTTTTATTACTATTATAGTTTCTATTTGTGGGGGAAATCACATCAGTAAGAGCTAAACCCATCTATTCCCCAATATTGTCCTGAGTAACCTTACTCTTTTACTTGTTGATGATTCACGCGAGAAATATCGGCTGATTTTTCCATAGTAATCTCTTATTGTGAAAACTTCCATTTTTTCTTACGATTTCTAATCTACCTGATATAAATACAGTGCACTTCGGTTTGTGCTTCAAATACCCCAGTACTTCTGTCATTTTTGCTTGGTTTTGTGGGTTGGATCAAATATTTATTCGAGATTTCCCGTGTTTGTGATTTTTTTCCATTTATAATTAATGCGTGTATGTGTGAGTTTGTTACGAATCTGTGTGTGTTTGTCTATGTGACTGTGTGTGTGTTAACGTTTAATTATCGTTCTCATAAAAATATTTTATGTGTTTATATATATATATTTACAACGCACAAATTTCAAATAAAAATTTAAATAATAAATTTTAAAAAAATTAATGTTTACCAAATATGCTTTTATTTTTGTGTATGGAAGTTTGGACCTGGATTTAAAAACGATTATTTTCTTAGTGTTACATATTTTCTAGCCTAATTTTATTTATTGATATTCGTAGGTACTTCCATAAATACACTTCCATAAGGTGCATATATCGTTTAATTTACAAAAATATTATTTATTTCAAAACGTATCCCCTTCTTGTTAGTGCAGTCAAATCAATGGAAATTATATATAACACAGATTAAACATTATTTATACAGTGAAAGTCTCAGATTAAAATTCAGCTACTAATTGAATATCATGTTATAGACTTACTAATCAAATTTGCTTGACGTAGAAATTAATGAAAACCGACTATATATACATTATATTTATATGTGTGTATATATGTTTGCATGCATAGATACATATGTATGTATGTATGTATGTATGTATGTATGTATGTATGTAAGGTTCAGAGTGCAATGAGTATTGTAATAAATAATTATATATACATACTTCAGTTGTCGATATCTATCTATCTATCTATCTATCTATCTATCTATCTATCTATCTATCTATCTATCTATCTAACTGCGTGGGAAATATGGAGAGTCAATTTAAAAAAATGCACTTTTGCAGTTACCTACGCGTGAATAGAATATTTTTTCTTTTTTTTCATATGCAACATAGAAACGTGCGCATGCACGTACACACACGAACATAACCACACACACACACTTACACACACACATATGAATATATAAAGTGGAGCACAGGTGAGATTTCTAGATTTTTGTGGCTTTTTTATTAACTTTTTAAAATTATCTACATGTGAGTTTATATATATATATATATGTATATATATATATGGTGAAAATTAATGTATATATATATATATATATATATATATAGTGAAAATTAATGTATATATATATATATATATATATATATATATATGGTGAAAATTAATGTATATATATATATATAGTGAAAATTAATGTATATATATATATATATATATGGTGAAAATTAATATATATATATATAATAATATATATATATATATATATATGGTAATTATTATTGTATGATTATTACAATCATGTTTCTTAAAACATGGAAATTAATAGCTTGAAATAATATTATTATTATTATTATTATTATTATTATTATTATTATTAATTAATATTTTCTTTATCATTATATTTCGATTTTTACTATGGCCTCAAAACCCAACAAGTTTGTGGGAAGATCTAAGGCAGGTAAATGTGTGTTCTTATCATTACATTTCATGATTTGTTTTTCGAATTCCTATAACATACCAGGGTTACTTGGACAAAGTTCTTCTTTGTGAGTGGGCTGTTCTGATTAAGACATTTTTTTTTTTGTATTTCTCTAAAGCTGCGATTTCTAGGGACTTTTTTTTAATGATTGTTGTCTTCCTTTTGTTTATCATTCCAAGCGCGTATACTATGACTGGTAATGTTCTTGTTTTCAGTTTCCATATTTTTTCTATTTCGATTCCTTGGTTGCTATGTTGCAGCACACACATTAATTTCAGTTTTTTACAATTATATCCGACCTATTTGCTTTAATCTTCCTGTAAAGATGGTATCATCCTACAGACTTTTGATTTCTTCTATTTCTGTAACCAGTGTCCTGTAATGTTCATACCAGTGTTTGTTAACATCCTTTTCCAAAGTGTATGTATATCGTCCACTGTAGATATTACCCCGCTCTATCGTGACGATTTTTATATTCTTTTGGCGCAAGTACAGAACATCTTGAGATTAGATGCTCTATTGTTTCTTAAAATTGGTCAAAGAGCCTGCATTTTGGATCTACGCTATTATATATGATATTTGGCTATAAATTCATAATGAAAAGAATAAATCATTTCCTTTCAGCTTTTAATCCCGATACTCGTATCCATTGATGAATATTAACTTTAATAACACATATATTATTAGCACGTTCCTGATACTGGACATGCAGAGGTCTGGCTTGCTAGCGTTGTTTCAAGAACTTTACCCGTGGTTTTATCATTTATATATTTTGCAGCAACAGTTGGTTCTCGGGTTCTGTTTGGATTTTCTATAAAATCTGCTAAATGTAAATCTCGTTTTTATTTACAAATTTTTGTCATAATTTAATATTTTTTTCTTTCTGTTTTCCTGTCGTTTATTACTATCATTCAGACTAGACAATACGTAACTTTAATCTCTCATATTCTAAATATTCACTTAGTTTCTTGGCAATCAATGCATTTCTTATTGAAATTTGCTTAGTAAGGCAAAATGTAATATTGGAAGAAAAGATCAGAATCAGGAGGATTGTGTTACGCATCTTGAATATATTCCGGCTTAGACACGAAATTCTTTTGAAAAAATATACATCTCGACAGAAATTGAAAACTTATTCTCATTTTTAATTATGAGAATATGCATATATGCATGTATGTACGTATACATATATGTACGCTTATAAGGTGTATATATATATATATATATATAAAGAGAGAGAGAGATAGAGAGAGAGATAGATTGATAGATAGATAGATAGATAGATAAGGAGATCGTTAATCTGACAATATGTATGTATGCATATATACATGTACATATATAGATACGTACATGCCACACACACACGCACACACACAGATATATATATATTTTTTTCTTTTTTCAAAAGTTTTACTGATAAAAGATATTTTGCCAAGGTGGTATATACATATATATATATATATATATATATATATATATATATATATATATACCTCCTTGGCAAAATATATATGATAAAAGATATTTTGCCAAGGTGGTACATATATATATATATATATATATATATATATATATACACCACCTTGGCAAAATATCTTTTATCAGTAAAACTTTTGAAAAAAGAAAAATCTTGGCGCTAAACATTATAACAACCCAACACTAATTCAGATATAATAATATATCAACTGAAAGACAATATGCATGAAGTTTTTCCTTTGTCTTTATTAATATATATATATCCGTGCGTGTATCTATGTATACATTATTGCACCGATTCAAGCACTACGCCAGTGTTATATAACCTAACTCTTGACTCGAAAGAGATGCAATATCAGTTAAGTTCCATACGTGATTCACACTTCGGCGATCATTTTTCAAAAGAGACATGACTGACTGGCAGAATATTTTTCCCGCAATAGATTGTCATTACTTTCTGCGTTAAACTGATTGTCAATCAAGGCTATAAAATCCAATCTGTTCTGTTATTTGACCTTTAGCTGGAAGGAAGAGATGGATTAATACATTTCCTAAGGGTATTTACCACGTAAGTGAATGCAACGAATTCAAATGAAAATCGAAATCGGTTCTCCCATTTCTCGTTCCAAGCCGATATTCACTGCACCACAACGCTATTCCAAGACGCAATATACATTGTAATCAAAACATCTTTTTTTGAATCCGTTTGGTTTTTAGCTTAACCGTCCTGCGTATGACATTAAAGCAGATCCGGCAGCAAGACCTGTCACAGGGAGGTTTTTAGGAGCGGAGAACTACATCTTAATTGCTCGTGTTCCTAGGTTCACCATGACCAGGAGTGGTAGCACTTGCTATGGGCAAATAGTTACCATTAAAACGGGTCAAAACACAATGAAAGTATAAAAATACATATTTATAGTACCATATATTTTATAACACCCGCTATATATTTAAAAAAATATATCAGCAATAAATTTTTGACGATTTACTTTTTATTTACCAGCAATGAATACATATTCTTTTTATGCAAATCTATCCTTAAAAATCTTGTCGACATTAAATAGCCCACTGAAGATGATATTCCGTAGAAAAAAAATAAACCAAACCAACACGAAATAGCCGATGTATACTGTTACCATTTAGGCTACGGGAGAGCGTCATGTCTTTAATTTATATCTACTTATATAAAAGTATCTACTTATATATATCTACTTATATATATATATATATATATATATATATCAGCAATACATCTGACTCCCGATTAGACCTTATTTACGATAGATATTCTATTCAAACGAATCTATTGTAAAAAAAATATATACTTTTTGACATTAAATAACCCATTGAGGTTGATATACCTTAAAACAAACCAAACCAAGAACTTAAAGAAGTGGATTATTAAACATTTCATATGTAATGAAAAATTCCCGAAAGAAGTTTCAAATTTATTTCTGTCTGAATTTGTTTTCTTCGGAAACGCTAAGGAATCAATTTCTTTTCCATCGTATTGAAGAAGCTGTTCCATGGTAGTTCTAACTTATAATATAAAGATTAAATCTAACAAACACAGGCACGTATCGGTTTTCACATGTAACGGTACAGAAGAATCACTTTAGATTTATTTTGCATGCTCTCTTGTTTCTTTATTCAGTTATTTCTGATTTTAAACACAATCATCAGACCATGACGATTGGATTTAGCATGAAACACTTTTCGATTGCCCCTGCTATTCACCTCGGGGTTCTTGACAAAATCCAACGGAGCATCTATATCGACTTATCGGCTCGGCTGCAATCGCTCTCTCACCGGCGTGACGTGGCTTCCCTGTGCCTCTTCTACAAATACTTTCACGGCTTCTGCTCAAGAAACTTAGATCACTATTGCCCACCTAGGTATAAATTTACACGAGCTTCTAGATTAGCAACTAGTTCCCACCATTTTACAGTGAAACCGATTTGTTTTCTCGCACTACCGGCCTGTGGAATTCCTTTCTATATACTTGCTTCCTCGACAACTACAATCTCCAGGAATTTAAATGTATGGTGAATAAACATCTCCTATCTCACTAACTCGCATCCTTTTTCTCAAGCACTTTTTTCCATCCACTCCACTCCTATTACACATTCTCATCCATTTATTACTCCTGACTTTCCATATAACTAACCCCTCTTTCTCATCACTTTCCCCATGTGAAAACCCCCTGCGCAACAGTGGCAGTAAAACTGCCTTGCTTGGGGTGAAATGATTATATATATAAATAAAATAT